>CM039618.1:31944192-32304628 GCA_022457205.1 Saccharum spontaneum
ATCTATTTGGAGACAGCAATACTATCAGTGCAAGATGGGTGCAGTATTTGCGCCAAACATACCATAGGCACAAAAATCGTTTTGGATGCACCCGATGGAACTCCTAGGTGACGAAGCTTGAGTGGATGCTCGTTTTGGTTTATTTGGAGACTGTGCTAATATTGATGTGAGATTGGTGCACGGTTTGCGTCGAACGTACCATAGGCTTGGAAATCATTTTAGACGAGCTCGATGGTACTCCTAGGTGAAGAAGCTCAAGTGAATGCTCGTTTTGGTCTGTTTAGACATAGTGCTAACCTTGACGCAAGATAGGTGCACGGTTTGCGCCAAACGTACCGTAGGATCAGAAATCGTTGAGGATGCACCCGATGGATCTCCTAGATGACATTGGTTATGTGGAATCTCGTTTCAATCCATTTGGATACAGCGGTACTGTCAGTGCAAGATGGGTGCACTGTTTGCGCCAAACATACCATAGGCACAGAAATCGTTTTGGACGCACCCGATGGTACTCCTAGGTGAAGAGGCTTAAGTGGATGCTCGTTTTGGTTTGTTTGGAGACAGTGCTAATCTTAATGCGAGATTGATGCACGGTTTGCGTCGAACGTACCACTGGCTTGGAAATCGTTTTAGACGCGCTTGATGGAATTCCTAGGTGAAGAAGCTCAAGTGGATGCTCGTTTTGGTCTATTTAGACATAGTGCTAACATTGACGCAAGATAGGTGCACAGTTTGCGCTGAACGTAGCATAGGCTCATAAATCGTTTAGGATGCACCTGGTGGTTCTCTTATGTGACTTTGGTCATGTGGAATCTTGTTTCAATCCATTGGTGACAGTGGCAGTTTTAGTGCGAGATATGTGCACGATTTGTGCTAAACGTACCATAGGCACAGAAATCATTTTCGATGCACCCGATACTACTCTTAGGTGACGAGGCTCAAGTGGATGCTCATTTTGGTCTGTTTGGACATAGTGCTAACCTTGACGCAAGATTGGAGCACGGTTTGTGCTGAACGTACCGTAGGCTTAGAAATCGTTGTGGACGCACCCGATGGTGACATTGGTCATGTGGAATCTCATTTCAATCCATTTGGAGACACTGTTAGAGTTAGTGCAAGCTAGGTGCACAGTTTGCGCCAAACGTAGCTCAGAAATCATTTTGGGATGCACCCGATGGTACTTCTAGGTGACGAGGCTAAAGTGGTTACTTGTTTCAGTCTATTTGGAGATAGTGCTAATCTTGATGCAAGATAGGTGCACAGTTTGCCCCGAACATACCACAAGCTCGAAAATCGTTCAGACACACCCGATGGTACTCCTAGCCGACGAGGGTCAAGTGGATGCTCGTTTTGGTCTGTTTGGAGATAGTGTCAATCTTGACGCAAGATAGGTGCACGGTTTACGCCGAACGTAACATAGGGTCAGAAATCGTTTTGGACGCACCCGATGGATCCCCTATGTGACATTGGTCATGTGGAATCTCATTTCAATCCATTTGGAGACAGTGTTAGTGTTAGTGTTAGTGCAAGATAGGTGCATGGTTTGCGCCAAACGTCGCTTAGAAATCATTTTGGACGCACCCGATGGTACTCCTAGGTGGCGAGGCTAAAGTGGATGCTCATTTTGGTCTGTTTGGAGATAGTGCTAACCTAGACGCAAGATAGGTGCACGGTTTGGGCCGAATGTACTGTAGGCTCAGAAATTCTTTTTGATGCACCCGATGGATCTCCTAGATGACACTGGTCATCTGGAATCTCGTTTCAATCTATTTGGAGACAACGATACTATCAGTGCAAGATGGGTGCAGTATTTGCGCCAAACATACCATAGGCACAAAAATCGTTTTGGATGCACCCGATGGAACTCCTAGGTGACGAAGCTTGAGTGGATGCTCGTTTTGGTTTATTTGGAGACTGTGCTAATATTGGTGTGAGATTGGTGCACGGTTTGCGTCGAACGTACCATAGGCTTGGAAATCATTTTAGACGAGCTCGATGGTACTCCTAGGTGAAGAAGCTCAAGTGAATGCTCATTTTGGTCTGTTTAGAAATAGTGCTAAACTTGACGCAAGATAGGTGCACGGTTTGCGCCAAACGTACCGTAGGATCAGAAATCGTTGAGGATGCACCCGATGGATCTCCTAGATGACATTGGTTATGTGGAATCTTGTTTCAATCCATTTGGATACAGCGGTACTGTCAGTGCAAGATGGGTGCACTGTTTGCGCCAAACATACCATAGGCACAGAAATCGTTTTGGACGCAGCCGATGGTACTCCTAGGTGACGAGGCTTAAGTGGATGCTCGTTTTGGTTTGTTTGGAGACAGTGCTAATCTTAATGCGAGATTGATGCACGGTTTGCGTCGAACGTACCACTGGCTTGGAAATCGTTTTAGACGCGCTTGATGGAATTCCTAGGTGAAGAAGCTCAAGTGGATGCTCGTTTTGGTCTATTTAGACATAGTGCTAACATTGACGCAAGATAGGTGCACGGTTTGCGCCGAACGTAGCATAGGCTCATAAATCGTTTAGGATGCACCTGCTGGTTCTCTTATGTGACTTTGGTCATGTGGAATCTCGTTTCAATCCATTGGTGACAGTGGCAGTTTTAGTGCGAGATATGTGCACGGTTTGTGCTAAACGTACCATAGGCACAGAAATCATTTTCGATGCACCCGATACTACTCTTAGGTGACGAGGCTCAAGTGGATGCTCATTTTGGTCTGTTTGGACATAGTGCTAACCTTGACGCAAGATTGGAGCACGGTTTGTGCCGAACGTACTGTCGGCTTAGAAATCATTGTGGACGCACCCGATGGTGACATTGGTCATGTGGAATCTCATTTCAATCCATTTGGAGACACTGTTAGAGTTAGTGCAAGCTAGGTGCACAGTTTGCGCCAAACGTAGCTCAGAAATCATTTTGGGATGCACCCGATGGTACTTCTAGGTGACGAGGCTAAAGTGGTTACTTGTTTCAGTCTATTTGGAGATAGTGCTAATCTTGATGCAAGATAGGTGCACAGTTTGCACCGAACATACCACAAGCTCGAAAATCATTTCAGACACACCCGATGGTACTCCTAGCTGACGAGATTCAAATGGATGCTCGTTTTGGTCTATTTGTAGATAGTGCTAATCTTGACGCAAGATAGATGCATGGTTTGCGCCGAACGTAACATTGGGTCCGAAATCATTTTTGAGGCACCCGATGGATCTCCTATGTGACATTGGTCATGTGGAATCACATTTCAATCTGTTTGGAGACAGTGTTAGTGCTAGTGCAAGATAGGTGCACGGTTTGCGCCAAACATCGCTTAAAAATCGTTTTGGACGCACCCAATGGTACTCCTAGGTGAAGAGGCTCAAGTGAATGCTCGTTTTGGTTTGTTTAGACATAGTGCTAACATTGACGCAAGATAGGTGCACGGTTTGCGCCGAACGTAGCATAGGCTTATAAATCGTTTAGGATGCACCCGGTGGTTCTCCTATGTGACTTTGGTCATGTGGAATCTCGTTTCAATCCATTGGTGACAGTGGCAGTTTTAGTGCGAGATATGTGCACGGTTTGTGCTAAACGTACCATAGGCACAAAAATCATTTTGGATGCACCCGATACTACTCCTAGGTGACAAGGCTCAAGTGGATGCTCGTTTTGGTCGGTTTGTAGATAGGGCTAACCATAGGCAAAGAAAATCGTTTTGGACGCACCCGATGGTACTCCTAGGTGACGTGGCTCAAGTAGATGCTCGTTTTGGTCTATTTAGACATAGTGCTAACCTTGACGCAGGATAGGTGCACAGTTTGCGCTGAACATACCATAGGCTCAGAAATCATTTTTGACACACCCGATAGATCTCCTAGGTGACATTGGTCATCTAGAATCTCGTTTCAATCTATTTGGAGACAACGATACTATCAGTGCAAGACGGGTGCACTGTTTGCGCCAAACATACCATAGGCACAGAAATCATTTTGGACGCACCCGATGGTACTCCTAGGTGACCAGGCTTAAGTGGATGCTCGTTTTGGTCTGTTTGGAGACGGTATTAATCTTGATGCGAGATTGGTGCATGGTTTGCATCGAACGTACCATAGGCACATAAATCATTTTGGATGCAGCCGATAGTACTCCTAGGTGACGAGGCTCTACTGGATGCTCGTTTTGGTCTCTTTGGAGATAGTGCTAACCTTGACGCAAGATCGGTGCACGGTTTTGCGCCGAAAGTACCGTAGGCTCATAAATCGTCGTGGATGCACCCGATGGTGCACGGTTTGCACCGAACGTAGGATAGGCTCAGAAATCGTTTAGGATGCACCCAGTGGATCTCCTATGTGACTTCGGTCATGTGGAATCTCATTTCAATCCTTTGGTGACAGTGGTAGTGTTAGTGCAAGATATGTGCACGGTTTGCGCTAAACGTACCATAGGCACATAAATCTTTTTGGATGCAACCGATAGTACTCCTAGGTGACAAGGCTCAAGTGGATGCTCGTTTTGGTCTGTTCGGAGATAGTGCTAACCTTGACGCAAGGTAGGAGCATGATTTGCGCCGAACGTACCGTAGGCACAGAAATCATTATCGATGCACCCGATGGATCTCCTGGGTGACATTGGTCATGTGGAATCTCGTTTCAATCCATTTGGAGACAATGGTAGTGTTAGTGCAAGATAGGTGCACGGTTTGCGCCAAACGTACCATAGGCACAGAAATCATTTTGGATGCTCACGATGGTACTCCTAGGTGACGAGGCTAAAGTGGATGCTCATTTTGGTCTGTTTGGAGATAGTGCTAATCTCGATGAGAGATTGATGCACGGTATGCATCGAACGTACCATAGACTCAGAAATCGTTTTGGACGTGTTCGATGGTACTCCTAGGTGACGAGGCTAAGGTGGATGCTCGTTTTGGTCTGTTTGGAAATAGAGCTAATCTTGACACAAGATAGGTGCACGGTTTGCGCCGAAAGTACCATAGGCTCAGAAATCATTTTGGACGCACCCGATGGATCTCCTCGGTGACATTGGTCATGTGGAATCTCGTTTCAATCCATTTGGAGACACTGTTAGAGTCAGTGCAAGATAGGTGCACGGTTTGCGCCAAACGTAGCTCAGAAATCATTTTGGGATGCACCCGATGGTACTTCTAGGTGACAAGGCTCAAGTGGTTACTTGTTTCAGTCTATTTGGAGATAGTGCTAATCTTGATGCAAGATAGGTGCACGGTTTGCGGCGAACACCCCACAAGCTTGAAAATCGTTTCAGACACACCCGATGATACTCCTAGGTGGCGAGGCTCAAGTGGATGCTCGTCTTAGTCTGTTTAGAGATAGTGCTAACCTTGACGCAAGGTAGGAGCAGGGTTTCCGCCGAACGTACCGTAGGCTCAGAAATCGTTGTCGATGCACCCGATGGATCTCCTGGGTGACATTGGTCATGTGGAATCTCGTTTCAATCCATTTGGAGATAGTGTTAGTGTCAGTGCAAGATAGGTGCATGGTTTGCGCCAAACATCGCTTAGAAATCCTTTTTTGGACACACCCGATGGTACATCTAGGTGACGAGGCTCAAGTGGATGCTTGTTTTGGTCCATTTAGAGATAGTACTAACCTTGACGCAAGATAGGTGCGCGGTTTGCGCCGAATGTATCGTAGGCTCATAAATTGTTTTGGATGCACCCAATGGATCTCCTAGGTGACATTGGTCATCTAGAATCTCGTTTCAATCCATTTGGAGACAGCGCTAATCTTGACGCAAGATAGATGCACGGTTTGCGTCGAACGTACCATAGGCTCGAAAATCATTTTGGACGCACCTGATGGTACTCCTAGGTGATGAGGCACACCTGGATGCTCGTTTTGGTCTGTTTGGAGATAGCGCTAATCCTGAAGCAAGATAGATGCACGGTTTGCGCCAAACGTAACAAAAGGGTTAGAAATCATTTTGGACGCACCCGATGGATCTCCTCGGTGACATTGGTCATGTGGAATCTCGTTTCAATCCATTTGGAGACACTGTTAGAGTCAGTGCAAGATAGGTGCACGGTTTGTGCCAAACGTAGGTCAGAAATCATTTTGGGATGCACTCGATGGTACTTCTAGGTGACAAGGCTCAAGTGGTTACTTGTTTCAATCTATTTGGAGATAGTGCTAATCTTGATGCAAGATAGGTGCACGGTTTGCGGCGAACATACCACAAGCTTGAAAAACATTTCAGACACACCCGATGATACTCCTAGGTGACGAGGCTCAAGTGGATGCTCGTCTTGGTCTGTTTGGAGATAGTGCTAACCTTGACGCAAGGTAGGAGCACGGTTTCTGCCGAACGTACCGTAGGCTCAGAAATCGTTGTCGATGCACCCGATGGATCTCCTGGGTGACATTGGTCATGTGGAATCTCGTTTCAATCCATTTGGAGACAGCAGTGCTGTCAGTGCAAGATGGGCGCACTGTTTGCACCAAACCTACCATAGGCACAGAAATCATTGTCGACGCAGCCGATGGTACTCCTAGGTGACGAGGCACACGTGGATGCTCGTTTTGGTCTGTTTGGACATAGAGCTAATCTTGACACAAGATAGGTGCACGGTTTGCGCCGAACGTACCATAGGCTCAGAAATCATTTTGGACGCACCCGATGGATCTCCTCGGTGACATTAGTCATGTGGAATCTCGTTTCAATCCATTTGGAGACATTGTTAGTGTCAGTGCAAGATAGGTGCATGGTTTGTGCCAAACATCGCTTAGAAATCCTTTTTTGGACACACCCGATGGTACATATAGGTGACGAGGCTCAAGTGGATGCTCGTTTTGGTCCGTTTAGAGATAGTAGTAACCATGACGCAAGATAGGTGCGTGGTTTGCGCCGAATGTACCGTAGGCTCAGAAATTGTTTTGGATGCACCCAATGGATCTCCTAGGTGACATTGGTCATCTAGAATCTCGTTTCAATCCATTTGGAGACAGCGCTAATCTTGACGCAAGATAGATGCACGGTTTGCGTCGAACGTACCATAGGCTCGAAAATCATTTTGGACGCACCTGATGGTACTTCTAGGTGACGAGGCACACCTGGATGCTCGTTTTGGTATGTTTGGAGATAGCGCTAATCTTGACGCAAGATAGATGCACAGTTTGCGCCAAACGTAACATAGGGTCAGAAATCATTTTGGACACACCCGATGGATCTCCTCAGTGATATTGGTCATGTGGATTCTCGTTTCAATCCATTTGGAGACACTGTTAGAGTCAGTGCAAGATAGGTGCACGGTTTGCGCCAAACGTAGCTCAGAAATCATTTTGGGATGCACCCGATGGTACTTCTAGGTGACAAGGCTCAAGTGGTTACTTGTTTCAGTCTATTTGAAGATAGTGGTAATCTTGATGCAAGATAGGTGCATAGTTTGCGGCGAACATACCACAAGCTTGAAAATCGTTTCAGACACACCCGATGATACTCCTTGGTGATGAGGCTCAAGTGGAGGCTCGTCTTGGTCTGTTTGGAGATAGTGCTAACCTTGACGCAAGGTAGGAGCACGGTTTGCGCCGAACGTACCGTAGGCTCAGAAATCGTTGTCGATGCACCCGATGGATCTCCTGGGTGACATTGGTCATGTGGAATCTCGTTTCAATCCATTTGGAGACAGCAGTGCTGTCAGTGGAAGATGGGCGCACTGTTTGCACCAAACCTACCATAGACACAGAAATCATTTTCTACGCACCCAATGGTACTCCTAGGTGACGAGGCACACGTGGATGCTCGTTTTGGTCTGTTTGGACATAGAGCTAATCTTGACACAAGATAGGTGCACGGTTTGCGCCGAACGTACCATAGGCTCAGAAATAATTTTGGACGCACCCGATGGATCTCCTCGGTGACATTAGTCATGTGGAATCTCGTTTCAATCCATTTGGAGACAGTGTTAGTGTCAATGCAAGATAGGTGCATGGTTTGCACCAAACATCGCTTAGAAATCCTTATTTGGACACACCCGATGGTACATCTAGGTGACGAGGCTCAAGTGGATTCTCGTTTTGGTCCGTTTAGAGATAGTACTAACCTTGACGCAGGATAGGTGCGCGGTTTGCGCCGAATGTACCGTAGGCTCAGAAATTGTTTTGGATGCACCCAATGGATCTCCTAGGTGACATTGGTCATCTAGAATCTCGTTTCAATCTATTTGGAGACAGCGCTAATCTTGACGCAAGATAGATGCACGATTTGCATCGAAAGTACCATAGGCTCGAAAATCATTTTGAACACACCTGATTGTACTCCTAGGTGACGAGGCACACCTGGATGCTCGTTTTGGTCTGTTTGGAGATAGCGCTAATCTGGACGCAAGATAGATGCACGGTTTGTGCCAAACGTAACATAGGGTCAGAAATCATTTTGGACACACCCGATGGATCTCCTCGGTGACATTGGTCATGTGGAATCTCTTTTCAATCCATTTGGAGACACTGTTAGAGTCAGTGAAAGATAGGTGACATTGGTCATGTGAAAGATAGGTGCACCCGATGGTACTTCTAGGTGACGAGGGTCAAGTGGTTACTTGTTTCAGTCTATTTGGAGATAGTGCTAATCTTGATGCAAGATGGGTGCACGGTTTGTGCCGAATGTACCACAAGCTTGAAAATCGTTTCAGACACACTCGATGGTACTCCTAGGTTACGAGCCTCAAGAGGATGCTCGTCTTCGTCTGTTTGGAGATAGTGCTGATCTTGACAGAAGATAGATGCACGGTTTGCGCCGAACGTAACATAGGGTTAGAAATCGTTTTGGAGGCACCCGATGGATCTCCTATGTGACATTGGTCGTGTGGAATCTCATTGGAGACAGTGGTAGTGTTAGTGCAAGATAGGCGCACGGTTTGCGCCAAATGTACCATAGGCACAGAAATGATTTTGGACGCACCCGATGGTACTCCTAAGTGATTTGGCTCCAGTGGATGCACATTTTGGTCTATTTAGACATAGTGCTAACCTTGACGCAAGATAGTTGCACAGTTTGCGCCGAATGTACGATAGGCTCATAAATCATTCTGGACGCACCCGATGGATCTTCTCAGTGACATTGGTCATTTGGAATCTCGTTTCAATCCGTTTGGAGACAGTGTTAGTGTCAGTACAAGATAGGTGCATGGTTTGTGCCAAACATCGCTTAGAAATCGTTTTGGACGCACCCGATGGTACTTCTAGGTGACGAGGATCAAGTGGATGCTTGTTTTGGTCCGTTTAGAGATAGTACTAACCTTGACGCAAGATAGGTGCGCGGTTTGCGCCGAATGTACCGTAGGCTCAGAAATTGTTTTGGATCCACCCAATGGATCTCCTAGGTGACATTGGTCATCTAGAATCTCGTTTCAATCCATTTGGAGACAGAGCTAATCTTGACACAAGATAGGTGCACGGTTTGCGCCGAAGGTCCCATAGGCTCAGAAATCATTTTGGACGCACCCGATGGATCTCCTCGATGACATTGGTCATGTGGAATCTCGTTTTAATCCATTTGGAGACACCATTAGAGTCAGTGCAAGATAGGTGCATGGTTTGCACCAAACGTAGCTCAGAAACCATTTTGGGATGCACCCGATGGTACTTCTAGGTGACGAGGCTCAAGTGGATACTTGTTTTAGTCTATTTGGAGATTGTGCTAATCTTGATGCAAGATAGGTGCACGGTTTGCGCTGAACGTACCACAAGCTCAAAAATCATTTCAGACACACCCGATTGTACTCCTAGCTGACGAGGCTCAAGTGGATGCTCGTTTTGGTCTGTTTGGAGATTGTGCTAATCTTGACGCAAGATAGATGCACGGTTTGCGCCGAACGTAACATAGGGTCAGAAATCGTTTTGGACGCACCCGATGTTACTCCTAGGTGACGAGGCTTAGTGGATGCTCGTTTTGGTCTGTTTGGAGATAGCGCTAATCTTGACGCAAGATAGATGCACGGTTTGCGTCCAATGTACCATAGGCTCAAAAATCGTTTTGGACGCACCTGATGGTACTCCTAGGTGACGAGGCACGCATGGATGCTCGTTTTGGTCTGTTTAGACATAGAGCTAATCTTGACACAAGATAGGTGCATGGTTTGCGCCGAACGTACCATAGGCTCAGAAATTATTTTGGACGCACCCGATGGATCTCCTCGGTGACATTGGTTATGTGGAATCTCGTTTTAATCCATTTGGAGACACTGTTAGAGTCAGTGCAAGATAGGTGCACGGTTTGCGCCAAACGTAACGTAGGCACAAAAAATTGTTTTGTATGCACCCGATGGATCTCCTAGGTGACATTGGTCATCTAGAATCTCATTTCAATCCATTTGGAGACAACAGTACTATCTTGCGCCAAACATACCATAGGCACAGAAATCGTTTTGGACGCACCTGATGGTACTCCTAGGTGACGAGGCTTAAGTGGATGCTCGTTTTGGTCTATTTGTATACACTACTAATCTTCATGAGAGATTTATGGACGGTATGCGTCGAATGTACCATAGGCTTCAAAATCGTTTTAGACACGCTCGATGGTACTCCTATGTGAAGAAGCTCAAGTGGATGCTTGTTTTCGTCTGTTTAGACATAGTGCTAACCTTGACGCAAGATAGGTGCACGGTTTGCTCCAAACGTAGGATAGGCTCAGAAATCGTTTAGGATGCACCCGGTGGATCTCCTATGTGACTTTGGTCATGTGGAATCTCGTTTCAATCCTTTGGTGACAGTGGTAGTGTTAGTGCAAGATATGTGCACGGTTTGCGCTAAACGTACCATAGGCACAGAAATCTTTTTGGATACACCCAATAGTACTCCTAGGTGACGAGGCTCAAGTGGATGCTCGTTTTGGTCTGTTTGGAGATAGTGCTAACCTTGACGCAAGGTAGGAGCACGGTTTGCGCCGTGAACGTACCGTAGGCTCAGAAATCATTATCGATGCACCCAATGGATCTCCTGGGTGACATTGGTCATGTGGAATCTCGTTTTAATCCATTTGGAGACAGCGGTACTGTTAGTGCAAAATGGGTGCACTGTTTGCGGCAAACATACCATAGGCACATAAATCATTTTGGATGCACACGATGGTACTCCTAGGTGACGAGGCTTAAGTGGATGCTCGTTTTGGTTTGTTTGGAGACAGTGCTAATCTTGATGCGAGATTGCTGCACGGTTTGTGTCGAACGTACCATAGGCTCGAAAATCGTTTTGGACGTGCTCGATGGTACTCCTAGGTGACGAGGCTCAAGTGGATGCTCGTTTTGGTCTGTTTGGACATAGAGCTAACCTTGATGCAAGATAGGTGCACGGTTTGCGCCGAAAGTACCATAGGCTCAAAAATTGTTTTGGACGTACCCGATGGATCTCCTCGGTGACATTGATCATGTGCAATCTCATTTCAATCTATTTGGAGACACTGTTAGAGTCAGTGCAAGATAGGTGCACGGTTTGCGCCAAACGTAGCTCAGAAATCATTTTGGGATGCACCCGATGGTACTTCTAGGTGACAAGCCTCAAGTGGTCACTTGTTTTAGTCTATTTGGAGATAGTGCTAATCTTGATGCAACATAGGTGCATGGTTTGCAGCAAACATACCACAGGCTTGAAAATCGTTTCAGACACACCCGATGATACTCCTAGGTGACGAGGCTCAAGTGGATGCTCGTCTTGGTCTGTTTGGAGATAGTGCTAACCTTGATGCAAGGTAGGAGCACGGTTTGCGCCGAACGTACCGTAGGCTCAGAAATCGTTGTCGATGCACCCGATGGATCTCCTGGGTGACATTGGTCATGTGGAATCTCGTTTCAATCCATTTGGAGACAGTGGTAGTGTTAGTGCAAGATAGGTGCACGGTTTGCGCCAAACGTACCATAGGCACAGAAATCATTTTCGACGCACCTGATGGTACTCCTAGGTGATGTAGCTCTAGTGGATGCTCGTTTTGGTATGTTTAGACATAGTGCTAACCTTGACGCAAGATAGTTGCACAGTTTGCGCAGAAATCATTTTGGACGCACCCGATGGATCTTCTCAGTGACATGGTCATTTGGAATGTCGTTTCAATCCATTTGGAGACAGTGTTAGTGTCAATGCAAGATAGGTGCATGGTTTGCGCCAAACATCGCTTAGAAATCCTTTTTTGGACACACCCAACGGTACATCTAGGTGACGAGGCTCAAGTGGATGCTCGTTTTGGTCCGTTTAGAGATAGTACTAACCTTGACGCAAGATAGGTGCACGGTTTGCGCCGAATGTACCGTAGGCTCAGAAATTGTTTTGGATGCACCCAATGGATTTCCTAGGTGACATTGGTCATCTGGAATCTCGTTTCAATCCATTTGGAGACAGCGCTAGTCTTGACGCAAGATAGATGCACGATTTGCGTCGAACGTACCATAGGCTCAAAAATCATTTTGGACGCACCTGATGGTACTCCTAGGTGACGAGGCACACGTGGATGCTCGTTTTGGTCTGTTTGGAGATAGCGCTAATCTTGACGCAAGATAGATGCATGGTTTGCGCCGAATGTAACATAGGGTCAGAAATCGTTTTGGACACACCCGATGGATCTCCTATGCGACATTGGTCATGTGGAATCTCATTTCAATCCATTTGGAGACAGTGGTAGTGTGAGTGTGAGATAGGTGCATGGTTCGCACCAAACGTACCATGGGCACAGAAATCATTTTGGACGCACCCGATGGTACTCCTAGGTGACGAGGCACACGTGGATGCTCGTTTTGGTGTGTTTGGACATAGAGCGAATCTTGGACAAGATAGGTGCACGGTTTGCGCCGAATGTACCATAGGCTCAGAAATCATTTTGGACGCACCCGATGGATCTCCTCGGTAACATTGGTCATTTGGAATCTCGTTTCAATCCATTTGGAGACACTGTTAGAGTCAGTGCAAGAAAGGTGCATGGTTTGCGCCAAACATAGCTTAGAAATCATTTTGGGATGCACCCGATGGTACATCTAGGTGACGAGGCTCAAGTGGTTACTTGTTTTAGTCTATTTGGAGATAGTGCTTATCTTGATGCAAGATAGGTGCACAGTTTGCACCGAACGTACCACAAGCTCGAAAATCATTTCAGACACACCCGATGATACTCCTAGGTGACGTGGCTCCAGTGGATGCTCGTTTTGGTCTGTTTAGACATAGTGCTAACCTTGACGCAAGATAGGTGCACAGTTTGTGCTGAATGTACCATAGGCTCATAAATCATTTTGGACGCACCCGATGGATCTTTCTAGTGACATTGGTCATTTGGAATCTCATTTCAATCCATTTGGAGACAATGTTAGTGTCAGTGCAAGATAGGTGCATGGTTTGCGCCAAACATCGCTTAGAAATCGTTTTGGACACACCCGATGGTACTTCTATGTGACGAGGCTCAAGTGGATGCTCGTTTTGGTCCGTTTAGAGATAGTACTAACCTTGACGCAAGATAGGTGCGCGGTTTGCGCCAAATGTACCGTAGGCTCAGAAATTATTTTGGATGCACCCAATGGATCTCCTAGGTGACATTGGTCATCTGGAATCTCGTTTCAATCTATTTGGAAACCGCACTAATCTTGACGCAAGATAGATGCACGGTTTGCGTCAAATGTACCATAGGCTCGAAAATCGTTTTGGACACAGCTGATGGTACTCCTAGGTGGCGAGGCACAGGTGGATGCTCATTTTGGTCTATTTGGACATAGAGCTAATCTTGACACAAATAGGTGCACGGTTTGCGCCGAACGTCCTATAGGCTCAGAAATCATTTTGGATGCACCCGATGGATCTCCTCGGTGACATTGGTCATGTGGAATCTCGTTTCAATCCATTTAGAGACACTGTTAGAGTCAGTGCAAGATAGGTGCACGGTTTGCGCCAAACGTAGCTCATAAACCATTTTGGGATGCACCCGATAGTAGATCTAGGTGACGAGGCTCAAGTGGTTACTTGTTTTAGTCTATTTGGAGATAGTGCTAATCTTGATGCAAGATAGGTGCACGGTTTGCGCCAAACGTACCACAAGCTCGAAAATCATTTTAGACACACCCGATGGAACTCCTAGCTGACGAGGCTAAAGTGGATGCTCGTTTTGGTCTGTTTGGAGATAGTGCTAATCTTGACGCAAGATAGATGCACGGTTTGCGCCGAACATAACATAGGGTCAGAAATCGTTTTGGACGCACCCGATGTTACTCTTAGGTGACGAGGCTTAAGTGGATGCACGTTTTGGTCTATTTGGAGATAGTGCTGATCTTGACGCAAGATAGGTGCACGGTTTGCGCGAAACGTACCACAAGCTCGAAAAAATGTTTCAGACACACCCGATGGTACTCCTAGGTGACGAGGATCAAGTGGATGCTCATTTTGGTCTGTTTGGACATAGAGCTAATCTTGACACAAGATAGGTGCACGGTTTACGCTGAACGTACCATAGGCTCATAAATCATTTTGGACGCACCCGATGGATCTCCTCGGTGACATTGGTCATTTGGTATCTCATTTCAATCCATTTGGAGACACTGTTAGAGTCAGTGCAAGATAGGTGCACGGTTTGCGCCAAACGTAGCTCAGAAATCATTTTGGGATGCACCCGATGGTAGATCTAGGTGACGAGGCTCAAGTGGTTACTTGTTTCAGCCTATTTGGAGATAGTGCTTATCTTGATGCAAGATCGGTGCACGGTTTGCACCGAACATACCACAAGCTCAAAAATCATTTCAGACACACCCGATGGTAATCCTAGTTAACGAGGCTCAAGTAGATGCTCATTTTGGTCTGTTTGGAGATAGTGCTAATCTTGACGCAAGATAGATGCACGGTTTGCGCCGAATGTAACATAGGTTCAGAAATCATTTTGGACACACCCGATGGATCTCCCAAGTGACATTGGTCATGTGGAATCTCATTTCAATCCATTAGGAGACAGTGGTAGTGTCAGTGTGAGATAGGTGCACGGTTTGCGCCAAACGTACCATAGGCACAGAAATCATTTTGGACGCACCCGATGTTACTCCTAGGTGACGTGGCTCATTTGGATGCTCGTTTTGGTCTGTTTAGACATAGTGCTAACCTTGACGCAAGATAGGTGCACAGTTTGCGTCGAACGTACCATAGGCTCTGAAATCGTTTTGGAGGCACCCGATGGATCTTCTCAGTGACATTGGTCATTTGGAATCTCGTTTCAATCCATTTGGAGACAGTGTTAGTGTCAGTGCATGATAGGTGCATGGTTTTGGCCAAACATCGCTTAGAAATCGTTTTGGACGCAGCCGATGGTACTTCTAGGTGACGAGGCTCAAATGGATGCTCGTTTTGGTCCGTTTAGAGATAGTACTAACCTTGATGCAAGATAGGTGCGCCGAATGTACCGTAGGCTCAGAAATTATTTTGGATGCACCCAACGGATCTCCTAGGTGACATTGGTCATCTAGAATCTCGTTTCAATCCATTTGGAGACAGCGCTAACCTTGACGCAAGATAGATGCACGGTTTGCGTCGAACGTACCATAGGCTCAAAAATCATTTTGGACGCACCTGATGGTACTCCTAGGTGACGAGGCACACGTGGATGCTCGTTTTGGTCTGTTTGGACATAGAGCTGATCTTGACGCAAGATAGGTGCGCGGTTTGCATCGAACATACCATAGGCTCGAAAATCGTTTTGGACGTGCTTGATGGTACTCCTATTTGACGAGGCTCAAGTGGATGCTCGTTTTGGTCTGTTTGGAGATAGCGCTAATCTTGACACAAGATAGATGCACGGTTTGCGTCGAATTTACCATAGGCTCGAAACTCGTTTTGGACGCACCTGATGGTGCTCCTAGGTGATGAGGCACACATGGATGCTCGTTTTGGTCTGTTGGACATAGAGCTAATCTTGACAAAAGATAGGTCCACGGTTTGCGCCGAACGTACCACAGGCTCAGAAATCATTTTGGACGCACGCGATGGATCTCCTCGGTGACATTGGTCATGTGGAATCTCGTTTCAATCAATTTGGACACACTGTTAGAGACAGTGCAAGATAGGTGCACGGTTTGCGCCAAACGTAGCTCAGAAACCATTTTGGGATGCACCCGATGGTAGATCTAGGTGACGAGGCTCAAGTGGTTACTTGTTTCAGTCTATTTGGAGATAGTGCTAATCTTGATGCAAGATAGGTGCACGGTTTGCGCCAAACGTACCACAAGCTCGAAAATCATTTCAGAGACACCCGATGGTACTCCTAGCTGACGAGGCTCAAGTGGATGCTCGTTTTGGTCTGTTTGGATATAGCGCTAATCTTGACACAAGATAGATGCACGGTTTGCGTCGAATGTACCATAGGCTCGAAAATCATTTTGGACGCACCTGATGGTGCTCCTAGGTGATGAGGCAGACGTGGATGCCCGTTTTGGTTTGTTTGGACATAGAGCTGATCTTGACACTAGATAGGTGCACGGTTTGCGCCGAACGTACCATAGGCTCATAAATCATTTTGGATGCACCCGATGGATCTCCACTGTAACATTGGTCATGTGGAATCTCGTTTCAATCCATTTGGAGACACTGTTAGAGTCAGTGCAAGATAGGTGCACGGTTTGCGCCAAACGTAGCTCAGAAATCATTTTGGGATGCACCCGATGGTACTTCTAGGTGACGAGGCTCAAGGGGTTACTTGTTTCAGTCTATATTAGTGATAGTGCTAATCTTGACGCAAGATAGGTGCACGGTTTGCGCGGAACATACCGAAAGCTCGAAAAATATTTTAGACACACCCGATGGTACTCCTAGCTGTCGAGGCTCAAGTGGATGCTCGTTTTGGTCTGTTTGGACATAGAGTTAATCTCGACACAAGATAGATGCACGGTTTGCGCCGAACGTACCATAGGCTCAGAAATCATTTTGGACACACCCGATGGATCTTCTCGGTGACATTGGTCATGTGGAATCTCGTTTCAATCCATTTTGGACACACTATTAGAGTCAGTGCAAGATAGGTGCACAGTTTGTGCCAAACGTAGCTCAGAAATCATTTTGGGATGCACTCGATGGTACTTCTAGGTGACGAGGCTCAAGTGGTTACTTGTTTCAGTCTATTTGGAGATAGTGCTAATCCTGACGCAAGATAGATGCACGGTTTGCGCCGAACGTAACATAGGGTCAAAAATCGTTTTGGACGCACCCGATGGATCCCCTATGTGACATTGGTCATGTGGAATCTCATTTCAATCTGTTTGGAGACAGTGTTAGTGTTAGTGCAAGATAGGTGCATGGTTTGCACCAAACATCGCTTAGAAATCATTTTGGATGCACCCAATTGTACTCCTAGGTGGCGAGGCTCAAGTGGATGCTCATTTTGGTCTGTTTGGAGATAGTGCTAACCTAGACGCAAGATAGGTGCACGGTTTGCACCAAATGTACTGTATGCTCAGAAATTGTTTTCGATGCACCTGATGGATCTCCTAGGTGACATTGGTCATCTGGAATCTCGTTTCAATCTATTTGGAGATAGCGATACTTTTAGTGCAAGATGGGTGCACTGTTTGCGCGAAACATATCATAGGCACAGAAATCGTTTTGGACGCACCCGATGGTACTCCTAGGTGACGAGGCTTGAGTGGATGCTCGTTTTAGTCTATTTGGAGATAGTGCTAATCTTGATGCGAGATTGGTGCATGGTTTGCGTCGAATGTACCATAGGCTTGGAAATCATTTTAGACGAGCTCGATGGTACTCCTAGGTGACGAGTCTTAAGTGGATGCTCGTTTTGGTTTGTTTGGAGACAGTGCTAATCTTGATGCGAGATTTATGCACGGTTTGCGTCGAACGTACCATTGGCTTGGAAATCATTTTAGACGCGCTTGATGGTACTCCTAGGTGAAGAAGCTCAAGTGGATGCTCGTTTTGGTCTGTTTAGTCATAGTGCTACATTGACGCAAGATAGGTGCACGGTTTGCGTGGAACGTACCACAAGCTCGAAAAATATTTCAGACACACCCGATGGTACTCCTAGCTGACGAGGCTCAAGTGGATGCTCGTTTTGGTCTGTTTGGACATAGAGCTAATCTTGACACAAGATAGTTGCACGGTTTGCACCGAATGTACCATAGGCTCAGAAATCAGTTTGGACACACCCGATGGATCTCCTCGGTGACATTGGTCATGTGGAATCTCGTTTCAATCCATTTGGACACACTGTTAGAATCAGTGCAAGATTGGTGCACAGTTTGCGCCAAACGTAGCTCAGAAATCATTTTGGGATGCACTCGATGGTACTTCTAGGTGATGAGGCTCAAGTGGTTACTTGTTTCAGTCTATTTTGGAGATAGTGCTAATCTTGATGGAAGATTAGTGCACGGTTTGCGCCGAATGTACCACAAGCTCGAAAATCATTCAGACACACCCGATGGTACTCCTAGCCGACGAGGGTCAAGTGGATGCTCGTTTTGGTCTGTTTGGAGATAGTGCTAGTCTTGGCGCAAGATAGATGCACGGTTTGCGTCGAACGTAACATAGGATCAGAAATCATTTTGGACGCACCCGATGGATCCCCTATGTGACATTGGTCATGTGGAGTCTCATTTCAATCCATTTGGAGATAGTGTTAGTGTTAGTGCAAGATAGGTGCATGGTTTGCACCAAACATCGCTTAGAAATCGTTTTGGATGCACCCGATGGTACTCCTAGGTGGCGAGGCTCAAGTGGATGCTCATTTTGGTCTGTTTGGAGATAGTGCTAATCTTGACCCAAGATAGATGCACGGTTTGCGCCGAACGTAACATAGGGTCAGAAATCGTTTTGGATGCACCCGATGGATCCCCTATGTGACATTGGTCATGTGGAATCTCATTTCTATCCATTTGGAGACAATGTATGTGTTAGTGCAAGATAGGTGCATGGTTTACGCCAAACATTGCTTAGAAATCGTGTTGGATGCACCCGATGGTACTCCTTGGTGGCGAGGCTCAAGTGGATGCTCGTTTTGGTCTGTTTGGAGATAGTGCTAACCTAGACGCAAGATAGGTGCATGGTTTGCGCCGAATGTACTGTAGGCTCAGAAATTGTTTTCGATGCACCCGATGGATCTCCTAGGTGACATTGGTCATCTGGAATCTCGTTTCAATCAATTTGGAGACAGCGATACTATCAGTGCAAGATAGGTGCACTATTTGTGCCAAACATGCCTTTCGCATAGAAATCATTTTGGACGCACCTGATGGTACTCCTAGGTGACGAGGCTTGAGTGGATGCTCGTTTTGGTCTATTTGAGACAGTGCTAATCTTAATGCGAGATTGGTGCACGGTTAGCGTCGAACGTACCATAGGCTTGGAAATCATTTTAGATGAGCTCGATGGTACTCCTAGGTGAAGAAGCTCAAGTGGATGCTCGTTTTGGTCTGTTTAGACATAGTGCTAACATTGACGCAAGATAGGTGCACGGTTTGCGCCGAACGTAGCATAGGCTCATAAATCATTTAGGATGCACCTGGTGGTTCTGCTATGTGACTTTGGTCATGCGAGATATGTGCACGGTTTGTGCTGAACGTACCATAGGCACATAAATCATTTTGGATGCACCCGATACTACTCCTAGGTGACGAGGCTCAAGTGGATGCTCGTTTTGGTCTGTTTGGACATAGTGCTAACCTTGACGCAAGATAGGAGCACGGTTTGCGCCGAACGTACCGTAGGCTTAGAAATTGTTGTGGATGCACCCGATGTATCTCCTAGGTAACATTGGTCATGTGGAATCTCGTTTCAGTCCGTTTGGAGATAGCGGTACTGTCAGTGCAAGATGGGTGCACTGTTTGCGCCAAACATACCATAGCTATAGAAATCGTTTTGGACGCACCCGAGGGTACTCCTCGGTGACATTGGTCATGTGGAATCTTGTTTCAAACCATAGGGAGACACTGTTAGAGTCGGGTCAAGCTAGGTGCACAATTTGCGCCAAACGTAGCTTAGAAATCATTTTGGGATGCACCCGATGGTACTTCTAGGCCGCGAGGCTCAAGTGGTTACTTGTTTCAGTCTATTTGGAGATAGTGCTAATCTTGATGCAAGATAGGTGCATAGTTTGCACCGAACATACCACAAGCTCGAAAATCATATCAAACACACCCGATGGTACTCCTAGCTGATGAGGGTCAAGTGGATGCTCGTTTTGGTCTGTTTGGAGATAGTGCTAATCTTGACGTGAGATAGATGCACGGTTTGCGCCGAACGTAACATTGGGCCAAAAAACGTTTTGGACGCACCCGATGGATCTCCTATGTGACATTGGTCATGTGGAATCTCATTTCAATCAATTTGGAGACAGTGTTAGTGTTAGTGCAAGATAGGTGCACGGTTTGCGCCAAACATCGCTTAGAAATCGTTTTGGACGCACCCGATGGTACTCCTCCTAGGTGACGAGGCTCAACTGGATGCTCATCTTGGCCTGTTTGTCGCAAGATAGATGCACGGTTTGCGCCGAACGTAACATAGGGTCAGAAATCGTTTTGGACGCACCCGATGGATCTCCTATGTGACATTGGTCATGTGGAGTCTCATTTCAATCCATTTGGAGATAGTGGTAGTGTCAGTGCAAGATAGGTGCACAGTTTGCACCAAACATCGCTTAGAAATCGTTTTCGATGCACCCGATGGTACTTCTAGGTGACAAGGCTCAAGTGGATGCTCGTTTTGGTCTGCTTGTAGATAGTGCAAACCTTGACGCAAGATAGGTGCACAGTTTGCGCCGAACGTACCGTCGGCTCAGAAATTGTTTTGGATGCACCCGATGGATCACAGGTGACATTGGTCATCTGGAATCTCGTGTCAATCCATCTAGAGACAGTGGTACTATCAGTGCAAGATGGGTGCACTATTTGTGCCAAACATGCCATAGGCACAAAAATCATTTTGTACGCAACCGATGTTACTCCTAGGTGACGAGGCTTAAGTGGATGCTCGTTTTGGTCTATTTGGAGACAGTGCTAATCTTGATGAGAGATTGATGCACGGTATGCGTCGAACGTACCATAGGCTTGGAAATCATTTTCGACGCGCTCGATGGTACTCCTAGGTGAAGAAGCTCAAGTGGATGCTCGTTTTCGTCTGTTTAGACATAGTGCTAACCTTGACGCAAGATAGCTGCACGGTTTGCGCCGAACATAGGATAGGCTCAGAAATCATTTAGGATGCACCCGGTGGATCTCCTATGTGACTTTGGTCATGTGGAATCTCGTTTCAATCCTTTGGTGACAGTGGTAGTGTTAGTGCAACATAAGTGCACGGTTTTCGCTAAACGTACCATAGGCACCGAAATCTTTTTGGATGCACCCACTCCTAGGTGATGAGGCTCAAGTGGATGCTCGTTTTGGTCTATTTGGAGACAGTGCTAACCTTGATGCAAGGTAGGAGCGCGGTTTGGGCGGAACGTACCGTAAGCTCAGAAATCGTTGTCGATGCACCCGATGGATCTCCTGGGCGACATTGGTCATGTGGAATCTCGTTTCAATCCATTTGGAGACAGCGGTACTATCAGTGCAAGATGGGTGCACTATTTGCGCCAGACATACCATAGGCACAGAAATCATTTTGGACGCACACGATGGTACTCCTAGGTGACGAGGCTTAAGTGGATGCTCGTTTTGGTTTGTTTGGAGATAGTGTTAATCATGATGCGAGATTGCTGCACGGTTTGCGTCGAACGTACCATAGGCTCGAAAATCATTTTGGACACGCCTGATGGTACTCGTAGGTGACGAGGCTCAAGTGGAAGATTGTTTTGGTCTGTTTGGACATAGAGCTAATCTTGACACAAGATAGGTGCACGGTTTACGCCGAACATAACATAGGGTCAGAAATCGTTTTGGACGCACCCGATGGATCTCCTCGATGACATTGGCCCTGTCGAATCTCGTTTCAATCCATTTGGAGACACTGTTAGAGTCAGTGGAGATAGGTGCACGGTTTGCGCCAAACGTAGCTCAGAAATCATTTTGGGATGCACCCGATGGTACTTCTAGGTGACGAAGCTCAAGTGGTTACTTGTTTCAGTCTCTTTGGAGATACTGCTAATCTTGATGCAAGATAGGTGCACGGTTTGCGCCGAATGTACCACAAGCTCGAAAATCATTTCAGACACACTCAATAGTACTCCTAGCTGATGAGGCTCAGCTGGATGCTCGTTTTGGTCTGTTTGGAGATAGTGCTAATCTTGACGCAAGATAGATGCACGGTTTGCGTCGAACGTAACATAGGGTCAGAAATCGTTTTGGACGCACCCGATGGATCTCCTATGTGACATTGGTCATGTGGAATCTCGTTTCAATCCATTGGTGACAATGGCAGTTTTAGTGCGAGATATGTGCACGGTTTGTGCTAAACGTACCATAGGCACATAAATCATTTTGGATGCACCCGATACTACTCCTAGGTGACGAGGCTCAAGTGGATGCTCGTTTTGGTCTGTTTGGACATAGTGCTAACCTTCACGCAAGATAGGAGCATGGTTTGCGCCGAACGTACCGTAGGCTTAGAAATCATTGTGGATGCACCCGATGGATCTCCTAGGTGACATTGGTCATGTGGAATCTCGTTTCAATCCGTTTGGAGACAACGGTACTGTCAATGCAAGATGGTTGCGCAGGTTGCGCCAAACATACCATAGGCACAGAAATCATTTTGGACGCACCCGAGGGTACTCCTCGGTGACATTGGTCATGTGGAATCTCGTTTCAATCCATTTGGAGACACTGTTAGAGTCCGTGCAAGCTAGGTGCATAGTTTGCGCCAAACGTAGCTCAGAAATCATTTTGGAATGCACCCGATGGTACTTCTAGGTGACGAGGGTTAAGTGGATGCTCGTTTTGGCCTCTTAGGAGATAGAGCTAATCTTGACACGAGATAGATGCACGGTTTGCACCGAACGTAACATTGGGTCAGAAATCATTTTGGACGCATCCGGTGGTACTCCTAGGTGACAAGGCTCAAGTCGATGCTCGTTTTGGTCTGTTTGGAGATAGTGCTAACCTTGACGCAAGATAGGTGCATGGTTTGTGCCGATCGTACTGTAGGCACAGAAATTGTTTTGGATGCACCCGACGGATCTCCTAGGTGACATTGGTCATCTGGAATCTCGTTTCAATCTATTTGGAGACAGCAATACTATCAGTGCAAGATGGGTGCACTATTTGCGCCAAACATACTATAGGCACAAAAATCATTTTGGACACAACTGATGGTACTCCTAGGTGACATGGCTCAAGTAGATGCTCGTTTTGGTCTGTTTAGACATAGTGCTAACCTTGATGCAAGATTGGTGCACAGTTTGCGCCGAACATACCATAGGCTCAGAAATCATTTTGGACGCACCCGATGGATCTTCTCAGCGACATTGGTCATTTGGAATCTCATTTCAATCCATTTGGAGATAGTGTTAGTGTTAGTGCAGGATAGGTGCACGGTTTGCGTGAAACATCGCTTAGAAATCGTTTTGGACGCACCCGATGATACTCCTAGGTGACAAGGCTCAAGTGGATGCTCGTTTTGGTCTGTTTGGGGATAGTGGTAACCTTGACGCAAGATAGGTGCACGGTTTGCGTCGAACGTACCGTAGGCTCAGAAATTGTTTTGGATGCACCCGATGGATCTCCTAGGTGACATTCGTCATCTGTAATCTCGTTTCAATCTATTTGGAGATAACGATGCTATCAGTGCAAGATGGGTGCACTGTTTGCGCCAAACATACCATAGGCACAGAAATCGTTTTGGACGCACCCGATGGTACTCCTAGGTAACTAGGCTTAAGTGGATGCTCATTTTGGTCTGTTTGGAGACAGTGCTAATCTTGATTCGAGATTGGTGCACGGTTTGCATCGAACATACCATAGGCACATAAATCATTTTGGATGCACCCGATAGTACTCCTAGGTGACGAGGGTCAAGTGGATACTTGGTTCAGTCTATTTGGAGATAGTGCTAATCTTGTTGCAAGATAGGTGCCCAGTTTGCACCGAACATACCACAAGCTCGAAAATCATTTCAAACACACCCGGTGGTACTCCTAGCTGACGAGGGTTAAGTGGATGCTCGTTTTGGCCTCTTAGGAGATAGAGCTAATCTTGACGCGAGATAGATGCACGGTTTGCACCGAACGTAACATTGGGTCAGAAATCATTTTGGACGCACCCGGTGGTACTCCTAGGTGACAAGGCTCAAGTCGATGCTCGTTTTGGTCTGTTTGGAGATAGTCCTAACCTTGACGCAAGATAGGTGCACGGTTTGTGCCGATCGTACTGTAGGCACAGAAATTGTTTTGGATGCACCCGACGGTTCTCCTAGGTGACATTGGTCATCTGGAATCTCGTTTCAATCTATTTGGAGACAGCAATACTATCAGCGCAAGATGGGTGCACTATTTGCGCCAGACATACTATAGGCACAGAAATCATTTTGGACACAACTGATGGTACTCCTAGGTGACATGGCTCATGTAGATGCTCGTTTTGGTCTGTTTAGACATAGTGCTAACCTTGATGCAAGATTGGTGCACAGTTTGCGCCGAACATACCATAGGCTCAGAAATCATTTTGGACGCACCCGATGGATCTTCTCAGCGACATTGGTCATTTGGAATCTCATTTCAATCCATTTGGAAATAGTGTTAGTGTTAGTGCAGGATAGGTGCACGGTTTGCGCGAAACATCGCTTAGAAATCATTTTGGACGCACCCGATGATACTCCTAGGTGACAAGGCTCAAGTGGATGCTCGTTTTGGTCTGTTTGGGGATAGTGCTAACCTTGACGCAAGATAGGTGCACGGTTTGCGTCGAACGTACCGTAGGCTCAGAAATTGTTTTGGATGCACCCGATGGATCTCCTAGGTGACATTCGTCATCTGGAATCTCGTTTCAATCTATTTGGATATAACGATGCTATCAGTGCAAGATGGGTGCACTGTTTGCGCCAAACATACCATAGGCACATAAATCGTTTTGGACGCACCCGATGGTACTCCTAGGTAACTAGGCTTAAGTGGATGCTCATTTTGGTCTGTTTGGAGACAGTGCTAATCTTGATTCGAGATTGGTGCACGGTTTGCATCGAACATACCATAGGCACATAAATCATTTTGGATGCACCCGATAGTACTCCTAGGTGACGAGGGTCAAGTGGATACTTGGTTCAGTCTATTTGGAGATAGTGCTAATCATGTTGCAAGATAGGTGCCCAGTTTGCACCGAACATACCACAAGCTCGAAAATCATTTCAAACACACCCGGTGGTACTCCTAGCTGACGAGGGTTAAGTGGATGCTCGTTTTGGCCTCTTAGGAGATAGAGCTAATCTTGACGCGAGATAGATGCACGGTTTGCACCGAACGTAACATTGGGTTAGAAATCATTTTGGACGCACCCGGTGGTACTCCTAGGTGACAAGGCTCAAGTCGATGCTCGTTTTGGTCTGTTTGGAGATAGTGCTAACCTTGACGCAAGATAGGTGCACGGTTTGTGCCGATCGTACTGTAGGCACAGAAATTGTTTTGGATGCACCCGACGGATCTCCTAGGTGACATTGGTCATCTGGAATCTCGTTTCAATCTATTTGGAGACAGCAATACTATCAGCGCAAGATGGGTGCACTATTTGCGCCAAACATACTATAGGCACAGAAATCATTTTGGACACAACTGATGGTACTCCTAGGTGACATGGCTCATGTAGATGCTCGTTTTGGTCTGTTTAGACATAGTGCTAACCTTGATGCAAGATTGGTGCACAGTTTGCGCCGAACATACCATAGGCTCAGAAATCATTTTGGACGCACCCGATGGATCTTCTCAGCGACATTGGTCATTTGGAATCTCATTTCAATCCATTTGGAGATAGTGTTAGTGTTAGTGCAGGATAGGTGCACGGTTTGCGCGAAACATCGCTTAGAAATCGTTTTGGACGCACCCGATGATACTCCTAGGTGACAAGGCTCAAGTGGATGCTCGTTTTGGTCTGTTTGGAGATAGTGCTAACCTTGACGCAAGATAGGTGCACGGTTTGCGTCGAACGTACCGTAGGCTCAGAAATTGTTTTGGATGCACCCGATGGATCTCCTAGGTGACATTCGTCATCTGGAATCTCGTTTCAATCTATTTGGAGATAACGATGCTATCAGTGCAAGATGGGTGCACTGTTTGCGCCAAACATACCATAGGCACAGAAATCGTTTTGGACGCACCCGATGGTACTCCTAGGTAACTAGGCTTAAGTGGATGCTCATTTTGGTCTGTTTGGAGACAGTGCTAATCTTGATTCGAGATTGGTGCACGGTTTGCATCGAACATACCATAGGCACATAAATTATTTTGGATGCACCCGATAGTACTCCTAGGTGACGAGGGTCAAGTGGATACTTGGTTCAGTCTATTTGGAGATAGTGCTAATCTTGTTGCAAGATAGGTGCACAGTTTGCACCGAACATACCACAAGCTCGAAAATCATTTCAGACACACCCGGTGGTACTCCTAGCTGACGAGGGTTAAGTGGATGCTCGTTTTGGTCTATTAGGAGATAGAGCTAATCTTGACGCGAGATAGATGCACGGTTTGCACCGAACGTAACATTGGGTCAGAAATCATTTTGGACGCACCCGGTGGTACTCCTAGGTGACAAGGCTCAAGTCGATGCTCGTTTTGGTCTGTTTGGAGATAGTGCTAACCTTGACGCAAGATAGGTGCACGGTTTGTGCCGATTGTACTATAGGCACAGAAATTGTTTTGGATGCACCCGACGGATCTCCTAGGTGACATTGGTCATCTGGAATCTTGTTTCAATCTATTTGGAGACAGCAATACTATCAGTGCAAGATGGGTGCACTATTTGCGCCAAACATACCATAGGCACAAGAATCATTTTGGACGCAACTGATGGTACTCCTAGGTGACATGGCTCAAGTAGATGCTCATTTTGGTCTATTTGGAGACAGTGCTAATCTTGATGAGAGATTGATGCACGGTATGCGTCGAACGTACCATAGGCTCAGAAATCATTTTGGACTTACCCGATGGATCCTCTCAGCGACATTGGTCATTTGGAATCTCATTTCAATCCATTTGGAGATAGTGTTAGTGTTAGTGCAGGATAGGTGCACGGTTTGCGCGAAACATCGCTTAGAAATCGTTTTGGACGCACCCGATGATACTCCTAGGTGACGAGGCTCAAGTGGATGCTCGTTTTGGTCTGTTTGGGGATAGTGCTAACCTTGATGCAAGATAGGTGCACGGTTTGTGTCGAACGTACCGTAGGCTCAGAAATTATTTTGGATGCACCCGATGGATCTCCTAGGTGACATTCGTCATCTGGAA
Organism: Saccharum spontaneum; assembly: GCA_022457205.1. NCBI lineage: Eukaryota > Viridiplantae > Streptophyta > Magnoliopsida > Poales > Poaceae > Saccharum > Saccharum spontaneum. Next base: position 31,971,522 of record CM039618.1, read on the forward strand.
TCTCGTTTCAATCTATTTGGAGATAACGATGCTATCAGTGCAAGATGGGTGCACTGTTTGCGCCAAACATAACATAGGCACAGAAATTGTTTTGGACGCACCCGATGGTACTCCTAGGTAACTAGGCTTAAGTGGATGCTCATTTTGGTCTGTTTGGAGATAGTGCTAATCTTGATTCGAGATTGGTGCACGGTTTGCATCGAACGTACCATAGGCACATAAATCATTTTCGATGCACCCGATAGTACTCCTAGGTGACGAGGCTCAAGTGGATACTTGGTTCGGTCTATTTGGAGATAGTGCTAATCTTGTTGCAAGATAGGTGCACAGTTTGCACCGAACATACCACATGCTCGAAAATCATTTCAGACACACCCGGTGGTACTCCAAGCTGACGAGGGTTAAGTGGATGCTCGTTTTGGTCTCTTAGGAGATAGAGCTAATCTTGACGCGAGATAGATGCATGGTTTGCACCGAACGTAACATTGGGTCAGAAATCATTTTGGACGCACCCGGTGGTACTCCTTGGTGACAAGGCTCAAGTCGATGCTCGTTTTGGTCTATTTGGAGATAGTGCTAACCTTGACGCAAGATAGGTCCACGGTTTGTGCCGATCGTACTGTAGGCACAGAAATTGTTTTGGATGCACCCGACGGATCTCCTAGGTGACATTGGTCATCTGAAATCTCGTTTCAATCTATTTGGAGACAGCAATACTATCAGTGCAAGATGGGTGCACTATTTGCGCCAAGCATAACATAGGCACAGAAATCATTTTGGACGCAACTGATGGTACTCGTAGGTGACATGGCTCAAGTAGATGCTCGTTTTGGTCTGTTTAGACATAGTGCTAACCTTGATGCAAGATTGGTGCACAGTTTGCGCCGAACATACCATAGGCTCAGAAATCATTTTCGACGCACCCGATGGATCTTCTCAGCGACATTGGTCATTTGGAGTCTCATTTCAATCCATTTGGAGATAGTGTTAGTGTTAGTGCAGTATAGGTGCACGGTTTGCGCGAAACATCGCTTAGAAATCGTTTTGGACGCACCCGATGATACTCCTAGGTGACGAGGCTCAAGTGGATGCTCGTTTTGGTCTATTTGGAGATAGTTCTTATCTTGACGCAAGGTAGGAGCACGATTTGCGCCGAACGTACTGTAGGCTCAGAAACCGTTGTCGATGCACCCGATGGATCTCCTAGGCGACATTGGTCATGTGGAATCTCATTTCAATCCATTTGGCTACAGCGGTACTGTTAGTGCAAGATGGGTGCACTGTTTGTGCCAGACATACCATAGGCACAGAAATCATTTTGGACGCACACAATGGTACTCCTAGGTGACGAGGCTTAAGTGGATGCTCATTTTGGTTTGTTTGGAGATAGTGTTAATCTTGATGCGAGATTGCTGCGCAGTTTGCGTCGAACGTACCATAGGCTCAAAAATCGTTTTGGACATGCCTGATGGTACTCCTAGGTGACGAGGCTCAAGTGGAAGATCGTTTTGGTCTGTTAGGACATAGACCTAATCTTGACACAAGATAGGTGCACGGTTTGCACCAAACGTAACATAGGGTCAGAAATCATTTTGGACGCACCCGATGGATCTCCTCGGTGACATTGGTCATGTCGAATCTCGTTTCAATCCATTTGGAGACACTGTTAGAGTCAGTGGAAGATAGGTGCACGGTTTGCGCCAAACGTAGCTCAGAAATCATTTTGGGATGCACCCGATGGTACTTCTAGGTGACGAGGCTCAAGTGGTTACTTGTTTCAGTCTCTTTAGAGATAGTGCTAATCTTGATGCAAGATAGGTGCACGGTTTGCGCCGAATGTACCACAAGCTCGAAAATCATTTCAGACACACTCAATAGTACTCTTAGCTGACGAGGCTCAACTGGATGCTCGTTTTGGTCTGTTTGGAGATAGTGCTAATCTAGATGCAAGATAGATGCACGGTTTGCGCTGAACGTAACATAGGGTCAGAAATCATTTTGGACGCACCCGATGGATCTCCTATGTGACATTGGTCATGTGGAATCTCATTTCAATCCATTTGGAGATAGTGGTAGTTTCAGTGCAAGATAGGTGCACGGTTTGCGCCAAACGTACCATAGGCACAGAAATCGTTTTGGACGCACCCGATGGTACTCCTAGGTGACGTGGCTCAAGTGGATGCTCGTTTTGGTCTGTTTAGACATAGAGCAAACCTTGACGCATGATAGGTGGATAGTTTGCGCCGAACGTACCATAGGCTCATAAATCATTTTGGACGTACTCGATGGATCAGCTCAGGGACATTGGTCATTTGGAATCTCATTTCAATCCATTTGGAGACAGTGTTATTTTCAGTGCAAGATCAGTGCACAGTTTCGCCAAACATCACATAGAAATAGTTTTGGATGCATCCGACGGTACTCCTAGGTGACGAGGCACATGTGGAAGCTTGTTTTGGTCCGTTTGGAGATAGTGCTAACCTTGACGCAAGATAGGTGCACGGTTTGCGCCGAACGTACCGTAGGCTCAAAAATTATTTTGGATGCACCCGATGCATCTCCTAGGTGACATTGGTCCTATGGAATCTCGTTTCAATCCATTTGGAGACAGCGGTACTGTCAGTGCAAGATGGGTGCACTGTTTGCGCCAAACATACCATAGGCACAGAAATCGTTTTGGACGCACCCGATGGTACTCCTAGGTGACAAGGCTTAATTGGATGCTCGTTTTGGTCTATTTGGAGACTGTGCTAATCTTGATGTGAGATTGGTGCATGGTTTGCGTCGAACGTACCATAGGCTTGGAAATCGTTTTAGACACGCTCGATGGTACTCCTAGGTGAAGGAGCTCAAGTGGATGCTCGTTTTCGTTTGTTTAGACATAGTTCTAACTTTGATGCAAGATAGGTGCACAGTTTGCGTCGAACGTAGGATAGGCTCAGAAATCATTTAGGATGCACCCGGTGGATCTCCTCGGTGACATGGTCATGTGGAATCTCGTTTCAATCCATTTGGAGACACTGTTAGAGTCAGTCGAAGATAGGTGTACGGTTTGCGCCACACGTAGCTCAGAAATCATTTTGGGATGCACCTGATGGTGCTTCTAGGTGACGAGGCTCAAGCGGTTAATTGGTTCAGTCTATTTGGAGATAGTGCTAATCTTGATGCAAGATAGGTGCACGGTTTGCGCTGAATGTACCACAAGCTCGAAAATCATTTCAGACACACTCGATGGTACTCCTAGCTGACGAGGCTCAATTGGATGCTCATTTTGGTCTATATGGAGATAGTGCAAATCTTAACGCAAGGTAGATGCACGGTTTGCGCCGAACGTAAGATAGGGTCAGAAATCGTTTTGGACGCACCCGATGGACTCCTATGTGACATTGGCCATGTGGAATCTCATTTCAATCCATTTGGAGACAGTGCTAGTGTCAGTGCAAGATAGGTGCACGGTTTGCGCCAAACGTACCATAGGCACATAAATCGTTTTGGACGCACCCGATGGTTCTCCTAGGAGACGTGGCTCAATTGGATGCTCGTTTTGGTCTGTTTAGACATAGTGCTAACCTTAACGCAAGATAGGTGCACAGTTTGCACCGAACGTACCATAGGCTCATAAATCATTTTGGACGCACCCGATGGATCATCTCAGTGACATAGATCATTTGGAATCTCGTTTCAATCCATTTGGAGACAGTGTTATTGTCAGTGCAAGATAGCTGAACGGTTTGCGCCAAACATCGCTTAGAAATAGTTTTGGATGCACCCGATCGTACTCCTAGGTGACGAGGCTCAAGTGGATGCTCGTTTTGGTCTGTTTTTGGAGATAGTACTAACCTTGACGCAAGATAGGTGCACGGTTAGCGCCGAACGTAGCATAGGCTCATAAATCGTTTAGGTTGCACCCAGTGGATCTCCGATGAGACTTTGGTCATGTGGAATGTCGTTTCAATCCTTTGGTGACAGTGGCAGTGTTAGTGCAAGATATGTGCATGGTTTGCGCTAAACGTACCATAGGCACAGAAATCATTTTGGATGCACCCGATACTACTCCTAGGTGACGAGGCTCAAGTTTATGCTCGTTTTGGTCTGTTTGGAGATAGTGCTAACCTTGACGCAAGATGGGTGCACGGTTTGCGCTAAAAGTATCGTAGGCTCAGAAATTGTTGTGGATGCACCCGATGGATCTCCTAGGTGACATTGGTCCTATGAAATCTCGTTTCAATCCATTTGGAGACAGCGGTACAGTTAGTGCAAGATGGGTGCACTATTTGCGCCAAACATACCATAGGCACATAAATCATTTTGGACGCACCCGATGGTACTCCTAGGTGACGAGGCTTAAGTGGATGCTCGTTTTGGTCTATTTGGAGACAGTGCTAATCTTGATGTGAGATTGATGCACGGTTTGCGTCGAACGTACCAAAGGCTTTGAAATCATTTTAGACACGCTCGATGGTACTCCTAGGTGAAGAAGCTCAAGTGGATGCTCGTTTTCGTCTATTTAGACATATTGCTAACTTTGACGCAAGATAGGTGCACGGTTTTCGCCGAACGTAGGACAGGCTCAGAAATCATTTAGGATGCACCCGGTGGATCTCCTATGTGACTTTGGTCATATGGAATCTCGTTTCAATCCTTTGGTGACAGTGGTAGTGTTAGTACAAGATATGTGCACGGTTTGCGCTAAACGTACCATAAGCACAGAAATCGTTTTGGACACACACGATGGTACTCCTAGGTGACGAGGCTTAAGTGGATGCTCATTTTGGTCTGTTTGGAGATAGTGCTAATCTTGATGCGAGATTGCTGCACGGTTTGCGTCGAACATACCATAGGCTCGAAAATCGTTTTGGACATGCTTGATGGTACTCCTAGGTGATGAGGCTCAAGTGGATGCTTGTTTTGGTCAGTTTGGACATAGAGCTAATCTTGACACAAGATAGGTACACGGTTTGCGGCGAACGTAACATAGGGTCAGAAATCATTTTGGACGCACCCGATGGATCTCCTCGGTGACATTGGTCATGTCGAATCTCGTTTCAATCCATTTGCAGACAGTGGAAGATAGGTGCATGGTTTGCGCCAAACGTAGCTCAGAAATCATTTTGGGATGCACCCGATGGTACTTCTTAGTGACGAGGCTCAAGCGGTTACTTGTTTGAGTCTCTTTGGAGATAGTGCTAATCTTGATACAAGATAGGTCCACGGTTTGCGTTGAATGTACCACAAGCTCAAAAATTGTTTCAGACACACTCGATAGTACTCCTAGCTGACGTGGCTCAATGGATGCTTGTTTTGGTCTGGTTGGAGATAGTGCTAATCTTGACGCAAGATAGATGCACGGTTTACGCCGAACGTAACATAAGGTCAGAAATCATTTTGGACGCACCCAATGGATCTCCTCGGTGACATTGGTCATGTCGAATCTCGTTTCAATCCATTTGCAGACACTGTTAGAGTCAGTGGAAGATAGGTGCACGGTTTGCGCCAAACGTAGCTCAGAAATCATTTTAGGATGCACCCGATGGTACTTCTAGGTGACGAGGCTCAAGTGGTTACTTGTTTGAGTCTCTTTGGAGATGTGCTAATCTTGATACAAGATAGGTCCACGGTTTGCGCCGAATGTACCACAAGCTCAAAAATCGTTTCAGACACACTCGATAGTACTCCTAGCTGACGAGGCTCAACTGGATGCTCTTTTGGTCTGGTTGGAGATAGTGCTAATCTTGACGCAAGATAGATGCGTGGTTTACGCCGAACGTAACATAAGGTCAGAAATCTTTTTGGACGCACCCGATGGATCTCCTATGTGACAGTGGTCATGTGGAATCTCATTTCAATCCATTTGGAGACAGTGGTAGTGTCAGTGCAAGATAGGTGCACGGTTTGCCCCAAACGTACCATAGGCACAGAAATCATTTTGGATGCACCCGATGGTACTCCTAGGTGACGTGGCTCGACTAGATGCTCGTTTTGGACTATTTAGACATAGTGCTAAGCTTGACGCAAGATAGGTGCACAGTTTGCGTCGAACGTACCATTGGCTCATAAATCATTTTGGACGCACCCGATGGATCATCTCAGTGACATTGGTCATTTGGAATCTCGTTTCAATCCATTTGGAGACAGTGTTATTGTCAGTGCAAGATAGGTGAATGTTTTGCGCCAAACATCGCTTAGAAATAGTTTTGGATGCACCCGATCCTACTCTTAGGTGACGAGGCTCAAGTGGATGCTCGTTTTGGTCTGTTTTGAGATAGTGCTAACCTTGACGCAAGATATGTGGACGGTTTACGCCGAACGTACCGTAGGCTCAGAAATTGTTTTGGATGCTCCTGATGCATCTCCTGGGTGACATTGGTCATCTGGAATCTCATTTCAATCCATTTGGAGACAGCGGTACTATCAGTGCAAGATGGGTGCACTGTTTGCGCCAAACATACCATAGGCACAGAAATTGTTTTGGACGCCCATGATGGTACTGCTAGGTGACGAGGCTTAATTGGATGCTCGTTTTGGTCATTTTGGATGCACCCGATAACTCCTAGGTGACGAGGCTCAAGTGGATGCTCGTTTTGGTCTGTTTGGAGATAGTTCTAACCTTGACGCAAGATAGGTGCACGGTTTGCACCGAAAGTACCGTAGGCTCAGATATCATTGTGGATGCACCCGATGGATCTACTAGGTGGCATTGGTCCTGTGGAATCTTGTTTCAATCCATTTGGAGACAGCGGTACTGTCAGTGCAAGATGGGTGCACTGTTTGCGCCAAACATACCATAGGCACAGAAATGGTTTTAGACGCGCTCGATGGTACTCCTAGGTGAAGAAGCTCAAGTGGATGCTCGTTTTCGTTTGTTTAGACATAGTGCTAACTTTGACGCAAGATAGGTGCACGGTTTGCGTCGAACGTAGGATAGGCTCAGAAATCGTTTAGGATGCACCTGGTGGATCTCCTCGGTGACATTAGTCATGTGGAATCTGATTTCAATCCATTTGGAGACACTGTTAGAGTCAGTGGAAGATAGGTGCACGGTTTGCACGAAACGTAGCTCAGAAATCATTTTGGGATGCACCCGATGGTGCTTCTAGGTGATGAGGCTCAAGCGGTTACTTGTTTCAGTCTATTTGGAGATAGTGCTAATCTTGATGCAAGATAGGTGCACGGTTTGCGCCGAATGTACCACAAGCTCGAAAATCGTTTCAGACACACTTGATGGTACTCCTAGCTGATGTGGCTCAACTGGATGCTCGTTTTGGTCTGTATGGAGATAGTGCAAATCTTGACGCAAGATAGATGCACGGTTTGCGCCGAACGTAACATAGGGTCAGAAATCGTTTTGGACACACCCGAAGGATCTCCTATGTGACATTGGCCATGTGGAATCTCATTTCAATCCATTTGGAGACAGTGCTAGTGTCAGTGCAAGATAGGTGCACGGTTTGCGCCAAACGTACCATAGACACAGAAATCGTTTTGGACGCACCCGATGGATCTCCTAGGTGACGTGGCTCAAGTGGATGCTCGTTTTGGTCTGTTTAGACATAGTGCTAACCTTGACGCAAGATAGGTGCACAGTTTGCGCCGAACGTACCATAGGCTCATAAATCATTTTGGACGCACCCGATGGATCATCTCAGTGACATTGGTCATTTGGAATCTCGTTTCAATCCATTTGGAGACATTGTTATTGTCAGTGCAAGATAGGTGAACGGTTTGCGCCAAACATCGCTTAGAAATAGTTTTGGATGCACCCGATCGTACACCTAGGTGACGAGGCTCAAGTGGATGCTCGTTTTGGTCTGTTTGCAGATAGTACTAACCTTGACGCAAGATAGGTGCACGGCTTGCACCGAACGTAGCATAGGCTCATAAATCGTTTAGGTTGCACCCAGTGGATCTCCTATGTGACTTTGGTCATGTGGAATCTCGTTTCAATCCATTTGGAGACAGGGGTACTATTAGTGCAAGATGGGTGCACTGTTTGCGCCAGACATTCCATAGCCATAGAAATCATTTTGGACGCACACGATGGTACTCCTAGGTGACGAGGCTCAAGTGGATGCTCGTTTTGGTCGGTTTGGAGATAGTGCTAACCTTGATGCAAGATAGGTGCACGGTTTGTGCCAAAAGTACGGTAGGCTCAGATATCGTTGTGGATACACCCGATGGATCTCCTAGGTGACATTGGTCCTGTGGAATCTCGTTTCAATCCATTTGGAGACAGCGGTACTGATAGTGCAAGATGGGTGCACTATTTGCGCCAAACATACCATAGGCACTGAAATCGTTTTGGACGCACCTGATGGTACTCCTAGGTGACAAGGCTTAAGTGGATGCTCGTTTTGGTCTATTTGGAGACAGTGCTAACCTTGATGCAAGATAGGTGCACGGTTTGCACCGGATGTACCACAAGCTCGAAAATCGTTTCAGACACACTCGATGGTACTCCTAGCTGACGAGGCTCAACTGGATGCTCGTTTTGGTCTGTTTGGAGATAGTGCTAATCTAGATGCAAGATAGATGCACGGTTTGCGCTGAACGTAACATAGGGTCAGAAATCATTTTGGACGCACCCGATGGATCTCCTATGTGACATTGGTCATGTGGAATCTCATTTCAATCCATTTGGAGATAGTGGTAGTTTCAGTGCAAGATAGGTGCACGGTTTGCGCCAAACGTACCATAGGCACAGAAATCGTTTTGGACGCACCCGATGGTACTCCTAGGTGACGTGGCTCAAGTGGATGCTCGTTTTGGTCTGTTTAGACATAGAGCAAACCTTGACGCATGATAGGTGGATAGTTTGCGCCGAACGTACCATAGGCTCATAAATCATTTTGGACGTACTCGATGGATCAGCTCAGGGACATTGGTCATTTGGAATCTCATTTCAATCCATTTGGAGACAGTGTTATTTTCAGTGCAAGATCAGTGCACAGTTTCGCCAAACATCACATAGAAATAGTTTTGGATGCATCCGACGGTACTCCTAGGTGACGAGGCACATGTGGAAGCTTGTTTTGGTCCGTTTGGAGATAGTGCTAACCTTGACGCAAGATAGGTGCACGGTTTGCGCCGAACGTACCGTAGGCTCAAAAATTATTTTGGATGCACCCGATGCATCTCCTAGGTGACATTGGTCCTATGGAATCTCGTTTCAATCCATTTGGAGACAGCGGTACTGTCAGTGCAAGATGGGTGCACTGTTTGCGCCAAACATACCATAGGCACAGAAATCGTTTTGGACGCACCCGATGGTACTCCTAGGTGACAAGGCTTAATTGGATGCTCGTTTTGGTCTATTTGGAGACTGTGCTAATCTTGATGTGAGATTGGTGCATGGTTTGCGTCGAACGTACCATAGGCTTGGAAATCGTTTTAGACACGCTCGATGGTACTCCTAGGTGAAGGAGCTCAAGTGGATGCTCGTTTTCGTTTGTTTAGACATAGTTCTAACTTTGATGCAAGATAGGTGCACAGTTTGCGTCGAACGTAGGATAGGCTCAGAAATCATTTAGGATGCACCCGGTGGATCTCCTCGGTGACATGGTCATGTGGAATCTCGTTTCAATCCATTTGGAGACACTGTTAGAGTCAGTCGAAGATAGGTGTACGGTTTGCGCCACACGTAGCTCAGAAATCATTTTGGGATGCACCTGATGGTGCTTCTAGGTGACGAGGCTCAAGCGGTTAATTGGTTCAGTCTATTTGGAGATAGTGCTAATCTTGATGCAAGATAGGTGCACGGTTTGCGCTGAATGTACCACAAGCTCGAAAATCATTTCAGACACACTCGATGGTACTCCTAGCTGACGAGGCTCAATTGGATGCTCATTTTGGTCTATATGGAGATAGTGCAAATCTTGACGCAAGGTAGATGCACGGTTTGCGCCGAACGTAAGATAGGGTCAGAAATCGTTTTGGACGCACCCGATGGACTCCTATGTGACATTGGCCATGTGGAATCTCATTTCAATCCATTTGGAGACAGTGCTAGTGTCAGTGCAAGATAGGTGCACGGTTTGCGCCAAACGTACCATAGGCACAGAAATCGTTTTGGACGCACCCGATGGTTCTCCTAGGTGACGTGGCTCAATTGGATGCTCGTTTTGGTCTGTTTAGACATAGTGCTAACCTTAACGCAAGAAAGGTGCACAGTTTGCACCGAACGTACCATAGGCTCATAAATCATTTTGGACACACCCGATGGATCATCTCAGTGACATAGATCATTTGGAATCTCGTTTCAATCCATTTGGAGACAGTGTTATTGTCAGTGCAAGATAGCTGAACGGTTTGCGCCAAACATCGCTTAGAAATAGTTTTGGATGCACCCGATCGTACTCCTAGGTGACGAGGCTCAAGTGGATGCTCGTTTTGGTCTGTTTTTGGAGATAGTACTAACCTTGACGCAAGATAGGTGCACGGTTAGCGCCGAACGTAGCATAGGCTCATAAATCGTTTAGGTTGCACCCAGTGGATCTCCGATGAGACTTTGGTCATGTGGAATGTCGTTTCAATCCTTTGGTGACAGTGGCAGTGTTAGTGCAAGATATGTGCATGGTTTGCGCTAAACGTACCATAGGCACAGAAATCATTTTGGATGCACCCGATACTACTCCTAGGTGACGAGGCTCAAGTTTATGCTCGTTTTGGTCTGTTTGGAGATAGTGCTAACCTTGACGCAAGATGGGTGCACGGTTTGCGCTAAAAGTATCGTAGGCTCAGAAATTGTTGTGGATGCACCCGATGGATCTCCTAGGTGACATTGGTCCTATGAAATCTCGTTTCAATCCATTTGGAGACAGCGGTACAGTTAGTGCAAGATGGGTGCACTATTTGCGCCAAACATACCATAGGCACATAAATCATTTTGGACGCACCCGATGGTACTCCTAGGTGACGAGGCTTAAGTGGATGCTCGTTTGGGTCTATTTGGAGACAGTGCTAATCTTGATGTGAGATTGATGCACGGTTTGCGTCGAACGTACCAAAGGCTTTGAAATCATTTTAGACACGCTCGATGGTACTCCTAGGTGAAGAAGCTCAAGTGGATGCTCGTTTTCGTCTATTTAGACATATTGCTAACTTTGACGCAAGATAGGTGCACGGTTTTCGCCGAACGTAGGACAGGCTCAGAAATCATTTAGGATGCACCCGGTGGATCTCCTATGTGACTTTGGTCATATGGAATCTCGTTTCAATCCTTTGGTGACAGTGGTAGTGTTAGTACAAGATATGTGCACGGTTTGCGCTAAACGTACCATAAGCACAGAAATCGTTTTGGACACACACGATGGTACTCCTAGGTGACGAGGCTTAAGTGGATGCTTATTTTGGTCTGTTTGGAGATAGTGCTAATCTTGATGCGAGATTGCTGCACGGTTTGCGTCGAACATACCATAGGCTCGAAAATCGTTTTGGACATGCTTGATGGTACTCCTAGGTGATGAGGCTCAAGTGGATGCTTGTTTTGGTCTGTTTGGACATAGAGCTAATCTTGACACAAGATAGGTACACGGTTTGCGGCGAACGTAACATAGGGTCAGAAATCATTTTGGACGCACCCGATGGATCTCCTCGGTGACATTGGTCATGTCGAATCTCGTTTCAATCCATTTGCAGACAGTGGAAGATAGGTGCATGGTTTGCGCCAAACGTAGCTCAGAAATCATTTTGGGATGCACCCGATGGTACTTCTTAGTGACGAGGCTCAAGCGGTTACTTGTTTGAGTCTCTTTGGAGATAGTGCTAATCTTGATACAAGATAGGTCCACGGTTTGCGTTGAATGTACCACAAGCTCAAAAATTGTTTCAGACACACTCGATAGTACTCCTAGCTGACGTGGCTCAATGGATGCTTGTTTTGGTCTGGTTGGAGATAGTGCTAATCTTGACGCAAGATAGATGCACGGTTTACGCCGAACGTAACATAAGGTCAGAAATCATTTTGGACGCACCCAATGGATCTCCTCGGTGACATTGGTCATGTCGAATCTCGTTTCAATCCATTTGCAGACACTGTTAGAGTCAGTGGAAGATAGGTGCACGGTTTGCGCCAAACGTAGCTCAGAAATCATTTTAGGATGCACCCGATGGTACTTCTAGGTGACGAGGCTCAAGTGGTTACTTGTTTGAGTCTCTTTGGAGATGTGCTAATCTTGATACAAGATAGGTCCACGGTTTGCGCCGAATGTACCACAAGCTCAAAAATCGTTTCAGACACACTCGATAGTACTCCTAGCTGACGAGGCTCAACTGGATGCTCTTTTGGTCTGGTTGGAGATAGTGCTAATCTTGACGCAAGATAGATGCGTGGTTTACGCCGAACGTAACATAAGGTCAGAAATCTTTTTGGACGCACCCGATGGATCTCCTATGTGACAGTGGTCATGTGGAATCTCATTTCAATCCATTTGGAGACAGTGGTAGTGTCAGTGCAAGATAGGTGCACGGTTTGCCCCAAACGTACCATAGGCACAGAAATCATTTTGGACGCACCCGATGGTACTCCTAGGTGACGTGGCTCGACTAGATGCTCGTTTTGGACTATTTAGACATAGTGCTAAGCTTGACGCAAGATAGGTGCACAGTTTGCGTCGAACGTACCATTGGCTCATAAATCATTTTGGACGCACCCGATGGATCATCTCAGTGACATTGGTCATTTGGAATCTCGTTTCAATCCATTTGGAGACAGTGTTATTGTCAGTGCAAGATAGGTGAATGTTTTGCGCCAAACATCGCTTAGAAATAGTTTTGGATGCACCCGATCCTACTCTTAGGTGACGAGGCTTAAGTGGATGCTCGTTTTGGTCTGTTTTGAGATAGTGCTAACCTTGACGCAAGATATGTGGACGGTTTACGCCGAACGTACCGTAGGCTCAGAAATTGTTTTGGATGCTCCTGAGGCATCTCCTGGGTGACATTGGTCATCTGGAATCTCATTTCAATCCATTTGGAGACAGCGGTACTATCAGTGCAAGATGGGTGCACTGTTTGCGCCAAACATACCATAGGCACAGAAATTGTTTTGGACGCCCATGATGGTACTGCTAGGTGACGAGGCTTAATTGGATGCTCGTTTTGGTCATTTTGGATGCACCCGATAACTCCTAGGTGACGAGGCTCAAGTGGATGCTCGTTTTGGTCTGTTTGGAGATAGTTCTAACCTTGACGCAAGATAGGTGCACGGTTTGCACCGAAAGTACCGTAGGCTCAGATATCATTGTGGATGCACCCGATGGATCTACTAGGTGGCATTGGTCCTGTGGAATCTTGTTTCAATCCATTTGGAGACAGCGGTACTATCAGTGCAAGATGGGTGCACTGTTTGCGCCAAACATACCATAGGCACAGAAATGGTTTTAGACGCGCTCGATGGTACTCCTAGGTGAAGAAGCTCAAGTGGATGATCGTTTTCGTTTGTTTAGACATAGTGCTAACTTTGACGCAAGATAGGTGCACGGTTTGCGTCGAACGTAGGATAGGCTCAGAAATCGTTTAGGATGCACCTGGTGGATCTCCTCGGTGACATTAGTCATGTGGAATCTGATTTCAATCCATTTGGAGACACTGTTAGAGTCAGTGGAAGATAGGTGCACGGTTTGCACGAAACGTAGCTCAGAAATCATTTTGGGATGCACCCGATGGTGCTTCTAGGTGATGAGGCTCAAGCGGTTACTTGTTTCAGTCTATTTGGAGATAGTGCTAATCTTGATGCAAGATAGGTGCACGGTTTGCGCTGAATGTACCACAAGCTCGAAAATCGTTTCAGACACACTTGATGGTACTCCTAGCTGACGTGGCTCAACTGGATGCTCGTTTTGGTCTGTATGGAGATAGTGCAAATCTTGACGCAAGATAGATGCACGGTTTGCGCCGAACGTAACATAGGGTCAGAAATCGTTTTGGACACACCCGAAGGATCTCCTATGTGACATTGGCCATGTGGAATCTCATTTCAATCCATTTGGAGACAGTGCTAGTGTCAGTGCAAGATAGGTGCACGGTTTGCGCCAAACGTACCATAGACACAGAAATCGTTTTGGACGCACCCGATGGATCTCCTAGGTGACGTGGCTCAAGTGGATGCTCGTTTTGGTCTGTTTAGACATAGTGCTAACCTTGACGCAAGATAGGTGCACAGTTTGCGCCGAACGTACCATAGGCTCATAAATCATTTTGGACGCACCCGATGGATCATCTCAGTGACATTGGTCATTTGGAATCTCGTTTCAATCCATTTGGAGACATTGTTATTGTCAGTGCAAGATAGGTGAACGGTTTGCGCCAAACATCGCTTAGAAATAGTTTTGGATGCACCCGATCGTACACCTAGGTGACGAGGCTCAAGTGGATGCTCGTTTTGGTCTGTTTGGAGATAGTACTAACCTTGACGCAAGATAGGTGCACGGCTTGCACCGAACGTAGCATAGGCTCATAAATCGTTTAGGTTGCACCCAGTGGATCTCCTATGTGACTTTGGTCATGTGGAATCTCGTTTCAATCCATTTGGAGACAGGGGTACTATTAGTGCAAGATGGGTGCACTGTTTGCGCCAGACATTCCATAGCCATAGAAATCATTTTGGACGCACACGATGGTACTCCTAGGTGACGAGGCTCAAGTGGATGCTCGTTTTGGTCGGTTTGGAGATAGTGCTAACCTTGATGCAAGATAGGTGCACGGTTTGTGCCAAAAGTACGGTAGGCTCAGATATCGTTGTGGATACACCCGATGGATCTCCTAGGTGACATTGGTCCTGTGGAATCTCGTTTCAATCCATTTGGAGACAGCGGTACTGATAGTGCAAGATGGGTGCACTATTTGCGCCAAACATACCATAGGCACTGAAATCGTTTTGGACGCACCTGATGGTACTCCTAGGTGACAAGGCTTAAGTGGATGCTCGTTTTGGTCTATTTGGAGACAGTGCTAATCTTGATGTGAGATTGATGCACGGTTTGCGTCGAACATACCACAGGCTTGGAAATCATTTTAGACGCGCTCGATGGTACTCCTAGGTGAAGAAGCTCAAGTGGATGCTTGTTTTCATTTGTTTAGACATAGTGCTAACTTTGACGTGAAGATAGGTGCACGGTTAGCGTTGAACGTAGAATAGTGTCAGAAATCGTTTAGGATGCACCCCGTGGATCTCCTCGGTGACATTGGTCATGTCGAATCTTGTTTCAATCCATTTGGAGACACTGTTAGAGTCAGTGGAAGATAGGTGCACGGTTTGCGCCAAACGTAGCTTAGAAATCATTTTTGGGATGCACCCGATGGTACTTCTGGGTGACGAGGCTCAAGTGGTTACTTGTTTCAGTCTCTTTGGAGATAGTGCTAATCTTGATGCAAGATAGGTGCACGGTTTGCGTCGAATGTACCACAAGTTTGAAAATCGTTTCAGACACACTCGATAGTACTTCTAGCTGACGAGGCTCAACTGGATGCTCGTTTTGGTCTGTTTAGACATAGTGCTAACCTTGACGCAAGATAGGTGCACAGTTTGCGCCGAACGTACCATAGGCTCATAAATCATTTTGGACACACCCGATGGATCACCTGAGTGACATTGGTCATTTGGAATCTCATTTCAATCCATTTGGAGACAGTGCTATTGTCAGTGCAAGATAGGTGAACGGTTTGCACCAAACATCGCTTAGAAATAGTTTTGGATGCACCCGATCGTACTCCTAGGTGACGAGGCTCAAGTGGATGCTTGTTTTGGTCGGTTTGGAGATAGTGCTAACCTTGATGCAAGATAGGTGCACGGTTTGTGCCGAAAGTACCGTAGGCTCAGATATCGTTGTGGATGCACCCGATGGATCTCCTAGGTGACATTGGTCCTGTGGAATCTCGTTTCAATCCATTTGGAGACAACGGTACTGATAGTGCAAGATGGGTGCACTATTTGCGCCAAACATACCATAGGCACAGAAATCGTTTTGGACGCACATGATGGTACACCTAGGTGACAAGGCTTAAGTGGATGCTTGTTTTGGTCTATTTGGAGACAGTGCTAATCTTGATGTGAGATTGATGCACGGTTTGCGTCGAACATACCACAGGCTTGGAAATCATTTTAGACGCGCTCGATGGTACTCCTAGGTGAAGAAGTTCAAGTGGATGCTTGTTTTCATTTGTTTAGACATAGTGCTAACTTTGACGCAAGATAGGTGCACGGTTTGCGTCGAACGTAGAATAGGCTCATAAATCGTTTAGGATGCACCCGGTGGATCTCCTCGGTGACATTGGTCATGCCGAATCTTGTTTCAATCCATTTGGAGACAGGGGTACTATTAGTGCAAGATGGGCTCACTGTTTGCGCCAGACATTCCATAGCCATAGAAATCATTTTGGACGCACACGATGGTACTCCTAGGTGACGAGGCTCAAGTGGATGCTCGTTTTGGTCGGTTTGGGGATAGTGCTAACCTTGATGCAAGATAGGTGCACGGTTTGTGCCAAAAGTACGGTAGGCTCAGATATCATTGTGGATACACCCGATGGATCTCCTAGGTGACATTGGTCCTGTGGAATCTCGTTTCAATCCATTTGGTGATAGCGGTACTGATAGTGCAAGATGGGTGCACTATTTGCGCCAAACATACCATAGGCACTGAAATCGTTTTGGACGCACCTGATGGTACTCCTAGGTGACAAGGCTTAAGTGGATGCTCGTTTTGGTCTATTTGGAGACAGTGCTAATCTTGATGTGAGATTGATGCACGGTTTGCGTCGAACATACCACAGGCTTGGAAATCATTTTAGACGCGCTCGATGGTACTCCTAGGTGAAGAAGCTCAAGTGGATGCTTGTTTTCATTTGTTTAGACATAGTGCTAACTTTGACGTGAAGATAGGTGCACGGTTAGCGTCGAACGTAGAATAGTGTCAGAAATCGTTTACGATTGACCCGGTGGATCTCCTCGGTGACATTGGTCATGTCGAATCTTGTTTCAATCCATTTGGAGACACTGTTAGAGTCAGTGGAAGATAGGTGCACGGTTTCGCCAAACGTAGCTTAGAAATCATTTTGGGATGCACCCGATGGTACTTCTGGGTGACGAGGCTCAAGTGGTTACTTGTTTCAGTCTCTTTGGAGATAGTGCTAATCTTGATGCAAGATAGGTGCACGGTTTGCGTCGAATGTACCACAAGTTTGAAAATCGTTTCAGACACACTCGATAGTATTTCTAGCTGACGAGGCTCAACTAGATGCTCGTTTTGGTCTGTTTAGACACAGTGCTAACCTTGACGCAAGATAGGTGCACAGTTTGCGCCGAACGTACCATAGGCTCATAAATCATTTTGGACACACCCGATGGATCACCTGAGTGACATTGGTCATTTGGAATCTCGTTTCAATCCATTTGGAGACAGTGCTTTTGTCAGTGCAAGATAGGTGAACGGTTTGCACCAAACATCGCTTAGAAATAGTTTTGGATGCACCCGACCGTACTCCTAGGTGACGAGGCTCAAGTGGATGCTTGTTTTGGTCGGTTTGGCGATAGTGCTAACCTTGATGCAAGATAGGTGCACGGTTGGTGCCGAAAGTACCGTAGGCTTAGATATCATTGTGGATGCACCCGATGGATCTCCTAGGTGACATTGGTCCTGTGGAATCTCGTTTCAATCCATTTGGAGACAACAGTACTGATAGTGCAAGATGGGTGCACTATTTGCGCCAAACATACCATAGGCACAGAAATCGTTTTGGACGCACATGATGGTACACCTAGGTGACAAGGCTTAAGTGGATGCTTGTTTTGGTCTATTTGGAGACAGTGCTAATCTTGATGTGAGATTGATGCACGGTTTGCGTCGAACATACCACAGGCTTGGAAATCATTTTAGACGCGCTCGATGGTACTCCTAGGTGAAGAAGCTCAAGTGGATGCTTGTTTTCATTTGTTTAGACATAGTGCTAACTTTGACGCAAGATAGGTGCACGGTTTGCGTCGAACGTAGAATAGGCTCAGAAATCGTTTAGGATGCACCCGGTGGATCTCCTCGGTGAAATTGGTCATGTCGAATCTTGTTTCAATCCATTTGGAGACACTGTTAGAGTCAGTGGAAGATAGGTGCACGGTTTGCGCCAAACGTAGCTCAGAAATCATTTTGGGATGCACCTGATGGTACTTCTGGGTAACAAGGCTCAAGTGGTTACTTGTTTCAGTCTCTTTGGAGATAGTGCTAATCTTGATGCAAGATAGATGCACGGTTTGCGCCGAATGTACCACAAGTTTGAAAATTGTTTCAGACACACTCGATAGTACTACTAGCTGACGAGGCTCAACTGGACGCTCGTTTTGGTCTGTTTAGACATAGTGCTAACTTCGACGCAAGATAGGTGCACAGTTTGCGCCGAACATACCATAGGCTCATAAATCATTTTGGACACACCCGATGGATCACCTGAGTGACATTGGTCATTTGGAATCTCGTTTCAATCCATTTGGAGACAGTGCTATTATCAGTGCTAGATAGGTGAACGGTTTGCACCAAACATCGCTTAGAAATAGTTTTGGATGCACCCGATCGTACTCCTAGGTGACGAGGCTCAAGTGGATGCTCGTTTTGGTCGGTTTGGAGATAGTGCTAACCTTGATGCAAGATAGGTGCACGGGTTGTGCCGAAAGTACCGTAGGCTCAGATATCGTTGTGGATGCACCCGATGGATCTCCTTGGTGACATTGGTCCTGTGGAATCTCGTTTCAATCCATTTGGAGACAACGGTACTAATAGTGCAAGATGGGTGCACTATTTGCGCCAAACATACCATAGGCACAGAAATCGTTTTGGACGCACATGATGGTACTCCTAGGTGACAAGGCTTAAGTGGATGCTTGTTTTGGTCTATTTGGAGACAGTGCTAATCTTGATGTGAGATTGATGCACGGTTTGCGTCGAACATACCACAGGCTTGGAAATCATTTTAGACGCGCTCGATGGTACTCCTAGGTGAAGAAGCTCAAGTGGATGCTTGTTTTCATTTGTTTAGACATAGTGCTAACTTTGACGCAAGATAGGTGCACGGTTTGCGTCGAACGTAGAATAGGCTCAGAAATCGTTTAGGATGCACCCGGTGGATCTCCTCGGTGACATTGGTCATGTCGAATCTTGTTTCAATCCATTTGGAAACACTGTTAGTGTCAGTGGAAGATAGGTGCACGGTTTGCGCCAAACGTAGCTCAGAAATAATTTTGGGATGCACCCGATAGTACTTCTAGGTGACGAGGCTCAAGCGGTTACTTGTTTCAGTCTATTTGGAGATAGTGCTAATCTTGATGCAAGATAGGTGCACGGTTTGCGTCGAATGTACCACAAGCTCGAAAATCATTTCAGACACACTCGATGGTACTCCTAGGTGACGAGGCTCAATGGGATGCTCGTTTTGATCTATTTGGAGACAGTGCTAACCTTGACGCAAGGTAGGAGCACGGTTTGCGCCGAACGTACCGTAGGCTCAGAAATCATTGTCGATGCACCCGATGGATCTCCTGGGCGACATGGGTCATGTGGAATCTCGTTTCAATCCATTTGGAGACAGGGGTACTGTTAGTGCAAGATGGGGGCAATTTGCGCCAGACATACCATAGCCACATAAATCATTTTGGACGCACACGATGGTACTCCTAGGTGACGAGGCTCAAGTGGATGCTCGTTTTGGTCAGTTTGGAGATAGTGCTAACTTTGATGCAAGATAGGTGCACGGTTTGTGCCGAAAGTACCGTAGGCTCAGATATCGTTGTGGATGCACCCGATGGATCTCCTAGGTGACATTGGTCCTATGAAATCTCGTTTCAATCCATTTGGAGACAGCGGTACTGATAGTGCAAGATGGGTGCACTATTTGCGCCAAGCATACCATAGGCACAGAAATCGTTTTGGACGCACCCGATGGTACTCCTAGGTGACGAGGCTTAAATGGAAGCTCGTTTTGGTCTATTTGGAGACATTGCTAATCTTGATGTGAGATTGATGCACGGTTTGTGTCGAACATACCACAGGCATGGAAATCATTTTAGATGCGCTCGATGGTACTCGTAGGTGAAGAATCTCAAGTGGATGCTTGTTTTCATTTGTTTAGACATAGTGCTAACTTTGACGCAAGATAGGTGCACGGTTTGCGTCGAACATAGAATAGGCTCAGAAATCATTTAGGATGCACCCGGTGGATCTCCTCGGTGACATTGGTCATGTCGAATCTTGTTTCAATCCATTTGGAGACACTGTTAGAGTCAGTGGAAGATAGGTGCACGGTTTGCGCCAAACGTAGCTCAGAAATCATTTTGGGATGCACCTGATAGTACTTCTAGGTGACGAGGCTCAAGCAGTTACTTGTTTTTGTCTATTTGGAGATAGTGCTAATCTTGATGTAAGATAGGTGCATGGTTTGTGTCGAATGTACCAAAGGCTAAAAAATCGTTTTAGACACACTCGATGGTACTCCTAGGTGACGAGGCTCAACGGGATGCTCGTTTTGATCTATTTGGAGACAGTGCTAACCTTGACGCAAGGTAGGAGCACGGTTTGCGCCGAATGTACCGTAGGCTCAGAAATCGTTGTCGATGCACCCGATGGATCTCCTCGGCGACATTGGTCATGTGGAATCTCGTTTCAATCCATTTGGAGACAGCGGTACTGTGAGTGCAAGATGGGTGCACTATTTGCGCCAGACATACTATAGGCATAGAAATCATTTTGGACGCACACGATGGTACTCCTAGGTGACGAGGCTTAAGTGGATGCTCGTCTTGATGCGAGATTGCTGCGCGGTTTGCGTCGAACGTACCATAGGCTCAAAAATTGTTTTGGACATGCCTGATGGTACTCCTAGGTGACGAGGGTCAAGTGGAAGATCGTTTTGGTCTGTTTGGACATAGAGCTAATCTTGACACAAGATAGGTGCACGGTTTACGCTGAACGTAACATACGATCAGAAATCATTTTGGACGCACCCGATGGATCTCCTCGATGACATTGGTCATGTCGAATCTCGTTTCAATCCATTTGGAGACACTGTTAGAGTCAGTGGAAGATAGGTGCACGGTTTGCGCCAAACGTAGCTCAGAAATCATTTTGTGATGCACCCGATAGTACTTCTAGGTGACGAGGCTCAAGTGGTTACTTGTTTCAGTCTCTTTGGAGATAGTGCTAACCTTGATGCAAGATAGGTGCACGGTTTGCACCGGATGTACCACAAGCTCGAAAATCGTTTCAGACACACTCGATGGTACTCCTAGCTGACGAG
Source organism: Saccharum spontaneum (assembly GCA_022457205.1). Lineage (NCBI taxonomy): Eukaryota > Viridiplantae > Streptophyta > Magnoliopsida > Poales > Poaceae > Saccharum > Saccharum spontaneum. The sequence continues at coordinate 31,992,792 of CM039618.1, forward strand.
GCTCAACTGGATGCTCGTTTTGGTCTGTTTGGAGATAGTGCTAATCTTGACGCAAGATAGATGCATAGTTTGCGCCGAACGTAACATAGGGTCAGAAATCATTTTGGACGCACCCGATGGATCTCCTATGTCACATTGGTCATGTGGAATCTCATTTCAATCCATTTAGAGATAGTGGTAGTTTCAGTGCAAGATAGGTGCACGGTTTGCGCCAAACATACCATAGGCACAGAAATCGTTTTGGACGCACCCGATGGTACTCCTAGGTGACGTGGCTCAAGTGGATGCTCGTTTTGGTCCGTTTAGACATAGAGCTAACCTTGACGCATGATTGGTGGACAGTTTGCGCCGAATGTACCAAAGGCTCATAAATCATTTTGGACGTACCCGATGGATCATCTCAGGGACATTGGTCATTTGGAATCTCGTTTCAATCCATTTGGAGACAGTGTTATTATCAGTGCAAGATAGGTGAACGGTTTGCGCCAAACATCGCTTAGAAATAGTTTTGGATGCACCCGATCGTACTCCTAGGTGACGAGGCTCAAGTGGATGCTCGTTTTGGTCTGTTTGGAGATAGTACCAACCTTGACGCAAGATAGGTGCACGGTTTGCACCGAATGTAGCATAAGCTCATAAATCGTTTAGCTTGCACCCAGTGGTTCTCCTATGTGACTTTGGTCATGTGGAATTTCATTTCAATCCTTTGGTGACAATGGCACTGTTAGTGCAAGATATGTGCACGGTTTGCGCTAAACGTACCATAGGCACAGAAATCATTTTGGATGCACCCGATACTAGTCCTAGGTGACGAGGCTCAAGTTGATGCTCGTTTTGGTCTGTTTGGAGATAGTGCTAACCTTGACGCAAGATAGGTGCACGGTTTGCACCGAAAGTACCGTAGGCTCAGAAATCAATGCGGATGCACCCGATGGATCTCCTAGGTGACATTGGTCCTATGGAATCTCATTTCAATCCATTTGGAGACAACGGTACTGTCAGTGCAAGATGGGTGCACTGTTTGCGCCAAACATACCATAGGCACAGAAATCATTTTGGACGCACCCGATGGTACTCCTAGGTGACGAGGCTTAAGTAGATGCTCGTTTTGGTTTGTTTGGAGATAGTGCTAATCTTGATGCGAGATTGCTCCACGGTTTGCGTCGAACATACCATAGGCTCGGAAATCGTTTTGGGCATGCTCGATGGTACTCCTAGGTGACGAGGCTCAAGTGGATGCTTGTTTTGGTCTGTTTGGAGATAGCGCTAATCTTGACGCAAGATAGATGCACGGTTTGTGCCGAACGTAACATATGGTCAGAAATCATTTTGGACGCACCCGATGGATCTCCTCGGTGACATTAGTCATGTTGAATCTCGTTTCAATACATTTGGAGACACTGTTAGATTCAGTGGAAGATAGGTGCACGGTTTGCACGAAACGTAGCTCAGAAATCGTTTTGGGATGCACCCGATGGTACTTCTAGGTGACGAGGCTCAAGTGGTTACTTGTTTCAGTCTCTTTGGAGATAGTGCTAACCTTGATGCAAGATAGGTGCACGGTTTGCACCGGATGTACCACAAGCTCGAAAATCATTTCAGACACACTCGATGGTACTCCTAGCTGACCAGGCTCAGCTGGATGCTCGTTTTGGTCTGTTTGGATATAGTGCTAATCTTGACGCAAGATAGATGCACGGTTTGTGCCGAACGTAACATAGGGTCAGAAATCGCTTTGGACACACCCGATGGATCTCCTATGTGACATTGGTCATGTGGAATCTCATTTCAATCCATTTGGAGACAGTGGTAGTGTCAGTGCAAGATAGATGCACGGTTTGCGCCAAACGTACCATAGGCACAAAAATCATTTTGGACGCACCCGATGGTACTCCTAGGTGACGTGGCTCAAGTGGATGCTCGTTTTGGTCTGTTGAGACATAGTGCTAGCCTTGATGCAAGATAGGTGCACAGTTTGTGCCGAACGTACCATAGGCTCATAAATCATTTTGGACGCACCCCATGGATCTTCTTAGCGACATTGGTCATTTGGAATCTTGTTTCAATCCATTTGGAGACAGTGTTAGTATCAGTGCAAGATAGGTGCACGGTTTGCGCCAAACATCACTTAGAAATCGTTTTGGACGCACCTGATGGTACTTCTAGGTGACGAACTCAAGTGGATGCTTGTTTTGGTCTATTTGTAGATAGTGCTAACCATGAGCAAGATAGGGGCACGGTTTGTGCTGAACGTACCGTAGGCTCAGAAATTGTTTTGGATGCACCCGATGAATCTCCTAAGTGACTTTGCACCATTTGGAGACACTGTTAGAGTTAGTGCAAGATAGGTGCACTGTTTGCACCAAACGCAGCTCAGAAATCATTTTGGGATGCGCCCGATGGTACTTCTAGGTGATGAGACTCAAGTGGTTACTTGTTTCAGTCTATTTGGAGATTGTGCTGACCTTGATGCAAGATAGGTGCACAGTTTGAACTGAACATACCACAAGCTTGAAAATCATTTCAAACATACCCGATGGTACTCCTAGGTGTGAGGCTCAAGTGGATGCTCGTCTTGGTCTGTTTGTAGATAGTGCTAATATTGACGCAAGATAGATGCACGGTTTGCGCTGAACATAATATAGGCTTAGAAATCATTTTGGATGCACTCGATGGATCTCCTATGTGACATTATTCATGTGGAATCTCATTTCAATCCATTTGGAGATAGTGGTAGTGTCAGTGCAAGATTGGTGCACAGTTTGGGGCAAACGTACCATGGGCACAGAAATCATTTTGGACGCACCCGATGGTACTCCTAGGTGACGTGGCTCAAGTGGATGCTTGTTTTGGTCTGTTTAGACATAGTGCTAACCTTGACGCAAGATAGGTGCACAGTTTGCGCCGAACGTACCGTAAGCTCATAAATCATTTTGGACGCACCCGATGGATCTTCTCAGTGACATTTGTCATTTGGAATCTCGTTTCAATCCATTTGGAGACAATGTTAGTGTCAGTGCAAGATAGGTGCACAGTTTCTGCCAAACATCGCTTAGAAAATCACTTTGGACGCACCTGATGGTTCTTCTAGGTGACAAGGCTCAAGTGGATACTCGTTTTGGTCTGTTTGGAGATAGTGCTAACCATGATGCAATATAGGTGCACGGTTTGCACCGAACGTACCGTTGGCTCAGAAATTGTTTTGGATGCAGCCGATGGATCTCCTAGGTGAGATTGGTGCACGGTTTGTGTCGAACGTACCATAGGCTTGGAAATAGTTTTAGACGTGCTCGATGGTACTCCTAGGTTAAGAAGCTCAAGTGGATGCTTGTTTTGGTCTGTCTGCAGACAGAGCTAATTTTGATGCGGATTGGTGCACGGATTGCGTCGATCATACCATAGGCTTGGAAATAGTTTTAGACGTGCTGAATGGTACTCCTAGGTGAAGAAGCTCAAGTGGATGCTCGTTTTCGTCTGTTTAGACATAGTGCTAACCTTGACGCAAGATAGGTGCATGGTTTGCGCCGAACGTAGGATAGGATCAGAAATCATTTAGGATGCACCCGGTGGATCTCCTATGTGACTTTGGTCATGAGGAATCTCGTTCCAATCCTTTGGTGACAGTGGTAGTGTTAGTGCAAGATATATGCACGGTTTGCGCTAAACATACCATAGACACAGAAATCATTTTGGATGCACCCGATACTACTCCTGGGTGATGAGGCTCAAGTGGATGCTCATTATGGTCTGTTTGGAGATAGTGCTAACCTTGACGCAAGATAGGAGCACGGTTTGCGCCGAATGTACCGTTGGCTCAGAAATCGTTGTGGATGCACCCGATGGATCTCCTAGGTGGCATTGGTCATGTGGAATCTCGTTTCAATCCATTTGGAGACAACTGTACTATCAGTGCGACATGGGCGCACTGTTTGCGCCAAACATACCATAGGCACAGAAATCGTTTTTGATATGAACCCGCTAGGGTTTATGGACGATCTTTCGATGAGAGGCGTGAGATCGCTCGATTTGGTGGATGGAGATGACGTTCACGGCCCGACTACAGCCTTCCAAGACCGCGCCTTAGCAACCGATACACCACCTCCAAAGGCTGTCACGATCTTGTGGAGCGCGACAACCAGCCACTAGGGCTCCCGTCCTGCAAGCAATCGAAGAACTAGCAAGAACAAGGAAACAAGCACTGAATTTACAAGATGAAATTGAAAACCTCAAACTGAATCTTATTATGAGTGGAGTTCTGAAGACAAGGAGACGGGTGGCTGGATCAGCACACGCGCCTACAAGCAAGTAGCAAAGGCTAAACTTGATCTAAACAAAACCCAAGTGTTCCTGGTGGCGGCTAAGGGGTATATGATGTGTGGAGGACGACCACAAGAGAGTTTGGGTCGTGCTCCAACCCTAGGACGCGTCCCTACTGGACTCTAAAAGATACAAGCCCATTGGGCTAACTTAAGGTGACGCAGCACCCTGGACAGAATAGACCTCTCGGTGATTTTTGGACTGTTGACACCGTTTCTGAGCAGGTATGAGTATGAGGTCAGATCCGTATGAAAGTAGACTTTATTAGCTTTCCAACAAGTCCAGAATCACCCCAATCCGACTCCGTATGTAATCGTGGCGACCGTCACAAGTTGGAGGTGTGCTGCAGTCCGAATCCAGCCTACGCGAGTCCTTTTCCCTTTTGGTCTTCTCCTTGATTCCTAATCAAAACAAGAGTGCACGTGTCTCCAAGATCTAAACAGGATGGACAAGAGCTCAAGAAGGAACTCACTTGATGATTAAGTGTTCGAGCACGAGCACGGGTAATAGGACCAGCAGGTGTCGGCGTGGACGGCGTGGATGTATGATCGGTGTTGATGTCCTCATCATCCTCCCTTTCTTGAATTTGAGTCGTCCTCGACTCAAGCTCATCTTCCTCACTCAAATAAGGCTTCAAATCTGCAATGTTAAATGTGGGACTAACCCCAAAATCTGCAGGAAGATCAAGCTTATATGCATTCTCATTTATTCGTTGCATCACTTTAAAAGGACCATCCGCTCTAGGCATCAATTTAGATTTTCTTAATTCAGTAAACCTATCCTTTCGCAAATGCAACCAAACCCAATCTCCAGGTTCAAGAATCAATTCCCTTCTACCTTTATCTACAGCAAATTTGTACTTAGCATTCATGCGCTCTATGTTTTCTTTAGTGGTTTCATGTAGTTTTAGCATCAATTCAGCACGTTGCTTAACATCAAAATTCAACTTTTCAGAACTTGGCAATGGCATTAAATCAATAGGAGCACGTGGTAACAAGCCATAAACAATCTCAAAGGGACACATCTTCGTAGTAGAATGCAGCGAACGATTATAAGCAAACTCAATATGAGGCAAACAATCTTCCCACATCTTAATATTCTTCTTTAAAACAGTCCTTAACATAGTAGACAAAGTTCTATTCACAACTTCAGTTTGACCATCAGTTTGGGGGTGACAAGTGGTGGAAAATAAAAGCTTAGTCCCCAATTTGGCCCATAAAGTTCTCCAAAAATGGCTAAGAAATTTAGCATCACGATCAGAAACAATTGTATTTGGCACACCATGCAAGCGAACAACTTCTCGAAAGAACAAATCAGCAATATTTGTAGCATCATCAGTTTTATGACATGGTATGAAATGTGCCATTTTAGAGAATCGATCCACAACCACAAAAACACTATCTCGCCCTTTCCTAGTCCATGGCAATCCCAACACAAAATCCATAGAAATATCCTCCCAAGGAGCACTAGGAACAGGAAGAGGCATATACAAACCGTGTGGATTCAACCGGGACTTAGCCTTTTGACATGTTGTGCAGCGAGCAACAAATCTCTCCACGTCTCGTCGCATCTTGGGCCAAAAGAAATGACCAGCAAGAATGTCCTCCGTCTTCTTCGCTCCAAAATGCCCCATCAAGCCACCTCCATGCGCTTCCTGCAGCAACAACAAGCGAACGGAGCTAGCTGGAATGCATAGCTTATTAGCTCTAAACACAAACCCATCATTGAGGATGAATTTGTTCCATGTTTTCCCATCTTTACAATGCAGCAGCACTTCTTTAAAATCAGCATCATGAGCATATCGTTCTTTAATTGTTTCTAACCCAAAGATCTTGTAATCAAGTTGATTCAGCAAAGTATATCTCCTAGACAATGCATCTGCAATGATATTATCCTTCCCTTTCTTGTGTTTGATAACATAAGGAAAAGATTCAATAAATTCAACCCATTTTGCATGTCTACGATTCAGTTTTCCTTGACTACGAATATGCTTCAAAGATTCATGATCAGAATGTATAACAAATTCTTTGGGCCACAAATAATGCTGCCATGTTTCTAATGTCCGCACTAGAGCATATAATTCCTTATCATATGTAGAATAATTAAGAATAGGCCCGCTCAATTTCTCACTAAAGTATGCAACAGGTTTTCCTTCTTGTAACAAAACACCACCCAATCCAATTCCAGTCGCATCACATTCAAGCTCGAAAGTCTTATTAAAATCAGGGAGTTGGAGTAGAGGTGCATGTGTTAACTTATCTTTCAGCACATGGAAGGCGTGCTCTTGTGCTTTGCCCCAAGAAAAGGGCACTCCCTTCTTTGTAAGCTCATTCAATGGTGCAGCAATGGTGCTGAAGTCCTTCACAAAACGGCGATAGAAACCAGCAAGTCCTAGGAAACTCCGCACTTGTGTGACCGTCGTGGGTACAGGCCATCCTTGTATAGCTTCCACCTTGGCTTTATCAACCTCAATTCCCTGTGGAGTGACAACATAGCCAAGAAACGATACTCGATCGGTGCAGAAAGTGCACTTCTCAAGGTTACCAAACAAACGTGCATCACGTAGAGCATTGAAAACAGCACGTAAGTGATCAAGGTGTTCATCAATGGATTTGCTATAAATCAGTATATCATCAAAGTAGACGACAACAAATTTCCCAATGAAAGCACGCAAAACCTCGTTCATTAATCTCATGAAAGTACTAGGTGCATTAGTTAACCCAAAAGGCATGACTAACCACTCATATAGACCGAACTTGGTTTTGAAAGCAGTTTTCCATTCATCTCCCAATTTCATACGAATCTGGTGGTACCCACTACGCAAATCAACCTTTGAAAACACAACAGCACCACTCAATTCATCAAGCATATCATCTAATCGTGGAATAGGGTGTCGATATCGAATGGTGATATTATTAATAGCCCTACAATCAACACACATGCGCCATGTTCCATCTTTCTTAGGCACTAAAATCACTGGAACAGCACAAGGACTAAGAGACTCACGCACATAACCTTTGTCTAGTAGTTCTTGCATTTGTCGCTGAATTTCCTTCGTTTCCTCTGGATTTGTCCTGTATGGCGCACGGTTTGGCAAAGATGCTCCAGGGATAAGATCAATTTGGTGCTCAATCCCTCGTATTGGTGGCAGCCCCGCTGGTATCTCAATGGGAAACACATCAGAATACTCCTGCAAAATGTTAGCAACAGCAGGGGGCAAAGAACGTTGCATATCCTCAAATGAAATCAAAGCATCCTTGCATACCAAAGCATAAGCAACAGAGGTGGATGCATTGAACTCATTAATATCAGATTTTGTAGCAAGCATACAACGTCCTTTCAATGTTATCTCATCTTTGTCATCAACAACAGATTTGTCACTCTCGCTCTTTGCTTTTGCAGCCTTAGTAACATCAGATTGCATAATAGCTTCAGGAGACATAGGATGCAACACAATTTTTCGATCATGGTATAGAAACGAATATTGATTTGATCTACCATGATGCATCGAATCTCTATCAAATTGCCATGGTCTACCTAGCAGAATATTGCAAGCTTGCATAGGCACAACATCACATTCAACAATATCTTTGTATGATCCGATAGCAAAATTGATTCGCACCAGTCTCGTTACCTTTGCCTTACCACTGTTGTTCAGCCATTGGATGTAGTAGGGATGGGGATGTGGTTTGGTGGTGAGGGCGAGCTTCTGTACCATGTCGCTACTTGCCAAGTTGTTGCAGCTACCTCCATCAATGATCATGCGACACGAACGCTCCTTGATGACACACTTTGTTTGGAATAAAGTGTGTCGCTGATTTTGCTCAGCCTTCTCCATTTGTGCACTAAGCACTCGCTGTACAATCAAGCTCTCATAGTGCTCCGCGTCACCTGCATTGATGTGTTCTTCTATGTGTTCCTCACTACCTGCATAGTCAGCCGCAAGCAATGCAAGTGTATCTTCATCAAAATCACTAGCAGATGAACACTCACCATCATCTTTGACAATCATAACACGCTTGTTTGGGCAGTCACGCATCATATGGCCATATCCCTTGCACCGATGACATTGTATGTTGCTTGTTCTACCTGTCGATGCCACGGATGAAGTACTCACAGCCGGCTTTTGCGCTGTCTTCACTACTGAATTGGTGGGGGCAGCTCGAGTCTTGTCACTAGATGATGGCGTAGGAGTACGTGTAGACGGAGTTGTAGATGGGCGCGGCTGCCATGAACTAGCTTTCCCTGCAGAAACATTAGTCCTTGCGCTAGCACATCGTCCCTGCACTTCCCGTTCAGCTTTACAAGCAAGATGAAACAGTTTGGTTACGTTATTGTATTCTTTGTAAGCGAGGATATCCTGAATTTCCCGATTTAATCCACCTAAAAATCTAGCCATAGCAGGTTCCTCATCCTCCTCTAAATTACAACGCAACATACCCGTTTGTAATTCCTGATAGTATTCTTCTACACATTTAGAACCTTGTCTCAATTGCTGCAACTTATTTATCATATCACGGGCATAGTAAGATGGAACAAATCTAGCTCTCATGGCTCGTTTCAATGCATTCCAAGTTCTAGGTATGTTATTAGGATTTTTCTTGCCATATTCGATCCACCAAACAGAAGCAAAATCTGTGAACTCACTAGTAGCAGCCCTAACACGCGTGTTCTCAGGAAATTCATGGCATGCAAACTTTTGATCAACAGCAATCTCCCAAGTAATGTATGCATCAGGGTCATATTTACCATCAAAAGGAGGTATTTTAAATTTAATCTTACTGAAAGCATCATCATTATTGTGTACCTCGCGTCGGCGGCGGCCACCCATACCTCTACGGTTGTGACGTAGGCGACGTCGATCACGAGTGTCTCGATCATCATGTTCAGTATCACCTGTGTATTCTTCATCATAACTACCATCCTCTCGATCTTCCTCCTTTTCTTTTTTTATGCTGGTCTTTATCATTGTTGTGGAGGTCATCAAAACGCCTCAGCAGAGCAGCAAGGCTTTTGTCCACACAAGCAATGGACTGCTCCAAACCTGCAAGCTTGTTGTTTGCGGCAATCTGAGTAGCCTCCAACTGCCCAAGTTTGTCATTTGTCACCTGCAAGTCATTATCAAGTCCCTCCGTGTGCAACTTCACTTTCCTTTCAAAATGTTGTATGATGCCCTTTGTGCGAGGCGAATGTGGAATTTGGTTATCTTCGTCGGTCCCTGATATGGTTCAAAGACAAAGACAATAAGAAGACAAGTGAAGAAATAAAAGCCCTACAACTACTAGGATGTAGCTACAGCAAGTCGCTCACTCTCCACCTATTACACAAGTTCTTACCAGTTCTTACCTTGCTCGACAGGAGGGGTCATCTACCAACAAGTCTGCAGCAATGGATGAAGTGTATCGGTGCCGCAGCACGAGACCTGTCAAGCTGTAGAATATGTGGAGCTATAGGTGGGCTGAAACAAGGAACGAACTAGCACCACGTTAGTTACAAAAGCAAGCTGAATAATCGTTCAACCGGCGGTACTGTGCTGGTCCTAGTCTAGACCGTGCTAGAGACGCGAGCCTGGACACAAAGGAGAGCACAACACACCACCCAAAGTGAACGAAGAATCTCTAAGATCAGCCCCTTTCTCTTCTTTTCTTTTGCTTCTTTCTTTTTCTTTTTTTTTCTTTTTTTTCTTTTTTTTTTGAATATATTTTTTTTTCAGGGGCACTCAAAACTGATTATATGAACAAGAACACTCCCAAAGAGCAACTTAGCACACACACTTTTTCCAAAAGGGCAGGGGTATTCCGGTAAAAAAAAGATTCTCTCTCTCTCTCTAGAGTAAGCCACTCATTTAGATATGAATACTTGCTGCGTGGTTCGTTTGATATTTGTAGCACAGGGTGAACTGATTCCTCGTCTGATTGGAACTTCCAATTCTACTCGGACTTGGCCAACAGCGAGGAATACCCGATTCCTTGATCCGACTCAAACTTGAAAACCTACTTGGATTCGGCCAACAGAGAGGAACAGCTGATTCCTTGTCTGATTCAAACTTCAAACCCTACTTGGATTCGACCAACAGAGAGACTATATGATAGCGCGTGTTGTGATAGAACGTGACAAGAACTCGAAACTCTAAAGGACTAAAACTAAGACCAGCAACTTGACACAACCGATGCAACCGACGACTCAACAAGCCCTAACTAGGTAGCACTAGCCACGGCCCAAAAGTCTATAGGATTGTAGGAAACTAATCTACTTTTTTTGGCTTTTTTTTGGACTGTAGGAAAAATAAAAACAGTGAAGAATTACAAGTCTCTCACCGATAAACCTTGCTCTGATTACCAATTGATATGAACCCGCTAGGGTTTATGGACGATCTTTCGATGAGAGGCGTGAGATCGCTCGATTTGGTGGATGGAGATGACGTTCACGGCCCGACTACAGCCTTCCAAGACCGCGCCTTAGCAACCGATACACCACCTCCAAAGGCTGTCACGATCTTGTGGAGCGCGACAACCAGCCACTAGGGCTCCCGTCCTGCAAGCAATCGAAGAACTAGCAAGAACAAGGAAACAAGCACTAAATTTGCAAGATGAAATTGAAAACCTCAAACTGAATCTTATTATGAGTGGAGTTCTGAAGACAAGGAGACGGGTGGCTGGATCAGCACACGCGCCTACAAGCAAGTAGCAAAGGCTAAACTTGATCTAAACAAAACCCAAGTGTTCCTGGTGGCGGCTAAGGGGTATATGATGTGTGGAGGACGACCACAAGAGAGTTTGGGTCGTGCTCCAACCCTAGGACGCGTCCCTACTGGACTCTAAAAGATACAAGCCCATTGGGCTAACTTAAGGTGGCGCAGCACCCTGGACAGAATAGACCTCTCGGTGATTTTTGGACTGTTGACGCCGTTTCTGAGCAGGTATGAGTATGAGGTCAGATCCGTATGAAAGTAGACTTTATTAGCTTTCCAACAAGTCCAGAATCACCCCAATCCGACTCCGTATGTAATCGTGGCGACCGTCACAAGTTGGAGGTGTGCTGCAGTCCGAATCCAGCCTACGCGAGTCCTTTTCCCTTTTGGTCTTCTCCTTGATTCCTAATCAAAACAAGAGTGCACGTGTCTCCAAGATCTAAACAGGATGGACAAGAGCTCAAGAAGGAACTCACTTGATGATTAAGTGTTCGAGCACGAGCACGGGTAATAGGACCAGCAGGTGTCGGCGTGGACGGCGTGGATGTATGATCGGTGTTGATGTCCTCATCAGTTTTGGACGCACCCGATGGTACTCCTAGGTGACGAGGCTTGAGTGGATGCTTGTTTTGGTTTGTTTGGAGACAGTGCTAATCTTGATGCGAGATTGTTGCACGGTTTGCGTCGAACGTACCATAGGCTCGGAAATCGTTTTAGACGTGCTCGATGATACTCCTAGGTGATGAGGCTCAAGTGGATGCTCGTTTTGGTCTGTTTGTAGATAGCGCTAATCTTGACGCAAGATAGATGCACGGTTTGCGTCGAACGTACCTTAGGCTCGAAAATCATTTTGGACGCACCTGATTGTACTCCTAGGTGACGAGGCACATGTGGATGCTCGTTTTGGTCTGTCTGCAGACAGAGCTAATTTTGATGCGAGATTGGTGCACGGTTTGCGTCGAACGTATCATAGGCTTGGAAATAGTTTTAGATGCACTCGATGGTACTCCTAGGTGAAGAAGCTCAAGTGGATGCTCGTTTTCGTCTGTTTAGACATAGTGCTAACCTTGACGCAAGATAGGTGCTTGGTTTGCGCCGAACGTAGGATAGGCTCAGAAATCGTTTAGGATGCACCCGGTGGATCTCCTATGTGACTTTGGTCATGAGGAATCTCGTTTCAATCCTTTGGTGACAATGGTAGTGTTAGTGCAAGATATGTGCACGGTTTGCGCTAAACGTACCATAGGAACAGAAATCATTTTAGATGCACCCAATACTACACCTAGGTGATGAGGCTCAAGTGGATGCTCGTTTTGGTCTGTTTGGAGATAGTGCTAACCTTGATGCAAGATAGGAGCACAGTTTGCGCCGAATGTACCGTTGGCTCAGAAATCGTTGTGGATGCACCCAATGGATCTTCTAGGTGACATTGGTCATGTGGAATCTCGTTTCAATCCATTTGGAGATAGCTGTACTGTTAGTGCAAGATGGGTGCACTGTTTGCGCCAAACATAGCATAGGCACAGAAATCATTTTGGACGCACCCGATGGTACTCCTAGGTGATGAGGTTTAAGTGGATGCTCGTTTTGGTTTGTTTGGAGATAGTGCTAATCTTGATGCGAGATTGCTGCACGGTTTGCGTCGAACATACCATAGGCTCAGAAATTGTTTTGGACATGCTCAATGGTACTCCTAGGTGACGAGGCTCAAGTGGATGCTCGTTTTGGTCTGTTTGGAGATAGCGATAATCTTGATGCAAGATAGATGCACGGTTTGCGTCGAATGTACCATAGGCTCAAAAATCGTTTTGGACGCACCTGATTGTACTCCTAGGTGACGAGGCACATGTGGATGCTCATTTTGGTCTATTTAGACATAGAGCTAATCTTGAGACAAGATAGGTGCATGGTTTGCGCCGAATGTCCCATAGGCTCAGAAATCATTTTGGACGCACCCGATGGATGACCTCGGTAACATTGGTCATGTGGAATCTCGTTTCAATCCATTTGGAGACACTGTTAGAGTCAGATAGGTGCATAGTTTGTGCTAAACGTAACTCGGAAATCATTTTGGGATGCACCCGATGGTACTTCTAAGTGACGAGGCTCAAGTGGTTACTTGTTTCAGTTTACTTAGAGATGGTGCTAATCATGATGCAAGATAGGTGCACGGTTTGCACCGAACGTAGCTCAGAAATCATTTTGGGATGCACCTGATGGTACATCTTGGTGACGAGGCTCAAGTGATTACTTGTTTCAGTCTATTTAGAGATAGTGCTAATCTTGATGCAAGATAGGTGCACGGTTTGCGCCAAACGTAGGTCAGAAATCATTTTGGGATGCACCCGATGGTACTTCTGGGTGACGAGGCTGAAGTATTTACTTGTTTCAGTCTATTTGGAGATAGTGCTAATCTTGATGCAAGATAGGTGCACGGTTTGCGCCGAACGTACCATAAGCTTGAAAATCGTTTAAGACACATCCGATGTTATTCCTAGGTGACGTGGCATAAGTGGATGCTCGTGTTGGTCTGCTTAGAGATAGTGCTAATCTTGATCCAAGATTGGTGCATGGTTTGCGTCGAACGTTCCATAGGCTTGGAAATCGTTTTACACGAGTAGATGGTACTTCTAGGTGACGAGGCTCAAGTGGATGCTGTTTTTGGTCTGTTTGGAGATAGTGCTAACCTTGACGCAAGATAGGTGCACGGTTTGCGCCGAACATACCGTAGGCTCAGAAATTGTTTTGGATGCAGCCGATGGATCTCCTAGGTGACATTTTTCATCTGGAATCTTGTTTCAATCCATTTGAAGACAACGGTACTATCAGTTCAAGATGGGTGCACTATTTGCGCCAAACATACCATAGGCATAGAAATCGTTTTGTACGGACCCGATTGTACTCCTAGGTGACGAGGCTTAACTGGATGCTCGTTTTGGTCTGTTTAGACATAGTGCTAACCTTGACGCAAGATAGGTGCACGGTTTGCGCCGAACGTAGGATAGTCTCATAAATCATTTAGGATGCACCCGGTGGATCTACTATGTGACTTTGGTCATGTGGAATCTCGTTTCAATCCTTTGGTGACAGTGGAAGTGTTAGTGCAAGATATGTGCACGGTTTGCGCTAAACGTCCCATAGGCATAGAAATCATTTTGGATGCACCCGATACTACTCCTAGGTGACGAGGCTCAAGTGGATGCTCGTTTCGGTCTGTTCGGACATAGTGTTAACCTTGACGCAAGATAGGAGCACGGTTTGTGTCGAACATACCGTAGGCTCAGAAATCGTTGCGGATGCACCTGATGGATCTCCTAGGTGACATTCGTCATGTGGAATCTCGTCTCAATCCATTTGGAGACAGCGGTACTGTCAGTGCAAGATGGGTGCACTGTTTGCGCCAAACATACCATAGGCACAGAAATCGTTTTGGACGCACCCGATGGTACTTCTAGGTGACAAGGCTTAAGTGGATGCTCGTTTTGGTTTGTTTGAAAACAGTGCTAATCTTAATATCAGATTGCTGCACGGTTTGCGTCGAAGGTACCATAGGCTCGGAAATTGTTTTGGACACGCTCGATGGTACTCCTAGGTGACGAGGCTCAAGTGGATGCTCGTTTTGGTCTGTTTGGAGATAGTGCTAATCTTGACGCAAGATAGGTGCACGGTTTGTGCCGAACGTAGCATAGGCTCAGAAATCGTTTTGGATGCACCCAGTGGATCTCCAATGTGACTTTGGTCATGTGGAATTTCATTTTTCAATCGTTTGATGACTGTGGCAATGTTAGTGCAAGATACATGCACGGTTTGCGCTAAACGTACCATTGGCACAGAAATCATTTTAGATGCACCTGATAATACTCCTAGGTGACGAGGCTCAAGTGGATGCTCGTTTTGGTCTATTTGGAGATAGTGCTAATCTTGACGCAAGATAGATGCACGGTTTGCGTCGAACGTACCATAGGCTCGAAAATCATTTTGGACGCACCTGATGGTACTCCTAGGTGACGAGGCACACATGGATGCTCATTTTGGTCTGTTTGGACATAGAGTTAATCTTGACACAAGATAGGTGCATGGTTTGCACCGAAGGTACCATAGGCTCAGAAATCATTTTGTACGCACCTGATGGATCTCCACGATGCCATTGGTCTTGTGGAATCTCGTTTCAATCCATTTGGAGACACTGTTAGAGTCACTGCAAGATAGGTGCACAGTTTGCACCAAACGTAGCTCTGAAATCATTTTGGGATGCACCCGATAGTACTTCTAGGTGATGAGGCTCAAGTGGTTACTTGTTTTGGTCTATTTGGAGACAGTGCTAATCTTGACGCAAGATAGGTGCATGGTTTGCGCTGAACGTACCACAAGCTCGAAAATCATTTTAGACACACCCGATGGTACTCCTAAGTGACGAGGCTCAAGTGGATGCTCGTTTTGGTCTGTTTGGAGATAGTGTTAATCTCGACGCAAGATAGATGCATCATTTGTGCCGAACATAACTTAGGGACAGATATCGTTTTGGATGCACCCGATGGATCTCCTATGTGACATTGGTCATGCGGAATCTCATTTCAATCCATTTGGAGACAGTGGTAGTGTCAGTGCAAGATAGGTGCACGGTTTGCACCAAACGTACCATAGGCACAGAAAATGTTTTGGATGCACCTGATGGTACTCCTAGGTGACGAGGCGCAAGTGGATGCTCGTTTTGGTCTGTTTGGAGATAATGCTAACCTTAATGCAAGATAGGTGCACGGTTTGTGCCGAATGTACTATAGGCTCAGAATTCGTTTTGGCCGCACCCGATGGTACTCCTAGGTGTCGAGGCTCAAGTGTATGCTCATTTTGGTCTGTTTGGAGATAGTGCTAACCTTGACGCAAGACAGCTGCACGGTTTGCGTCAAACATACCATAGGCTCAAAAATGATTTTGGACGCATCCGATGGTACTCCTAGGTGATGAGGCTCAAGTGGATGCTCGTTTTTGGTCAATTTGAAGGTAATGCTAATCTTGATGCAAGATAGGTGCATGGTTTGCGCCGAACGTACGACAGGCTCGAAATTGCTTCGGACACACCCAATAGAACAACTAGTTTAGAAACATACCATTGGCTCTGAAATTGTTTTGGACGCACCCGATGGTACTCCTAGGTGACGAAGCTCAAGTGGATGCTCGCTTTGGTTGTTTGAAGAAATTGCTAACCCTCACGCAAGATAGGTGCACGATTTGTGCCAAACACTGCATAGGGTCAGAAATCATTTTGGACGCTCCCGATGGATCTCCTATGTGACATTGGTCATATGGAATCTTGTTTCAATCTATTTGGAGACAGTGGTAGTGTTAGTGCAAGATAGGTGCACGGTTTGCGCCAAACATCGCTCAGATATCGTTTTGGACGCACCTGATTGTACTCCTAGGTGACAAGGCGCAAGTGGATGCTCGTTTTGGTCTGTTTGGAGATAGTGCTAACCTTAACGCAAGATAGGTGCACAGTTTGTGCCAAATGTACTGTAGGCTCAGAAATCATTTTGGCCGCACCCGATGGTACTCCTAGGTGTCGAGACTCAAGTGATGCTCGTTTTGGTCTGTTTAGAGATAGTGCTAACCTTGATGCAAGATAGGTGCTCGGTTTGCGCCAAATGTACCGTAGGCTCATAAATCGTTTCGGACGCACCAGATGGTACTCCAAGGTGATCAGGCTCAAGTGGGTGCCCGTTTGGGTTTGTTTGGAGATAGTGCTAATCTTGACGCAAGATAGGTGCACGGTCTCCGCCGAACGTACCGTAGGCACAGAAATCATTTTGGACGCACCCAATGGATCTCCTATGTGACATTGGTCATATGGAATCTCATTTCAATCCATTTGGAGACAGTGGTAGTGTTAGAACAAGATAGGTGCACGGTTTGCGCCAAACATCGCTCAGAAATCGTTTTGGACGCACCTGATGGTACTCCTAGGTGATCAGGCTCAAGTGGATGCTCCTTTGGGTTTGTTTGGAGATAGTGCTAATCTTGACGCAAGATAGGTGCATGGTCTCCGCCGAACGTACCGTAGGCACAGAAATCGTTTTGGACTCACCAATGGATCCCCTATATGACATTGGTCATATGGAATCTCGTTTCAATCCATTGGGAGACAGTGGTAGTGTTAGTGCAAGATAGGTGCATGGTTTGCGCCAAACATCGCTCAGATATCGTTTTGGACGCACCTGATTGTACTCCTAGGTGACGAGGCGCAAGTGGATGCTCATTTTGGTCTGTTTAGAGATAGTGCTAACCTTAACGCAAGATAGGTGCACAGTTTGTGCCGAATGTACTATAGGCTCAGAAATCATTTTGGCCGCACCCGATGGTACTCCTAGGTGTCGAGACTCAAGTGTATGCTCGTTTTGGTCTGTTTAGAGATAGTGCTAACCTTGATGCAAGATAGGTGCTCGGTTTGCGCCGAATGTACCATAGGCTCATAAATCGTTTCGGACGCACCAGATGGTACTCCAAGGTGATCAGGCTCAAGTGGGTGCCCGTTTGGGTTTGTTTGGAGATAGTGCTAATCTCGACGCAAGATAGGTGCATGGTCTCCACCGAACGTACCGTAGGCACAGAAATCATTTTGGACGCACCCAATGGATCTCCTATGTGACATTGGTCATATGGAATCTCGTTTCAATCCATTTAGAGACAGTGGTAGTGTTAGTGCAAGATAGGTGCACGGTTTGCGCCAAACATCGCTCAGAAATCATTTTGGACGCACCTGATGGTACTCCTAGGTGACGAGGCGCAAGTGGATGCTCGTTTTGGTCTGTTTGGAGTAGTGCTAACCTTAACGCAAGATAGGTGCACGGTTTGTGCTGAATGTACTATGGGCTCAGAAATCATTTTGGCAGCACCCGATGGTACTCCTAGGTGTCGAGGCTCAAGTGTATGCTCGTTTTGGTCTGTTTAGAGATAGTGCTAACCTTGATGCAAGATAGGTGCACGGTTTGCGCCGAATGTACCGTAGGCTCATAAATCATTTTGGACACACCAGATGGTACTCCTAGGTGATCAGGCTCAAGTGGATGCTCCTTTGGGTTTGTTTGGAGATAGTGCTAATCTTGACGCAAGATAGGTGCATGGTCTCCGCCGAACGTACCATAGGCACAGAAATCGTTTTGGACTCACCAATGGATCCCCTATGTGACATTGGTCATATGGAATCTCGTTTCAATCCATTGGGAGACAGTGGTAGTGTTAGTGCAAGATAGGTGCACGGTTTGCGCCAAACATCGCTCAGATATCGTTTTGGACGCACCTGATTGTACTCCTAGGTGACGAGGCGCAAGTGGATGCTCATTTTGGTCTGTTTGGAGATAGTGCTAACCTTAACGCAAGATAGGTGCACAGTTTGTGCCGAATGTACTATAGGCTCAGAAATCATTTTGGCCGCACCCGATGGTACTCCTAGGTGTCGAGACTCAAGTGTATGCTCGTTTTGGTCTATTTAGAGATAGTGCTAACCTTGACGCAAGATAGGTGCTCGGTTTGCGCCGAATGTACCATAGGCTCATAAATCGTTTCGGACGCACCAGATGGTACTCCAAGGTGATCAGGCTCAAGTGGGTGCCCGTTTGGGTTTGTTTGGAGATAGTGCTAATCTCGACGCAAGATAGGTGCACGGTCTCCGCCGAACGTACCGTAGGCACAGAAATTATTTTGGACGCACCCAATGGATCTCCTATGTGACATTGGTCATATGGAATCTCTTTTCAATCCATTTAGAGACAGTGGTAGTGTTAGTGCAAGATAGGTGCACGGTTTGCGCCAAACATCGCTCAGAAATCATTTTGGACGCACCTGATGGTACTCCTAGGTGACGAGGCGCAAGTGGATGCTCGTTTTGGTCTGTTTGGAGTAGTGCTAACCTTAACGCAAGATAGGTGCACGGTTTGTGCTGAATGTACTATAGGCTCAGAAATCATTTTGGCAGCACCCGATGGTACTCCTAGGTGTCGAGGCTCAAGTGTATGCTCGTTTTGGTCTGTTTAGAGATAGTGCTAACCTTGATGCAAGATAGGTGCACGGTTTGCGCCGAATGTACCGTAGGCTCATAAATCATTTCGGACGCACCAGATGGTACTCCTAGGTGATCAGGCTCAAGTGGATGCTCCTTTGGGTTTGTTTGGAGATAGTGCTAATCTTGACGCAAGATAGGTGCACGATCTCCGCCGAACGTACCGTAGACACAGAAATCATTTTGAACGCACCCAATGGATCAGGCTCAAGTGGATGCTCGTTTTGGTCTGTTTGCAGATAGTGCTAACCTTAACGCAAGATAGGTGCACGGTTTGCGCCGATCGTACTGTAGGTTCAGAAATCATTTTGGATGCACCCGATGGTACTCCTAGGTGACGTGGCTCAAGTGGATGCTCGTTTTTGTCTGTTTGGAGACAGTGCTAAATTTGACACAAGACAGCTGCACAGTTTGCTTCAAACATACCATAGGCTCAAAAATAATTTTGGACGCATCCGATGGTACTCCTAGGTGATGAGGCTCAAGTCGATGCTCGTTTTTGGTCTGTTTGGAGATAGTGCTAACCTTAACGCAAGATAGGTGCACGGTTTGTGCCGAATGTACTATAGTCTCAGAAATTGTTTTGGGCGCACCCGATGGTACTCCTAGGTGTCGAGGCTCAAGTCTATGCTCGTTTTGGTCTGTTTAGAGATAGTGCTAACCTTGACGCAAGATAGGTGCACGGTTTGCGCCGAACGTACCGTAGGCTCATAAATAATTTTAGACGCACCAGATGGTACTCCTAGGTGATCAGGCTCAAGTGGATGCCCGTTTGGGTTTGTTTGGAGATAGTGCTAATCTTGACGCAAGATAGGTGCACGGTCTCCGCCGAACGTACCGTAGGCACAGAAATCGTTTTGGACGCACCCAATGGATCTCCTATGTGACATTGGTCATATGGAATCTCATTTCAATCCATTTGGAGACAGTGGAAGTGTTAGAGCAAGATAGGTGCATGGTTTGCGCCAAACATCGCTCAGAAATCATTTTGGACACACCTGATGGTACTCCTAGGTGACGAGGCACAAGTGGATGCTCGTTTTGGTCTGTTTGGAGATAGTGCTAACCTTAATGCAAGATAGGTGCACGGTTTGCGCCGAACGTACTGTAGGTTCAGAAATCATTTTGGACGCACCCGATGGTACTCCTAGGTGACATGGCTCAAGTGGATGCTCGTTTTTGTCTGTTTGGAGACAGTGCTAAATTTGACGCAAGACAGCTGCACTGTTTGCGTCAAACATACCATAGGCTCAAAGATGAGTTTGGACGCATCCGATGGTACTCCTAGGTGATGAGGCTCAAGTGGATGCTCTTTTTTGGTCACTTTGAAGGTAATGCTAATCTTGATGCAAGATAGGTGCATGGTTTGCGCCGAACGTACCACAAGCTCGAAATTGCTTTGGACACACCCAATAGAACACCTAGTTTACGAACGTACCATTGGCTCTGAAATTGTTTTGGACGCACCCAATGGTACTCCTAAGTGATGAAGCTCATGTGGATGCTCGCTTTGGTCTGTTTGAAGAAATTGCTAATCCTCACGCAAGATAGGTGCACGATTTGTGCCAAACGCAGCATAGGGTCTGAAATCGTTTTGGACGCTCCCGATGGATCTCCTATGTGACATTGGTCATGTGGAATCTCGTTTCAATCCATTTGGAGAAAGTGGTAGTGTTAGTGCAAGATAGGTGCACGGTTTGTGCCAAACATCGCTCAGAAATCGTTTTGGACGCACCTGATGGTACTCCTAGGTGACGAGGCGCAAGTGGATGCTTGTTTTGGTCTATTTGGAGATAGTGCTAACCTTAACGCAAGATAGGTGCACGGTTTGTGCCGAATGTACTATAGGCTCAGAAATCATTTTGGCCGCATCCGATGGTACTCCTAGGTGTCGAGGCTCAAGTGTATGCTCGTTTTGGTCTGTTTAGAGATAGTGCTAACCTTGACGCAAGATAGGTGCACGGTTTGCGTCGAACGTACCGTAGGCTCATAAATCATTTCGGACGCACCAGATGGTACTCCTTGGTTATCAGTCTCAAGTGGATGCCCGTTTGGGTTTGTTTGGAGATAGTGCTAATCTTGACGCAAGATAGGTGCACGGTCTCCGCCGAACGTACCGTAGGCACAGAAATCATTTTGGACGCACCCAATGGATCTTCAATGTGACATTGGTCATATGGAATCTCGTTTCAATCCATTTATAGACAGTGGTAGTGTTAGTGCAAGATAGGTGCACGGTTTGCGCCAAACATCGCTCAGAAATCGTTTTGGACACACCTGATGGTACTCCTAGGTGACGAGGCACAAGTGGATGCTCGTTTTGGTCTGTTTGGAGATAGTGCTGACCTTAACGCAAGATAGGTGCACGATTTGTGCCGAATGTACTATAGGCTCAGAAATCGTTTTGGCCGCACCCGATGGTACTCCTAGGTGTCGAGGCTCAAGTGTATGCTCGTTTTGGTCTGTTTAGAGATAGTGCTAACCTTGACGCAAGATAGGTGCACGGTTTGCGCCGAACGTACCGTAGGCTCATAAATCGTTTCGGACGCACCAGATGGTACTCCAAGGTGATCAGACTCAAGTGGATGCTCTTTGGGTTTGTTTGGAGATGTGCTAATCTTGACGCAAGATAGGTGCACGGTCTCCGCCGAACGTACCGTAGGCACAGAAATCGTTTTGGAGGCACCCAATGGATCAGGCTCAAGTGGATGCTCGTTTTGGTCTATTTGGAGATAGTGCTAACCTTAACGCAAGATAGGTGCACGGTTTGCGCCGAACGTACCATAGGTTCAGAAATCATTTTGGACGCACTCGATGGTACTCCTAGGTGACGTGGCACAAGTGGATGCTCGTTTTTGTCTGTTTGGAGACAGTGCTAAATTTGACGCAAGACAGCTGCACGGTTTGCATCAAACATACCATAGGCTCAAAAATGATTTTGGACGCACCTGATGGTACTCCTAGGTGACGAGGCGCAAGTGGATTCTCGTTTTGGTCTGTTTGGAGATAATGCTAACCTTAACGCAAGATAGGTGCACGGTTTGTGCCGAATGTACTATAGGCTCAGAAATCGTTTTGGCCGCACCCGATGGTACTCCTAGGTGTCAAGGCTCAAGTGTATGCTCATTTTGGTCTGTTTGGAGACAATGCCAACCTTGACGCAAGACAGCTGCACGGTTTGCGTCAAACATACCATAGGCTCAAAAATGATTTTGGACACATCCGATGGTACACCTAGGTGATGAGGCTCAAGTGGATGCTCGTTTTTGGTCACTTTGAAGGTAATGCTAATCTTGATGCAAGATAGGTGCATGGTTTGCGCCGAACGTACCACAGGCTCGAAATTGCTTTGGACACACCCAATAGAACACCTAGTTTAGAAACATACCATTGGCTCTGAAATTGTTTTGGACGCACCCGATGGTACTCTTAGGTGATGAAGCTCAAGTGGATGCTCGCTTTGGTCCGTTTGACGAAATTGCTAATCCTCACGCAAGATAGGTGCACGATTTGTGCCAAAAGCAGCATAGGGTCAGAAATCATTTTGGACGTTCCCGATGGATCTCCTATGTGACATTGGTCATGTGGAATCTCATTTCAATCCATTTGGAGACAGTGGCAGTGTTAGCGCAAGATAGGTGCACGGTTTGCGCCAAACATCGCTCAGAAATCGTTTTGGACGCACCTGATGGTACTCCTAGGTGACGAGGCGCAAGTGGATGCTCGTTTTGGTCTGTTTGGAGATAGTGCTAACCTTAACGTAAGATAGGTGCACGGTTTGTGCCAAATGTACTATAGGCTAAGAAATCGTTTTGGCCGCACCCGATGGTACTCCTAGGTGTCGAGGCTCAAGTGTATGCTCGTTTTGGTCTGTTTAGAGATAGTGCTAACCTTGACGCAAGATAGGTGCACGGTTTGCGCCGAACGTACCGTAGGCACGTAAATCGTTTCGGACGCACCAGATGGTACTCCTAGGTCATCAGGCTCAAGTGGATGCCCGTTTGGGTTTGTTTGGAGATAGTGCTAATCTTGACGCAAGATAGGTGCACGGTCTCCGCCGAACGTACCGTAGGCACAGAAATCGTTTTGGACGCACCCAATGGATCTCCTATGTGACATTGGTCATATGGAATCTCATTTCAATCCATTTGGAGACAGTGGTAGTGTTAGAACAAGATAGGTGCACGGTTTGCGCCAAACATCGCTCAGAAATCGTTTTGGACGCACCTGATGGTACTCCTAGGTGAGGAGGCACAAGTGGATGCTCGTTTTGGTCTGTTTGGAGATAGTGCTAACCTTAACGCAAGATAGGTGCACGGTTTGCGTCGAACGCACTGTAGGTTTAGAAATCATTTTGGACGCACCCGATGGTACTCCTAGGTGACATGGCTCAAGTGGATGCTCGTTTTTGTCTGTTTGGAGACAGTGCTAAATTTGACGCAAGACAGCTGCACGATTTGCGTCAAACATACCATAGGCTCAAAAATGATTTTGGACGCATCCGATGGTACTCCTAGGTGATGAGGCTCAAGTGGATGATCGTTTTCGGTCACTTTGAAGGTAATGCTAATCTTGATGCAAGATAGGTGCATGGTTTGCGCCGAACGTACCACAGGCTCGAAATTGCTTTGGACACACCCAATAGAACACCTAGTTTAGAAACGTACCATTGGCTCTGATATTGTTTTGGACGCACCCAATGGTACTCCTAGGTGATGAAGCTCATGTGGATGCTCGCTTTGGTCTGTTTGAAGAAATTGCTAATCCTCACGCAAGATAGGTGCACGATTTGTGCCAAACGCAGCATAGGTTCAGAAATCGTTTTGGACGCTCCCGATGGATGTCCTATGTGACATTGGCCATGTGGAATCTCGTTTCAATCCATTTGGAGATAGTGGTAGTGTTAGTGCAAGATAGGTGCACGGTTTGTGCCAAAACATCGCTCAGAAATCATTTTGGAAGCACCTGATGGAACTCCTAGGTGACGAGGCGCAAGTGGATGCTCGTTTTGGTCTGTTTGGAGATAGTGCTAACCTTAACGCAAGATAGGTGCACGGTTTGTGCCGAATGTACTATAGGCTCAGAAATCATTTTGGCCGCATCCGATAGTACTCCTAGGTGTCGAGGCTCAAGTGTATGCTCGTTTTGGTCTGTTTAGAGATAGTGCTAACCTTGACGCAAGATAGGTGCACGGTTTGCGCCGAACGTACCGTAGGCTCATAAATCGTTTCGGACGCACCAGATGGTACTCCTAGGCGATCAGTCTCAAGTGGATGCCCGTTTGGGTTTGTTTGGAGATAGTGCTAATCTTGACGCAAGATAAGTGCACGGTCTCCGCCGAACGTACCGTAGTTACAGAAATCGTTTGGACGCACCCAATGGATCTTCAATGTGACATTGGTCATATGGAATCTCGTTTCAATCCATTTGGAGAAAGTGGTAGTGTTAGTGCAAGATAGGTGCACGGTTTGCGCCAAACATCGCTCAGAAATCGTTTTGGACGCACCTGATGGTACTCCTAGGTGACGAGGCGCAAGTGGATGCTCGTTTTGGTCTGTTTGGAGATAGTGCTAACCTTAACGCAAGATAGGTGCACGGTTTGCGCCGAACGTACCGTAGGTTCAGAAATCATTTTGGACGCACCCGATGGTACTCCTAGGTGACGTGGCTCAAGTGGATGCTCGTTTTTGTCTGTTTGGAGACAGTGCTAAATTTGACACAAGACAGCTGCACAGTTTGCGTCAAACATACCATAGGCTCAAAAATGATTTTGGACGCATCCGATGGTACTCCTAGGTGATGAGGCTCAAGTGGATGCTCGTTTTTGGTCACTTTGAAGGTAATGCTAATCTTGATGCAAGATAGGTGCATGGTTTGCGCCGAACGTACCACAGGCTCGAAATTGCTTTGGACACACCCAATAGAACACCTAGTTTAGAAACATACCATTGGCTCTGAAATCGTTTTGGACGCACCCGATGGTACTCCTAGGTGATGAAGCTCAAGTGGATGCTCGCTTTGGTCTGTTTGAAGAAATTGCTAATCCTCACGCAAGATAGGTGCACGATTTGTGCCAAACGCAGCATAGGGTCAGAAATCATTTCGGACGTTCCCGATGGATCTCCTATGTGACATTGGTCATGTGGAATCTCGTTTCAATCCATTTGGAGACAGTGGCAGTGTTAGTGCAAGATAGGTGCACGGTTTGTGCCAAACATCGCTCAGAAATCGTTTTGGACGCACCTGATGGTACTCCTAAGTGACGAGGCGCAAGTGGATGCTCGTTTTGGTCTGTTTGGAGATAGTGCTAACCTTAACGTAAGATAGGTGCACGGATTGTGCCGAATGTACTATAGGCTCAGAAATCGTTTTGGCCGCACCCGATGGTACTCCTAGGTGTCGAGGCTCAAGTGTATGCTCGTTTTGGTCTGTTTAGAGATAGTGCTAACCTTGACGCAAGATAGGTGCACGGTTTGCGCCGAACGTACCGTAGGCTCATAAATCGTTTCGGACGCACCAGATGGTACTCCTAGGTGATCAGGCTCAAGTGGATGCCCGTTTGGGTTTGTTTGGAGATAGTGCTAATCTTGACGCAAGATAGGTGCACGGTCTTTGCCGAACGTACCGTAGGCACAGAAATCGTTTTGGACGCACCCAATGGATCTCCTATGTGACATTGGTCATATGGAATCTCATTTCAATCCATTTGGAGACAGTGGTAGTGTTAGAGCAAGATAGGTGCACGGTTTGCGCCAAACATCGCTCAGAAATCGTTTTGGACGCACCTGATGGTACTCCTAGGTGAGGAGGCACAAGTGGATGCTCGTTTTGGTCTGTTTGGAGATAGTGCAAACCTTAACGCAAGATAGGTGCATGGTTTGCGCCGAACGTACTGTAGGTTCAGAAATCATTTTGGACGCACCCGATGGTACTCCTAGGTGACATGGCTCAAGTGGATGCTCGTTTTTGTCTGTTTGGAGACAGTGCTAAATTTGACGCAAGACAGCTGCACGATTTGTGTCAAACATACCATAGGCTCAAAAATGATTTTGGACGCATCCGATGGTACTCCTAGGTGATGAGGCTCAAGTGGATGCTCATTTTTGGTCACTTTGAAGGTAATGCTAATCTTGATGCAAGATAGGTGCATGGTTTGCGCCGAACGTACCACAGGCTCGAAATTGCTTTGGACACACCCAAATAGAACACCTAGTTTAGAAACGTACCATTGGCTCTGAAATTATTTTGGACGCACCCAATGGTACTCCTAGGTGATGAAGCTCCTGTGGATGCTCGCTTTGGTCTGTTTGAAGAAATTGCTAATCCTCACGCAAGATAGGTGCACGATTTGTGCCAAACGCAGCATAGGGTCAGAAATCGTTTTGGACGCTCCCGATGGATCTCCTATGTGACATTGGCCATGTGGAATCTCGTTTCAATCCATTTGGAGACAGTGGTAGTGTTAGTGCAAGATAGGTGCACCGTTTGTGCCAAACATCGCTCAGAAATCATTTTGGACGCACCTGATGGAACTCCTAGGTGACGAGCCGCAAGTGGATGCTCGTTTTGGTCTGTTTGGAGATAGTGCTAACCTTAATGCAAGATAGGTGCACGGTTTGTGCCGAATGTACTATAGGCTCAGAAATCATTTTGGCCGCATCCGATGGTACTCCTAGGTGTCGAGGCTCAAGTGTATGCTCGTTTTGGTCTGTTTAGAGATAGTGCTAACCTTGACGCAAGATAGGTGCACGGTTTGTGCCGAACGTACCGTAGGCTCATAAATCGTTTCGGATGCACCAGATGGTACTCCTAGGTGATCAGTCTCAAGTGGATGCCCGTTTGGGTTTGTTTGGAGATAGTGCTAATCTCTTCGCCGAACGTACCGTAGTTACAGAAATTGTTTTGGACGCACCCAATGGATCTCCAATGTGACATTGGTCATATGGAATCTCGTTTCAATCCATTTGGAGAAAGTGGTAGTGTTAGTGCAAGATAGGTGCACGGTTTGCGCCAAACATCGCTCAGAAATCGTTTTGGACGCACCTGATGGAACTCCTAGGTGACGAGGCGCAAGTGGATGCTCGTTTTGGTCTGTTTGGAGATAGTGCTAACCTTAATGCAAGATAGGTGCACGGTTTGTGCCGAATGTACTATAGGCTCAGAAATCATTTTGGCCGCATCCGATGGTACTCCTAGGTGTCGAGGCTCAAGTGTATGCTCGTTTTGGTCTGTTTAGAGATAGTGCTAACCTTGACGCAAGATAGGTGCATGGTTTGTGCCGAACGTACCGTAGGCTCATAAATCGTTTCGGATGCACCAGATGGTACTCCTAGGTGATCAGTCTCAAGTGGATGCCCGTTTGGGTTTGTTTGGAGATAGTGCTAATCTTGACGCAAGATAGGTGCATGGTCTCCGCCGAACGTACCGTAGTTACAGAAATTGTTTTGGACGCTCCCAATGGATCTCCAATGTGACATTGGTCATATGGAATCTCGTTTCAATCCATTTGGAGAAAGTGGTAGTGTTAGTGCAAGATAGGTGCACGGTTTGCGCCAAACATCGCTCAGAAATCGTTTTGGACGCACCTGATGGTACTCCTAGGTGACGAGGCGCAAGTGGATGCTCGTTTTGGTCTGTTTGGAGATAGTGCTAACCTTAACGCAAGATAGGTGCACGATTTGTGCCGAATGTACTATAGGCTCAGAAATCGTTTTGGCCGCACCCGATGGTACTCCTAGGTGTCGAGGCTCAAGTGTATGCTCGTTTTGGTCTGTTTAGAGATAGTGCTAACCTTGACGCAAGATAGGTGCACGGTTTGCACCGAACGTACTGATGAGGACATCAACACCACACCTACACCATCGCTAGCACCACTTGGTCCTCTTACTCGTGCTCGTGCCCGTCAACTCAACCATCAAGTAAGTTTATTCTTAAACTGTTGTCCATCATATTTAGACAATGGAAACACGTGCACTCTTGTTTTACTTAGGAATGATGGAGAGGATCAGAAGGGTAGGGGATTGGCGCCGCTGGATTTGGATTGTAGGATAGCACCAACTTGTGATGCATGCCACGACTTCATATGGACTCGGATTGGGACGTTCTAGCACTTTTTGGAAAGCTTATCAAGTCTACTTTCCAACGGATCGAGTCTCATGGATATATCTTATCAGATGCTTCTGCACTAACTATTTTTGTAGCGAGACCTTTTCTGTCAACGGTGCTGCGTCACCTTATTTTGGGCCGATGGCCCATGTATCAAGTTGGGTCCATTAGGGACGCGTCCTAGGGTTGGAGAATGACTCAAACACCCTTGTGGTCGTCCTCCCACCTACTTATATGCCTCTAGGGCCGCCACAAACAGATTAGGTTTTGTTTCGTCGAGTTAGCTATTGCTCCCGCCTTTCAGCGCGTGTGCTGGATCAACCGCCTGACTGATTGTTTTCAGAACCTCACCACCTTGTGTTTTTAGATTGAAACCTTCATATTTATTTGGCAATTAAGTGCTTGTTCTTCTTGTTCTTGCTGGTTCTTCGATTGCTTGCAGGATGGGTGCCCTAGTGGCTGGTTGTCGCGCCGCAAGATCACAGCAGCCATCGGAGGAGGTGTATCGGTTGCTAAGGCGCAGCATCCTTGGACGGTTGTAGTCGGGCCGTGAACATCGTCTCCATCCACAAATCGAGTTATCCACCATCTCTCATCGAAAGATCGGCCAGCGAACCCTATGGGATCTCATCAGTTGGTAATCAGAGCAAGGTTGATCAGTGAGAGACTTCCAATCCTTCGCTGTTTTTAATTTCCTATAGTCCAGAAAAGCCAAAAACAATTTGTAGATTAGGGTTCCGTAATCCTATAGACCTTTTGAGCCTTTGCTAGCACTGCTTAGTAAGGCTTGTTGAGTCGTCGGTTGCATCGGTTGCGTCGAGTTGCTGGTCTTAGTTTTAGTCCTTTCGAGTTTCGAGTTCTTGTCACGTTATAGTCACAGCCGTGTGCTACCATATAAACCTTTTGTTAGCTAAATCCGAATACATCCTTGTGTTCAAGTCCGAGTAGGAATCTGAGTTGTTTTCAGACCGAATTCCACGTGGGGTTGAGTTCAAGTTGGAATCGGTTTAGAGTCCGAATTGACAGCTGCCTTGTTGCTGTTTTGAGTCTGAATCCGAGTACATCTTTGTGCAGTAGTAGTCCTACCTATACTCAAACTCTCCACGTCTTGCGTATACATTTTGGCTCGTTTTTACTCTAGAGAGAGAGTGTGTGTGTGGTGAATTGCTCATTTGATATCTCTCTGATCATATAATCAGTTTTGAGGATTCAAAAAAAAGAAAAAAAAAGAAAAAAAAAGAAAAAAAAGAAAAAAAGAAAAGGGCCTGATCTTTGTGTTGTCTCATTTTGTTAGGTGGAGTTTGTGATTTCTTTTGTGTCCAGGCTCGCGTCTCCAGCACGGTCTAGGCTAGGACCAGCACAGTACCACCGTTGAACGATTATTCAGCTCGCTTTTCTGACTAATGTGGTGCTAGTATCTTTCCTTGTGCATAGCATTTGGCCCACCTACAGCTCCACATATACGACTACAGCT
The DNA here is from genome assembly GCA_022457205.1 of Saccharum spontaneum. Taxonomy (NCBI): domain Eukaryota; kingdom Viridiplantae; phylum Streptophyta; class Magnoliopsida; order Poales; family Poaceae; genus Saccharum; species Saccharum spontaneum. The sequence goes on from CM039618.1 coordinate 32,022,432, forward strand.
TGACAAGTGTTGCTGCTGCGGTACCGATACATTCTCTTCCAAGGTTGTAGACTTGCTGGTTGTTACCCCTCTTGTTGAGCAAGGTAAGAACTGGTAAGAGCTTGATAAACAGGTTGAGAGTTAGCGCCTTGCTGTAGCTACATCCTAGTAGTTGTAGGGCTTTTATTTCTTCACCTGTTATCTTGTTTCCACTTTATTTTGTTGAACCATGTCAGGATCAGAGGATAGTAACAAGATTCCACAATCTCCTCGCACCAAGGGCATCATTCAACATTTTACAAGGCAAGTGCAACTGCATACAGAAGGACTTGATCAAGATTTACAGGTGACCAATGACAAGATTGGGCAATTGGAGGCCACCCAACTTGCCACCAACACCAAGCTTGCAGGATTGGAGGCATTTGTTGCTCGTGTGGACAGAAGCCTTGCTGCTCTTCTGCAGTGTTTTGATGACTTCCACACGAAAGACAAAGAGCAGCATAATGAAGACAACAAGGACGAAGAGCAATTCGAAGATAATTTTAATGATGACTATACCGCTTATACTGAATAGGATGATCATGACACTCGTGATCGGCGTCATCTACGCCATAATCGTAGAGGTATGGGTGGTCACCGCCGACGCGAGGTACCCAATAATAATGATGCTTTCAGTAAGATTAAATTTAAGATACCTCCTTTTGATGGTAAGTATGATCCTGATGCATACCTTCCTTAGGAAATTGCTGTTGACCAGAAGTTTGCATGTCATGAATTTCCTGAGAATACACGTGTTAGGGCTGCTACTAGTGAGTTTACTGACTTTGCTACTGTTTGGTGGATAGAACATGGCAAGAAAAATCCTAATAACATACCACGAACTTGGAATGCTTTGAAACGAATCATGAGGGCTAGATTTGTTCCTTCTTACTATGCACGTGATTTATTACATAAATTGCAACAACTGAGACAGGGTACTAAAAGTGTAGAAGAATATTATCAAGAATTGCAAATGGGTATGTTGCGTTGTAATTTAGATGAGGATGACGAACCTGCTATGGCAAGATTTTTGGGTGGGTTAAATCGAGAAATTCAGGACATCCGTGCTTATAAAGAATACACTAACGTAACCCGTTTGTTTCATCTTGCTTGTAAAGCTGAAAGGGAAGTGCAGGGGCGACGTGCCAGTACCAAGAATAATTTTTCTGCAGGGAAGACTAATTCATGGCAGCCCCGCACGAGTACTACTCCGACTACACGTACTCCTATGCCATCATCCAGCGACAAACCACGTGCTACTCCCACAAATTCAGTGGCCAAGACGATCCAGAAGCCTGCTGCAAGCGCTTCATCCATGGCATCTACTGGTAGAACAAGAGACATTCAGTGTCACCGGTGCAAGGGGTATGGACATTTGATGCGTGACTGTCCAAGCAAGCGTGTTATGGTCATCAAAGATGATGGTGAGTATTCCTCTGCTAGTGATTTTGATGAAGATGCATTTGCTTTGCTTGTTGCTGACCATGCAGGTAGTGACGAACAACCAGAAAGCAGATTGGTGCAGAGAATGCAGATCATTATGAGAGCCTCATTGTGCAGCGTGTGCTTAGTGTCCAAATGGAGAAGGCGGAGCAAAATCAGCGACACACATTGTTTCAAACAAAGTGTGTCATCAAAGAGCGTTCGTGCTGCATGATCATTGATGGAGGTAGTTGCAACAACTTGGCTAGCAGCGACATGGTGGAGAAGCTTGCGCTTACCACCAAACCACACCCACATCCATATTAGATTCAATGGATGAACAACAGTGGTAAGGCAAAGGTAACTAGACTTGTGCGAATCAATTTTTCCATTGGATCCTATAAAGATGTTGTTGAATGTGATGTTGTGCCTATGCAAGCTTGTAATATTCTGCTAGGTAGACCTTGGCAATTTGATAGAGATTCTATGCATCATGGTAGAGCAAATCAGTATTCTTTCCTATGTCTCCTGAAGCTATTATGCAAAATGATCTTGCTAAAGCTGCAAAAGCTAAAAGTGAGAGCGATAAAAATGTCAAATCTGTGAGTAGTAAGAAAGATGAGATAAGATTGAAAGGACATTGCTTGCTTGCTACTAAATCTGATATCAATGAATTGGTTGCTTCCACTTCTGTTGCCCATGCTTTGGTGTGCAAGGACATTTTGATTTCAATTCACGATATGCAGCATTCTTTGGCCCCTGCTATTGCTAACATTTTGCAGGAGTATTCCGATGTTTTTCCAAGTGAAATACCAGCGGGGCTGTCACCAATACGAGGGATTGAGCACCAAATTGATCTTATTCCTGGTGCATCTTTGCCAAATCGTGCGCCATACAGGACAAATCCAGAAGAAACGAAGGAAATACAGCGACAAGTGCAAGAACTACTCGACAAAGGTTATGTGCTTGAGTCCCTTAGTCCTTGTGTTGTTCCTATTATTCTAGTGCCTAAGAAAGATGATACATGGCGCATGTGTGTTGATTATAGAGCTATTAATAATATCACCATTCGATATCGATACCCTATTCCACGTTTGGATGATATGCTTGATGAACTGAGTGGTGCTGTTGTGTTTTCTAAAGTTGATTTGCGTAGTGGGTACCTCCAAATTCGTATGAAATTGGGAGATGAATGGAAAACTGCTTTCAAAACTAAATTTGGTTTATATGAGTGGTTAGTCATGCCTTTTGGGTTAACTAATGCACCAAGTACTTTCATGAGATTAATGAACGAGGTTCTGCGTGCTTTCATTGGAAAATTTGTTGTAGTCTACTTTGATGATATTTTGATTTACAGTAAATCTATGGATGAACATCTTGATCATTTACGTGTTGTTTTTAATGCTTTACGAGATGCACGTTTATTTGGTAACCTTGAGAAGTGCACCTTTTGCACCGATCGAGTGTCTTTTCTTGGCTATGTTGTGACTCCACAGGGAATTGAGGTTGATCAAGCCAAGGTAGAAGCTATACAGGGATGGCCTGTACCAAAGACTATCACCCAAGTGCAAAGTTTCCTAGGACTTGCTGGTTTCTATTGCCGTTTTGTGAAGGACTTCAGCACCATTGCTGCACCTTTGAATGAGCTTACGAAGAAGGGAGTGCCTTTTAGTTGGGGCAAAGTACACGAGAACTCCTTCAACATGCTGAAAGATAAGTTGACACATGCACCCCTCCTCCAACTTCCTGATTTTAATAAGACTTTTGAGCTTGAATGTGATGCTAGTGGAATTAGATTGGATGGTGTTTTGTTACAAGAAGGCAAACCTGTTGTGTATTTTAGTGAAAAATTGAGTGGGCCTATTCTAAATTATTCTACTTATGATAAGGAATTGTATGCTCTTGTTCGCACATTAGAAACATGGCAGCATTACTTGTGGCCCAAAGAGTTTGTTATTCATTCTGATCATGAATCTTTGAAGCATATTCGTAGTCAAGGGAAATTGAACCGTAGACATGCTAAGTGGGTTGAATTTATTGAATCTTTTCCTTATGTTATTAAGCACAAGAAAGGGAAAGAGAATATTATTGCTGATGCTTTGTCTAGGAGATATACTTTGCTGAATCAACTTGATTGCAAAATCTTTGGATTAGAAACAATTAAAGACCAATATGTTAATGATGCTGATTTTAAAGAAGTGTTGCTGCATTGTAAAGATGGGAAATGATGGAACAAATTCATCTTTAGTGATGGATTTATGTTTAGAGCTAACAAGCTATGCATTCCAGCTAGCTCCGTTCGTTTGTTGTTGCTGTAGGAGGCACATGGAGGTGGCTTGATGGGGCATTTTGGAGCCAAGAAAACAGAGGACATACTTGCTGGTCATTTCTTTTGGCCAAAGATGAGAAGAGATGTGGAGAGATTTGTTGCTCGTTGCATGACATGTCAAAAGGCTAAGTCACGGTTAAATCCACACGGTTTGTATTTGCCTCTACCTATTCCTAGTGCCCCTTGGGAAGATATTTCTATGGATTTTGTGTTGGGTTTGCCAAGGACTAGAAAGGGACATGATAGTGTGTTTGTGGTTGTTGATAGATTTTCTAAGATGGCACATTTCATACCATGTCGTAAAACTGATGATGCTACTCATATTGCTGATTTGTTCTTTTGAGAAATTGTTTGTTTGTATGGTGTACCCAACACAATTGTTTATGATCGTGATGCTAAATTTCTTAGTCATTTTTGGAAGACTTTATGGGGAAAACTAGGAACTAAGCTTTTGTTTTCTACTACATGTTGTAACACCCCAGGTGTTTATCACCAATTAAGTAGTGGGTTTAAGCTCAAACATGATAGATTAGTGGAGATGACGATGCCAAGGTCAAACCTATGGAAATAAACCCTAACCTAAACTTGGATAGTGCACCCTTGCTTACATATAGGCTCAATTAAAAGATATATGCTTGGGTGTTGCTATCAAAGTATCTTCACATGTCTCACCTCAATAACTATCTATATTAATCCCTGGAAAAGTTTCATGAAGTTTGGAATCAAAAAGTCACATGAAATGATAAGTTCCATTCCTATTGGAACTTGCACCATTAAGTGAATGGAATTGTAGATCATCAGCCAAACCATGCAAACTTGTCCAAATGACTCTAGACAAACTCTACAACAAAAGTCATGAAGGGTTCATATTGAGCACATGTCAAGAAATTGCCCCGATTGGCCTAAAACCCTAGTTTTGGCTTTATCGAGTTGTTACTTTGACCAAAGTGAAAGTTTAACTTCTGTACCAGTTATGAGGTTTGACCTTAAACAAAAGTTGTAGTTCATCTTGTGTAGAACAAACTTTGTTTAATGGTCAAGAGCTAGTTTGGCCTCTAACCTAGTCAAATAGAGCTCACAAGATTGAATCAGCTGCTGTTTTTCAAAGCTAGAAAATATTCTAAGTCCTAGAATGAGCAGCAATAAGTTGACTTGTTTGGTAATCTTTATCTCCCTAACCATGCTGAACCAGCCCATGACCCTTTAATAAAAGTTGTTGTTTAGTTTGTATGATACAAACTTTATTAAAGTACCCAAGCCTGATTTCATTTCTAAGCTTGTCAAACTGTGGGTTGAAGTTTGTATGTAGCTGCTATTCTCAGCATTTCAAAGGTTCCTGGTCACCGTGTTGACATCCGACGTTCTCCCAATTTTGTTTAGCAACTCAAGTTGGTCCAAATGTAAAAGTTGGAGCTTATATGATGAGGAAGAGCATACAAGAAGATGACATTACTGAGATTTTATTTTGGCCATAAATTCTTGTAGTTGTTAATCACTGTCAACTCACTGACACTGCCAACTTAGAGATTAATTAGCTGCTAATCCAATGCTCAAAAGACCGAGCACACTTAACGAAAGTTGGAGAGTATCGGGAGGGGAACAACTTTACTTCAAGGCTCGTGATCAAATTCGGACCCTAGGAAGCCCAAAATGGCACCCTAACATGCTCACAGAGACGCACACCAGCTGTTCGACAGTGGGGCCCAACAGGGACACGTGGTCACCATGCCTCGCACCCTTGCTCCACGCGTCGAGGGCGCTCTACCGTAGGCAAGCCGTCATCTCCCGCGGGGTGGACGCACAGCTCCTTCACTCCACGCCCTCTTCCACTCGCTCGCTCTCTCTTGCCGCTACCGAGAGCGCCGGGGGCGAACGCCGCCATGGCAGCCACCGAGTGGAGCTCGCGCCACCGCTGCCGTTCCCGGCGCGTCGAGCCACCATAGCCGCAGCTGCATGTGCCAACGTCTTCGCCAACCCCTTCTCCCTCCTGTGCGCGTGCCTTGGAAGCCTTGCTCGCAGCCGGAGTGCCGCTGCCCTGAGCCGGGTCGCCATGGCCGCCATGGCCGAGCTCCGAGCCGCCACCGCGATTCTTGGCCTCCGGCTTCCCTTCGCCCAAATGAACCACCTCACCATCTTCCTCACCTCACGCTGCACCTCACGCGCTCCTTCGTCGGCTGCCTCAGTCGTCGGAGCACCGCCACCGCCTGTCGTCGTCATCCCATGCCGCCGGCTCTCGTGGCCCCGCCTCCTCGGGCCACCTCGAGATGAGACATGGCCACCCATGGGTGCGCGCCGGCCTCCTCTTGCTCCCCATACACTTCCCCGCCGCCGCCGGCCCTTCTCCGGCCGACATCGGCGAGCCACCGACGATCTCCAGCGCCTCCTCTGTTTTGATTCGCGTCAGGGACCTCGCGCGGCAATTCGACTAAAGGGAGGGGCCTATCTGCACACCACTGACTCATATGAATAGTGACTTTGTACTGCAGGTTGATTTGGAAGAACTGCAGGGACTCCGTTGCAAAGTTGTTTTTCCTTTTGCGTTTTTCTGGTTTTCTTTTCCAGAAAATTATGCCAAACTTTGAAAGTGTGTAGTAATTAGTAGGAAAATCATAAAATAGCAAATGAGGACTTTTTGGAATCCTTGTGAAATTATATATGCAGTGGATCTATAATATGTAATGTTTTAGTTTAAAGTTTTAGTTCTAAAAATAGATCTTTGCATCTAGGTTTTCATTGCTAGTTGTATTTGTTATTTTCATAACTGCAAATTTAGAGCTCGAAATGAAGTGAAATTTTTGTGTCATGCTAGTCATGTGATGTTTGATGTGTGGTAATAATTTCATGAATTTTGGGTGCTGTATGAGTGAGTTGTTAGTGTGTCTTGCTCTCACATGATTTATTGCAATAGCCATTTGTCTTTTTCATAGAGGTTGATATACATGTCCAAATGGCTTGCAATTTGGACAGTAGACTTTTGAGAGCATATGTAGGCCACTATAATTTTGGTAGAATTTATTGAGCATCTTTATTATGTGGTCATAATTCCACCTAATTATCTAAATGAATTAAGAAAATGCATTAAAAGAATTTATCTAGCATTGGACACTATGTCTTCTGGTGTTCATTAGTCATGTATGAAATGTTGGTAAAGTTGGTTTTGTCCAATTATATGTTTGCAACATAAGTTAATAATTATTTTTTGCAAATGAGGTTTCTGGACAGATCTGGAAACTTAGCAAAGTTCTTCATGATAATGTGCTTTGTTGTAAAACTTGTTTATACAAAAGTTGTAAATAATTTATGTATCTAGACTCTGTTAAAATTTGGTGACATTTGGCCATATGGTTTAGAAACTACAGCTGTTCTAAGTTGGGTTCAGATTTATGTTGCTCTCTGTCCTTCCAGGACAGATTCTGTACCTTCTGTATTTCGACCTGGTAAATTTTAGAATCAGGTTTAGATGTTTATAAATGAAATGTGGACAATTTCATAAGCTTTCTAGGATGTCTTCTTGAAAGTCATTTGGATTTGTAGAACTTCAGATATGATTGATTTACTCAGCTACTGCATGTATGTCCAGAATGGTTGAAAGTACATGATTGCTTGGTTACTTTGCTTGCATATTGCTAAGTGTGATTCATGTCTTTGGTGATTAAGCTAGTACACCTGAGACTTTGTAAATCTTATGTCATGCTTGGTATTGCTTTCTTTGCTATTTTAGCATGTTTGTTTGTGTAAGGTTACTTAAGTAATGTGATGTGCTTACGTGTCTTTACTATAACCTTATACTTGCCTTGATTGACGTGTGATGCATCATCTATTGCATTCCCATATATTCATACACTTGCATCTTGCATCTCATTTAGGTACGCTAGATGCACCATGTGAAGGACATGATGTGGAGCTAACCAGAAGATGGTGTTGGTGGACCTATCTCGGAGATGGAAAGATCGGACAAGTGCTAGAATGAGGGAATGCTCGCCAAGCGAGTTTCATCTGACAAACTCTGACTTGAGTCGGATCCCAGGCAAGCCCCAGAGCATTATAAGCCTCCTATCTTCAAAGCAATTAATTATATATATGTTATAAGTATTGTTGCATTAAGTGGTAGGAGTTGGTTGAAAACCTTGCTGCATTATATCATTCCTTGTTCAGAAATATGAATCCTTGAATCCTACATAGACTAGGATCGAGTAGATGCTTAGCCCTGCTTTAAGCGGTAGAAGTCAAGTGATTTCCTGTCACCTGCGAGATATAGGTATATTCATATATGGCACGGTTGGCTATATTTGCTATCGTGGAATGGAACCATGTGTTAATAAAATGAAATGAGACCGGGCGGGAGGAAGATAGTGAAGCAACAAGGCATGGAGGTCTTGGGTGTGGATCTATCCCCGTCTGAGTCATTTAAGGACTGATTCGCTGTACGTCCTTGAGTCATGTTGAACGCAGTCTAACACTTAGTTGGCCGGATAAGTCGTTCCGACCACGAAGCCGAGTAATATGGTTCAGGCTGGGAATTGAATGGTAGGTTGCTTCTTGGAGGAGAGAAAGGATGTGCTTGGGGACATTGGCGTGAGACCAAGGGGGGGTTAGAGTCCCTATCACCTGGCAGAGTGTCGCCCTTGGGATTGCGACATCATTCGGACCCGCGATTCCTGAATTGTATGAAAGGTGGCTTGTGCGACCCTGCAGGGGCCTGCGCGGTGAGTGTTAGAAATACCCCGCCAGCTGGATAGGAATTTGATTCGAATCGTCGTCGCTCCCGGTTAGTGAGCACTTGACTTGAGCAGCGGCAACGTAGATTCCATTAAATTGAACGGATGGTTAATTGGATAACGATGGAAAGGTTGCCTCAATTTATACCTGCTATGGTTAATATTGTTTGCTCCTAATAAAGTGAGTGCTCTAGTACAGGTTCTAATATAGAGGACATGTTAATGATAATTAACTTGATGCTTAAGCATTAATGATTACTTATTCATAATAAGCTTTTATGCAAAATGTTGTCAAGCTAGCCCACTTTATATCAGCCTTGCATGATCCTTGGTGTCACTTTATTTCTGGTTTATGACGGGTAAGTCTAGCTGAGTACCTTCTCGTACTCAGGGTTTTATCCCCACTTGTTGCAGGTTGTGATGTATCATGGCGGCTGCAAGAGTTGGTTGGCTCCTGCCTTAGTGGCGGAGTGTGATCATGGGCATGATCCTTCTTATTTATCTTCTCTCTAATGCTTTTGTTGGAAGACGACCTTGGTACTGGCATGTATTTGAAATAAGGGTGTTGTTAGTTTCAAATTACTTTGCTTCCGCTACTTTTCAACTTAAGTTGTAATAACTATGTTGAACTCCAATGTATATTGAACTACTTGTGAAATGGATGTAACATGTGACTTGTTATGTTGAATCACTACGATCTTGGCTTGTATGTTGGTTGGTTTGAAATCCCTCGTGATTTCATTGGACTACCGGAGTTATATGGGCTCAAGTGTGAGAATTTGATCACTTCGGTGATTGTTTTTATACTTGTGCTCTTATAATTTGGATGGTTCTGTTACACATGTCATCCCCAAACCGATGGTCAAACTGAAGTTGTCAATAGAACTTTGTCTACTATGTTAAGGGCTGTTTTAAAGAAGAACATTAAGATGTGGAAAGATTGTTTGCCTCATATTGAATTTGCTTATAATCATTCACTGCATTCTACTACAAAGATGTGCCCATTTTAGATTGTATATGGTTTCTTGCCTCGTGCTCCTATTGATTTGATGCCTTTGCCATCTTCTGAAAAACTAAATTTTGACGCTACTAAGAGTGCTGAATTGATGTTAAAACTGCATGAAACAACTAAAGAAAACATAGAGCGTATGAATGCTAAATATAAGTTTGCTGGTGATAAAGGTAGAAAGGAACTAATATTTGAACCTGGAGATTTAATTTGGTTGCATTTGAGAAAGGATAGGTTTCCTGAATTGAGAAAGTCTAAATTGATGCCTAGGGTTGATGGACCATTTAAAGTGTTAGAGAAAATTAACGATAATGCATATAAGCTGGATCTGCCTACAAAATTTGGGGTTAGTCCCACATTCAACATTGCAGATTTAAAGCCATATTTGGGTGAGGACGTTGAGCTTGAGTCGAGGACGACTCAAATGCAAGAAGGGGAGGATGATGAGGACATCAACACCACACCTACACCATCGCTAGCACCACTTGGTCCTCTTACTCGTGCTCGTGCCGTCAACTCAACCATCAAGTAAGTTTATTCTTAAACTCTTGTCCATCATATTTAGACAATAGAAACACGTGCACTCTTGTTTTACTTAGGAATGATGGAGAGGATCAGAAGGGCAGGGGATTGGCGCCGGCTGGATTTGGACTGCAGGATAGCACCAACTTGTGATGCATGCCCCGACTTCATAGGGACTCGGATTGGGACATTCTAGCACTTTTTGGAAAGCTTATCAAGTCTACTTTCCAACGGATCTAGCCTCATGGATATATCTTATCAGATGCTTCTGCAGTAATAATTTTTGTACCGAGACCTTTTCTGTCAACGGTGCTGCGTCACCTTATTTTGGGCCGATGGCCCATGTATCAAGTTGGGTCCATTAGGGACGCGTCCTAGGGTTGGAGAACGACTCAAACACCCTTGTGGTCATCCTCCCATCTACTTATATGCCTCTAGGGCCGCCACAAACAGATTAGGTTTTGTTTCGTCGAGTTAGCTATTGCTATCGCCTTTCAGCACGCGTGTTAGATCAACCGCCTGACTGATTGTTTTCAGAACCTCACCACCTTGTGTTTTTAGATTGAAACCTTCATATTTATTTGGCAATTAAGTGCTTGTTCTTCTCGTTCTTGCTGGTTCTTCGATTGCATGCAGGACGGGTGCCCTAGTGGCTGGTTGTCGTGCCGCAAGATCACGGCAGCCATCGGAGGAGGTGTATCGGTTGCTAAGGCGCAGCGTCCTTGGACAGTTGTAGTCGGGCCGTGAACATCGTCTCCATCCACAAATCGAGTCATCCACCATCTCTCATCGAAAGATCGGCCAGCGAACCCTACGGGATCTCATCACGTACCGTAGGCTCATAAATCGTTTCGGACGCACCAGATGGTACTCCTAGGTGATCAGGCTCAAGTGGATGCCTGTTTGGGTTTGTGTTGGAGATATTGCTAATCTTGACGCAAGATAGGTGGACGGTCTCCGCCAAATGTACCGTAGGCATAGAAATAATTTTGGACGCACCCAATGGATCTCCTATGTGACATTGGTCATATGGAATCTCGTTTCAATCCATTTGGAGACAGTGGTAGTGTTAGTGCGAGATAGGTGCACGGTTTGCGCCAAACATCGCTCAGAAAATCGTTTTGCACGCACCTGATGGTACTCCTCGGTGACGAGGCGCAAGTGGATGCTCGTTTTGGTCTATTTGGAGATAGTGCTAACCTTATCGCAAGATAGGTGCACGGTTTGGGCCGAACGTACTATAGGTTCAGAAATCATTTTGGACGCACCCGATGGTACTCCTAGGTGACGTGGCTCAAGTGGATGCTCATTTTTGTCTGTTTGGAGACAGTGCTAAATTTGACGCAAGACAGCTGCACGGTTTGCGTCAAACATACCATAGGCTCAAAAATGATTTTGGACACATCTGATGGTACTCGGTGATGAGGCTCAAGTGGATGCTCGTTTTTGGTAGTTTTGAAGGTAATGCTAATCTTGATGCAAGATAGATGCATGGTTTGCGCCGAACATACCAAAGGCTCGAAATTGCTTTGGACACACCCAATAGAACACCTAGTTTAGAAATGTACCATTGGCTCTGAAATTGTTTTGGACGCACCCGATGGTACTCCTAGGTGATGAAGCTCAAGTGGATGCTCGCTTTGGTCTGTTTGAAGAAATTGCTAATCCTCACGCAAGATAGGTGCACGATTTGTGCGAAACGCAGCATAGGGTCAGAAATCGTTTTGGACGCTCCCGATGGATCTCCTATGTGACATTGGTCATCTGGAATCGTTTCAATTCATTTGGAGACAGTGGTAGTGTTAGTGCAAGATAGGTGCACGGTTTGCGCCAAACATCGCTTAGAAATCGTTTTGGACGCACCTAATGGTACTCCTAGGCGACGAGGCGCAAGTGGATGCTCGTTTTGGTCTGTTTGGAGATAGTGCTAACCTTAACGCAAGATAGGTGCACGGTTTGTGCCGAATGTACTATAGGCTTAGAAATCGTTTTGGCCGCACCCGATGATACTCCTAGGTGTCGAGGCTCAAGTGTATGCTCGTTTTGGTCTGTTTAGAGATAGTGCTAACCTTGACGCAAGATAGGTGCACGGTTTGCGCCGAACGTACCGTAGGCTCATAAATCGTTTCGGACCCACCAGATGGTACTCCTAGGTGATCAGGCTCAAGTGGATGCTCGTTTGGGTTTGTTTGGAGATAGTGCTAATCTTGACGCAAGATAGGTGCACGGTCTCCGCCGAACGTACTGTAGGCATGGAAATTGTTTTGGACGCACCCAATGGATCTCCTATGTGACATTGGTCATATGGAATCTCGTTTCAATCCATTTGGAGATAGTGGTAGTGTTAGTGCAAGATAGGTGCATGGTTTGCGCCAAACATCGCTCAGAAATCGTTTTGGACGCACCTAATGGTACTCCTAGGTGACGAGGCGCAAGTGGATGCTCGTTTTGGTCTGTTTGGAGATTGTGCTAACCTTAACGCAAGATAGGTGCACGTTTGCGTCAAACGTACCGTAGGTTCAGAAATCATTTTGGACGCACCCGATGGTACTCCTAGGTGACGTGGCTCAAGTGGATGCTCGTTTTTGTCTGTTTGGAGACAATGCTAAATTTGACGCAAGATAGCTGCACGGTTTGCGTCAAACATACCATAGGCTCAAAAATGATTTTGGACGCATCCGATGGTACTCCTAGGTGATGAGGCTCAAGTGGATGCTCGTTTTTGGTCACTTTGAAGGTAATGCTAATCTTGATGCAAGATAGGTGCATGGTTTGCGCCGAACGTACCACAGGCTCGAAATTGCTTTGGACACACCCAATAGAACACCTAGTTTAGAAACGTACCATTGTCTCTGAAATTGTTTTGGTCGCACCCGATGGTACTCATAGGTGATGAAGCTCAAGTGGATGCTCGCTTTGGTCTGTTTGAAGAAATTGCTAATCCTCACGCAAGATAGGTGCACGATTTGTGCCAAACGCAGCATAGGGTCAGAAATCGTTTTGGACGCACCCAATGGATCTCCTATGTGACATTGGTCATATGGAATCTCATTTCAATCCATTTGGAGACAGTGGTAGTGTTAGTGCAAGATAGGTGCACGGTTTGCACCAAACATCGCTCAGAAATCATTTTGGACGCACCTGATGGTACTCCTAGGTGACGAGGCGCAAGTGGATGCTCGTTTTGGTCTGTTTGGAGATAGTGCTAACCTTAACGCAAGATAGGTGCACGTTTGCGCCGAACGTACCATAGGTTCAGAAATTATTTTGGACGCACCCGATGGTACTCCTAGGTGACGTGGCTCAAGTGGATGCTCATTTTTGTCTGTTTGGAGATAGTGCTAAATTTGACGCAAGACAGCTGCACGGTTTGCGTCAAACATACCATAGGCTCAAAAATGATTTTGGACGCATCCGATGGTACTCCTAGGTGATGAGGCTCAAGTGGATGCTCGTTTTTGGTCACTTTGAAGGTAATGCTAATCTTGATGCAAGATAGGTGCATGGTTTGCGCCGAGCGTACTACAGGCTCGAAATTGCTTTGGACACACCCAATAGAACACCTAGTTTAGAAACGTACCATTGTCTCTAAAATTGTTTTGGACGCACCCAGTGGTACTCCTAGGTGATGAAGCTCAAGTGGATGCTCGCTTTGGTCTGTTTGAAGAAATTGCTAATCCTCACTCAAGATAGGTGCACGATTTGTGCCAAACGCAGCATAGGGTCAGAAATCGTTTTGGACGCTCCCGATGGATCTCCTATGTGACGTTGGTCATGTGGAATCTCGTTTCAATCCATTTGGAGACAGTGGTAGTGTTAGTGCAAGATAGGTGCACGGTTTGTGTCAAACATCGCTCAGAAATCATTTTGGACGCACCTAATGGTACTCCTAGGCGAGGAGGCGCAAGTGGATGCTCGTTTTGGTATGTTTGGAGATAGTGCTAACCTTAATGCAAGATAGGTGCACGGTTTGTGCCGAATGTACTATAGGCTTAGAAATCGTTTTGGCCGCACCCGATGGTACTCCTAGGTGTCGAGGCTCAAGTGTATGCTCGTTTTGGTCTGTTTAGAGATAGTGCTAAGCTTGACGCAAGATAGGTGCATGGTTTGCGCCGAACATACCGTAGGCTCATAAATCGTTTCGGACGGACCAGATGGTACTCCTAGGTGTTCAGCCTCAAGTGGATGCTCGTTTGGGTTTGTTTGGAGATAGTGCTAATCTTGACGCAAGATAGGTGCACGGTCTCCGCCGAACGTACCGTAGGCACAGAAATTGTTTTGGACGCACCCAGTGGATCTCCTATGTGACATTGGTCATATGGAATCTCGTTTCAATCCATTTGGAGACAGTGGTAGTGTTAGTGCAAGATAGGTGCACGGTTTGCGCCAAACATCGCTCAGAAATCGTTTTGGACGCACCTGATGGTACTCCTAGGTGACGAGGCGCAAGTGGATGCTCGTTTTGGTCTATTTGGAGATAGTGCTAACCTTAACGCAAGATAGGTGCACGGTTTGCGCCGAACGTACCGTAGGTTCAGAAATCATTTTGGACGCACCCGATGGTACTCCTAGGTGACGTGGCTCAAGTGGATGCTCGTTTTTGTCTGTTTGGAGACAGTGCTAAATTTGACACAAGACAGCTGCACGGTTTGCATCAAACATACCACAGGCTCAAAAATGATTTTGGACGCATTCGATGGTACTCCTAGGTGATGAGGCTCAAGTGGATGCTCGTTTTTGGTCACTTTGAAGGTAATGCTAATCTTGGTGCAAGATAGGTGCATGGTTTGTGCCAAATGTTCCACATTCTCAAAATTGCTTTGGACACACCCAATAGAACACCTAGTTTAGAAACGTACCATTGGCTATGAAATTGTTTTGGACACACCCGTTGGTACTCCTAGGTGATGAAGCTCAAGTGGATGCTCGTTTTGGTCTATTTAGAGATAGTGCTAACCTTGACGCAAGATAGGTGCACGGTTTGCGCCGAACGTACCGTAGGCTCATAAATCGTTTCGGACGCACCAGATGGTACTCCTAGGTGATCAGGCTCAAGTGGATGCCCATTTGGGTTTGTTTGGAGATAGTGCTAATCTTGACGCAAGATAGGAGCACGGTCTCCGCCGAACGGTCCGTAGGCACAGAAATCATTTTGGACGCACCAAATGGTACTCACGCAAGATAGGTGCACGATTTGTGCCAAACGCAGCATAGGGTCAGAAATTGTTTTGGACGCACCCAATGGATCTCCTATGTGACATTGGTCATATGGAATCTCGTTTCAATCCATTTGGAGACAGTGGTAGTGTTAGTGCAAGATAGGTGCACGGTTTGCACCAAACATCGCTCAGAAATCGTTTTGGACGCACCCAAATGGTACGCACCAAATCATTTTGCTAATCCTCACGCACGATAGGTGCACGATTTGTGCCAAACGCAACATAGGGTCAGAAATTGTTTTGGACGCACCCAATGGATCTCCTATGTGACATTGGTCATATGGAATCTCGTTTCAATCCATTTGGAGACAGTGGTAGTGTTAGTGCAAGATAGGTGCACGGTTTGCGCCAAACATCGCTCAGAAATCGTTTGGGACGCACCTGATGGTACTCCTATGTGACGAGGCGCAAGTGCATGCTCGTTTTAGTCTGTTTGGAGATAGTGCTAACCTTAACGCAAGATAGGTGCACGTTTGCGCCGAACGTACCATAGGTTCAGAAATCATTTTGGACGCACCTGATGGTACTCCTAGGTGACGTGGCTCAAGTGGATGCTCGTTTTTGTCTGTTTGGAGACAGTGCTAAATTCGACGCAAGACAGCTGCACGGTTTGCGTCAAACATACCATAGGCTCAAAAATGATTTTGGACG
Organism: Saccharum spontaneum; assembly: GCA_022457205.1. NCBI lineage: Eukaryota > Viridiplantae > Streptophyta > Magnoliopsida > Poales > Poaceae > Saccharum > Saccharum spontaneum. The sequence continues at coordinate 32,038,320 of CM039618.1, forward strand.
CATCCGATGGTACTCCTAGGTGATGAGGCTCAAGTGGATGCTCGTTTTTGGTCACTTTGAAGGTAATGCTAATCTTGGTGCAAGATAGGTGCATGGTTTGTGCCGAACGTTCCACATTCTCGAAATTGCTTTGGACACACCCAATAGAACACCTAGTTTAGAAACGTACCATTGGCTATGAAATTGTTTTGGACACACCCGATGGTACTCCTTGGAGATGAAGCTCAAGTGGATGCTCGCTTTGGTCTGTTTGAAGAAATTGCTAATCCTCACGCAAGATAGGTGCACGATTTGTGCCAAACGCAGCATAGGGTCAGAAATCGTTTTGGACGCACCCAATGGATCTCCTATGTGACATTGGTCATATGGAATCTCGTTTCAATCCATTTGGAGACAGTGGTAGTGTTAGTGCAAGATAGGTGCACGGTTTGCGCCAAACATCGCTCAGAAATCGTTTGGGACGCACCTGATGGTACTCCTAGGTGACGAGGCGCAAGTGCATGCTCGTTTTAGTCTGTTTGGAGATAGTGCTAACCTTAACGTAAGATAGGTGCACGTTTGCGCCGAACGTACCATAGGTTCAGAAATCATTTTGGACGCACCTGATGGTACTCCTAGGTGACGTGGCTCAAGTGGATGCTCGTTTTTGTCTGTTTGGAGACAGTGCTAAATTCGACGCAAGACAGCTGCACGGTTTGCGTCAAACATACCATAGGCTCAAAAATGATTTTGGACGCATCCGATGGTACTCCTAGGTGATGAGGCTCAAGTGGATGCTCGTTTTTGGTCACTTTGAAGGTAATGCTAATCTTGGTGCAAGATAGGTGCATGGTTTGTGCCGAACGTTCCACATTCTCGAAATTGCTTTGGACACACCCAATAGAACACCTAGTTTAGAAACGTACCATTGGCTATGAAATTGTTTTGGACACACCCGATGGTACTCCTTGGAGATGAAGCTCAAGTGGATGCTCGCTTTGGTCTGTTTGAAGAAATTGCTAATCCTCACGCAAGATAGGTGCACGATTTGTGCCAAACGCAGCATAGGGTCAGAAATCGTTTTGGACGCTCCCGATGGATCTCCTATGTGACATTGGTCATGTGGAATCTCGTTTCAATCCATTTGGAGACAGTGGTAGTGTTAGTGCAAGATAGGTGCACGGTTTGCGCCAAACATCGCTCAGAAATCATTTTGGACGCACCTGATGGTACTCCTAGGCGACGAGGCGCAAGTGGATGCTCGTTTTGGTCTGTTTGGAGATAGTGCTAACCTTAACGCAAGATAGGTGCACGGTTTGTGCCGAATGTACTATAGGCTTAGATATCATTTTGGCCGCACCCGATGGTACTCCTAGGTGTCGAGGCTCAAGTGTAAGCTCGTTTTGGTCTGTTTAGAGATAGTGCTAACCTTGACGGAAGATAGGTGCACGGTTTGCACCGAACGTACCGTAGGCTCATAAATCGTTTCGGACGCACCAGATGGTACTCCTAGGTGATCAGGCTCAAGTGGATGCTCGTTTGGGTTTGTTTGGAGATAGTGCTAATCTTGACGCAAGATAGGTGCACGGTCTCCGCCGAACATACCATAGGCACAGAAATTGTTTTGGACGCACCCAATGGATCTCCTATGTGACATTGGTCATATGGAATCTCGTTTCAATCCATTTGGAGACACTGGTAGTGTTAGTGCAAGATAGGTGCATGGTTTGTGCCAAACATCGCTCAGAAATCGTTTTGGACGCACCTAATGGTACTCCTAGGTGACGAGGCGCAAGTGGATGCTCGTTTTGGTCTGTTTGGAGATAGTGCTAACCTTAACGCAAGATAGGTGCATGGTTTGCGCCGAACATACCGTATGTTCAGAAATCACTTTGGACGCACCCGATGGTACTTCTAGGTAACGTGGCTCAAGTGGATGCTCGTTTTTGTCTGTTTGGAGACAGTGCTAAATTTGACGCAAGACAGCTGCACGGTTTGCGTCAAACATACCATAGGCTCAAAAATGACTTTGGAGGCATCCGATGGTACTCCTAGGTGATGAGGCTCAAGTGGATGCTCGTTTTTGGTCACTTTGAAGGTAATGCTAATCTTGGTGCAAGATAGGTGCATGGTTTGTGCCGAACGTTCCACATTCTCGAAATTGCTTTGGACACACCAAATAGAACACCTAGTTTAGAAACGTACCATTGGCTATGAAATTGTTTTGGACACACCCGATGGTACTCCTAGGAGATGATGCTCAAGTGGATGCTCGCTTTGGTCTGTTTGAAGAAATTGCTAATCCTCACGCAAGATAGGTGCACGATTTGTGCCAAACGCAGCATAGGGTCAAAAATCATTTTGGGCGCTCCCGATGGATCTCCTATGTGACATTGGTCATGTGGAATCTCGTTTCAATCCATTTGGAGACAGTGGTAGTATTAGTGCAAGATAGGTGCACGGTTTGCGTCAAACGTACCATAGGCACAGAAATCGTTTCACACGCACCCGATGGTGCTTCTAGGTGACGAGGCTCAAGTGGATGCTCGTTTTGGTCTGTTTGGAGATAGTGCTAACCTTAACGCAAGATAGGTGCACGGTTTGTGCCAAATGTACTATAGGCTCAGAAATCGTTTTGGCCGCACCCGATGGTACTCCTAGGTGTCGAGGCTCAAGTGTATGCTCGTTTTGGTCTGTTTAGAGATAGTGCTAACATTGACGTGAGATAGGTGCACGGTTTGCGCCGAACGTACCGTAGGCTCATAAATCGTTTCGGACGCACCAGATGGTACTCCTAGGTGATCAGCCTCAAGTGGATGCTCGTTTGGGTTTGTTTGGAGATAGTGCTAATCTTGACGCAAGATAGGTGCACGGTCTCCGCCGAACATACCGTAGGCACAGAAATTGTTTTGGACGCACCCAATGGATCTCCTATGTGACATTGGTCATATGGAATCTCGTTTCAATCCATTTGGAGACACTGGTAGTGTTAGTGCAAGATAGGTGCATGGTTTGCGCCAAACATCGCTCAGAAATCGTTTTGGACGCACCTAATGGTACTCCTAGGTGACGAGGCGCAAGTGGATGCTCGTTTTAGTCTGTTTGGAGATAGTGCTAACCTTAACGCAAGATAGGTGCATGGTTTGCGCCGAACGTACCGTAGGTTCAGAAATCATTTTGGACGCACCCGATGGTACTCCTAGGTGACGTGGCCCAAGTGGATGCCGTTTTTGTCTGTTTGGAGACAGTGCTAAATTTGACGCAAGACAGCTGCACCGTTTGCGTCAAACAAACCATAGGCTTTAAAATGATTTTGGATGCATCCGATGGTACTCCTAGGTGATGAGGCTCAAGTGGATGCTCGTTTTTGGTCACTTTGAAGGTAATGCTAATCTTGGGGCAGGATAGGTGCATGGTTTGTGCCGAATGTTCCACATTCTCGAAATTGCTTTGGACACACCCAATAGAACACCTAGTTTAGAAACGTACCATTGGCTATGAAATTGTTTTGGACACACCCGAAGGTACTCATAGGTGATGATGCTCAAGTGGATGCTCGCTTTGGTCTGTTTGAAGAAATTGCTAATCCTCACGCAAGATAGGTGCACGATTTGTGCCAAACGCAGCATAGGGTCAGAAATCGTTTTGGACACTCCCGATGGATCTCCTATGTGACATTGGTCATGTGGAATCTCGTTTCAATCCATTTGGAGACAGTGGTAGTGTTAGTGCAAGATAGGTGCACGGTTTGCGTCAAACATCACTTAGAAATCATTTTGGACGCACCTGATGGTACTCCTAGGCGACGAGGCACAAGTGGATGCTCGTTTTGGTCTGTTTGGAGATAGTGATAACCTTAATGCAAGATAGGTGCACGGTTTGTGCTGAATGTACTATAGGCTTAGAAATCGTTTTGGCCGCACCCGATGGTACTCCTAGGTGTCCAGGCTCAAGTGTATGCTCGTTTTGGTCTGTTTAGAGATAGTGCTAACCTTAACGCAAGATAGGTGCACGGTTTGCGCCGAACGTACCATAGGCTCATAAATCGTTTTGGACGCACCAGATGGTACTCCTAGGTGATCAGCCTCAAGTGGATGCTCGTTTGGGTTTGTTTGGAGATAGTACTAATCTTGACGCAAGATAGGTGCACGGTCTCCGCCGAACGTACCGTAGGCACAGAAATTGTTTTGGACGCACCCAATGGATCTCCTATGTGACATTGGTCATATGGAATCTCATTTCAATCCATTTGGAGACAGTGGTAGTGTTAGTGCAAGATAGGTGCACGGTTTACGCCAAACATCGCTCAGAAATCGTTTGGGACGCACCTAATGGTACTCCTAGGTGACGAGGCGCAAGTGGATGCTCGTTTTGGTCTGTTTGGAGATAGTGCTAACCTTAACGCAAGATAGGTGCATGGTTTGCACCGAACATACCGTAGGTTCAGAAATCATTTTGGACGCACCCGATGGTACTCCTAGGTGACGAGGCTCAAGTGGATGCTCGTTTTTGTCTGTTTGGAAACAGTGCTAAATTTGACGCAAGACAGCTGCACGGTTTGCGTCAAACATACCATAGGCTCAAAAATGACTTTGGACGCATCTGATGGTACTCCTAGGTGATGAGGCTCAAGTGGATGCTCGTTTTTGGTCAGCTTGAAGGTAATGCTAATCTTGGTGCAAGATAGGTGCATGGTTTGTGCCGAACGTTCCACATTCTTGAAATTGCTTTGGACACACCCAATAGAACACCTAGTATAGAAACGTACCATTGGCTATGAAATTGTTTTGGACACACCCGATGGTACTCCTAGGTGATAAAGCTCAAGTGGATGCTCGCTTTGGTCTGTTTGAAGAAATTGCTAATCCTCACGCAAGATAGGTGCACGATTTGTGCCAAACGCAGCATAGGGTCAAAAATCATTTTGGGCGCTCCCGATGGATCTCCTATGTGACATTGGTCATGTGGAATCTCGTTTCAATCCATTTGGAGACAGTGGTAGTATTAGTGCAAGATAGGTGCACGGTTTGCGTCAAACGTACCATAGGCACAGAAATCGTTTCACACGCACCCGATGGTGCTTCTAGGTGACGAGGCTCAAGTGGATGCTCGTTTTGGTCTGTTTGGAGATAGTGCTAACCTTAACGCAAGATAGGTGCACGGTTTGTGCCAAATGTACTATAGGCTCAGAAATCGTTTTGGCCGCACCCGATGGTACTCCTAGGTGTCGAGGCTCAAGTGTATGCTCGTTTTGGTCTGTTTAGAGATAGTGCTAACATTGACGCGAGATAGGTGCACGGTTTGCGCCGAACGTACCGTAGGCTCATAAATCGTTTCGGACGCACCAGATGGTACTCCTAGGTGATCAGCCTCAAGTGGATGCTCGTTTGGGTTTGTTTGGAGATAGTGCTAATCTTGACGCAAGATAGGTGCACGGTCTCCGCCGAACATACCGTAGGCACAGAAATTGTTTTGGACGCACCCAATGGATCTCCAATGTGACATTGGTCATATGGAATCTCGTTTCAATCCATTTGGAGACACTGGTAGTGTTAGTGCAAGATAGGTGCAAGGTTTGCGCCAAACATCGCTCAGAAATCGTTTTGGACGCACCTAATGGTACTCCTAGGTGACGAGGCGCAAGTGGATGCTCGTTTTAGTCTGTTTGGAGATAGTGCTAACCTTAACGCAAGATAGGTGCATGGTTTGCGCCGAACGTACCGTAGGTTCAGAAATCATTTTGGACGCACCCGATGGTACTCCTAGGTGACGTGGCCCAAGTGGATGCCGTTTTTGTCTGTTTGGAGACAGTGCTAAATTTGACGCAAGACAGCTGCACGGTTTGCGTCAAACAAACCATAGGCTTTAAAATGATTTTGGATGCATCCGATGGTACTCCTAGGTGATGAGGCTCAAGTGGATGCTCGTTTTTGGTCACTTTGAAGGTAATGCTAATCTTGGGGCAGGATAGGTGCATGGTTTGTGCCGAATGTTCCACATTCTCGAAATTGCTTTGGACACACCCAATAGAACACCTAGTTTAGAAACGTACCATTGGCTATGAAATTGTTTTGGACACACCCGATGGTACTCATAGGTGATGATGCTCAAGTGGATGCTCGCTTTGGTCTGTTTGAAGAAATTGCTAATCCTCACGCAAGATAGGTGCACGATTTGTGCCAAACGCAGCATAGGGTCAGAAATCGTTTTGGACACTCCCGATGGATCTCCTATGTGACATTGGTCATGTGGAATCTCGTTTCAATCCATTTGGAGACAGTGGTAGTGTTAGTGCAAGATAGGTGCACGGTTTGCGTCAAACATCACTTAGAAATCATTTTGGACGCACCTAATGGTACTCCTAGGCGACGAGGCACAAGTGGATGCTCGTTTTGGTCTGTTTGGAGATAGTGATAACCTTAATGCAAGATAGGTGCACGGTTTGTGCTGAATGTACTATAGGCTTAGAAATCGTTTTGGCCGCACCCGATGGTACTCCTAGGTGTCCAGGCTCAAGTGTATGCTCGTTTTGGTCTGTTTAGAGATAGTGCTAACCTTAACGCAAGATAGGTGCACGGTTTGCGCCGAACGTACCGTAGGCTCATAAATCGTTTTGGACGCACCAGATGGTACTCCTAGGTGATCAGCCTCAAGTGGATGCTCGTTTGGGTTTGTTTGGAGATAGTACTAATCTTGACGCAAGATAGTTGCACGGTCTCCGCCGAACGTACCGTAGGCACAGAAATTGTTTTGGACGCACCCAATGGATCTCCTATGTGACATTGGTCATATGGAATCTCATTTCAATCCATTTGGAGACAGTGGTAGTGTTAGTGCAAGATAGGTGCACGGTTTACGCCAAACATCGCTCAGAAATCGTTTGGGACGCACCTAATGGTACTCCTAGGTGACGAGGCGCAAGTGGATGCTCGTTTTGGTCTGTTTGGAGATAGTGCTAACCTTAACGCAAGATAGGTGCATGGTTTGCACCGAACATACCGTAGGTTCAGAAATCATTTTGGACGCACCCGATGGTACTCCTAGGTGACGAGGCTCAAGTGGATGCTCATTTTTGTCTGTTTGGAAACAGTGCTAAATTTGACGCAAGACAGCTGCACGGTTTGCGTCAAACATACCATAGGCTCAAAAATGACTTTGGACGCATCCGATGGTACTCCTAGGTGATGAGGCTCAAGTGGATGCTCGTTTTTGGTCAGCTTGAAGGTAATGCTAATCTTGGTGCAAGATAGGTGCATGGTTTGTGCCGAACGTTCCACATTCTTGAAATTGCTTTGGACACACCCAATAGAACACCTAGTATAGAAACGTACCATTGGCTATGAAATTGTTTTGGACACACCCGATGGTACTCCTAGGTGATAAAGCTCAAGTGGATGCTCGCTTTGGTCTGTTTGAAGAAATTGCTAATCCTCACGCAAGATAGGTGCACGATTTGTGCCAAACACAGCATAGGGTCAAAAATCATTTTGGACGCTCCCGATGGATCTCCTATGTGACATTGGTAATGTGGAATCTCGTTTCAATCCATTTGGAGACAGTGGTAGTGTTAGTGCAAGATAGGTGCACGGTTTGCGTCAAACGTACCATAGGCACAGAAATCGTTTCACACGCACCCGATGGTGCTTCTAGGTGACGAGGCTCAAGTGGATGCTCATTTTGTTGTGTTTGGAGATAGTGCTAACCTTAACGCAAGATAGGTGCACGGTTTGTGCCAAGTGTACTATAGGCTCAGAAATCGTTTTGGCCGCACCCGATGGTACTCCTAGGTGTCGAGGCTCAAGTGTATGCTCGTTTTGGTCTGTTTAGAGATAGTGCTAACATTAACGCAAGATAGGTGCACAGTTTGCGCCGAACGTACCGTAGGCTCATAAATCGTTTCGGACGCACCAGATGGTACTCCTAGGTGATCAGCCTCAAGTGGATGCTCGTTTGGGTTTGTTTGGAGATAGTGCTAATCTTGACGCAAGATAGGTGCACGGTCTCCGTCGAACAAACCGTAGGCACAGAAATTGTTTTGGACGCACCCAATGGATCTCCTATGTGACATTGGTCATATGGAATCTCGTTTCAATCCATTTGGAGACACTGGTAGTGTTAGTGCAAGATAGGTGCATGGTTTGTGCCAAACATCGCTCAGAAATCGTTTTGGACGCACCTAATGGTACTCCTAGGTGACGAGGCGCAAGTGGATGCTCGTTTTGGTCTGTTTGGAGATAGTGCTAACCTTAACGCAAGATAGGTGCATGGTTTGCGCCGAACGTACCGTAGGTTCAGACATCATTTTGGACGCACCCGATGGTACTCCTAGGTGACGTGGCCCAAGTGGATGCCGTTTTTGTCTGTTTGGAGACAGTGCTAAATTTGACGCAAGACAGCTGCACGGTTTGCGTCAAACAAACCATAGGCTTTAAAATGATTTTGGATGCATCCGATGGTACTCCTAGGTAATGAGGCTCAAGTGGATGCTCGTTTTTGGTCACTTTGAAGGTAATGCTAATCTTGGGGCAGGATAGGTGCATGGTTTGTGCCGAATGTTCCACATTCTCGAAATTGCTTTGGACACACCCAATAGAACACCTAGTTTAGAAACGTACCATTGGCTATGAAATTGTTTTGGACACACCCGATGGTACTCCTAGGTGATGAAGCTCAAGTGGATGCTCGCTTTGGTCTGTTTGAAGAAATGTCTAATCCTCACGCAAGATAGGTGCACGATTTGTGCCAAATGCAGCATAGGGTCAGAAATCGTTTTGGATGCACCCGATGGATCTCCTATGTGACATTGGTCATGTGGAATCTCGTTTCAATCCATTTGGAGACAGTGGTACTGTTAGTGCAAGATAGGTGCACGGTTTGCGTCAAACATCGCTCAGAAATCATTTTGGACGCACCTGATGGTACTCCTAGGTGACGAGGCGCAAGTGGATGCTCGTTTTGGTCTGTTTGGAGATAGTGCTAACCTTAATGCAAGATAGGTGCACGGTTTGTGCCGAATGTACTATAGGCTTAGAAATCGTTTTGGCCGCACCCGATGGTACTCCTAGGTGTCGAGGCTCAAGTGTATGCTCATTTTGGTCTATTTAGAGATAGTGCTAACCTTGACGCAAGATAGGTGCACGGTTTGCGCCGAACGTACCGTAGGCTCATAAATCATTTCGGACGCGCCAGATGGTACTCCTAGGTGATCAGCCTCAAGTGGATGCTCGTTTGGGTTTGTTTGGAGATAGTGCTAATCTTGACGCAAGATAGGTGCACGGTCTCCGCCGAACATACCGTAGGCACAGAAATTGTTTTGGACGCACCCAATGGATCTCCTATGTGACATTGGTCATATGGAATCTCGTTTCAATCCATTTGGAGACACTGGTAGTGTTAGTGCAAGATAGGTGCATGGTTTGTGCCAAACATCGCTCAGAAATCGTTTTGGACGCACCTAATGGTACTCCTAGGTGACGAGGCGCAAGTGGATGCTCGTTTTGGTCTGTTTGGAGATAGTGCTAACCTTAACGCAAGATAGGTGCATGGTTTGCGCCGAACGTACCGTAGGTTCAGAAATCATTTTGGACGCACCCGATGGTACTCCTAGGTGACGTGGCCCAAGGGGATGCCGTTTTTGTCTGTTTGGAGACAGTGCTAAATTTGACGCAAGACAGCTGCACGGTTTGCGTCAAACAAACCATAGGCTTTAAAATGATTTTGGATGCATCCGATGGTACTCCTAGGTGATGAGGCTCAAGTGGATGCTCGTTTTTGGTCACTTTGAAGGTAATGCTAATCTTGGGGCAGGATAGGTGCATGGTTTGTGCCGAATGTTCCACATTCTCGAAATTGCTTTGGACACACCCAATAGAACACCTAGTTTAGAAACGTACCATTGGCTATGAAATTGTTTTGGACACACCCGATGGTACTCCTAGGTGATGAAGCTCAAGTGGATGCTCGCTTTGGTCTGTTTGAAGAAATTGCTAATCCTCACGCAAGATAGGTGCACGATTTGTGCCAAACGCAGCATAGGGTCAGAAATCATTTTGGACGCTCCCGATGGATCTCCTATGTGACATTGGTCCTGTGGAATCTCATTTCAATCCATTTGGAGACAGTGGTAGTGTTAGTGCAAGATAGGTGCACGGTTTGCGCCAAACATTGCTCAGAAATCGTTTTGGACGCACCTAATGGTACTCCTAGGTGACGAGGCGCAAGTGGATGCTCATTTTGGTCTGTTTGGAGATAGTGCTATCCTTAACGCAAGATAGGTGCATGGTTTGCGCCGAACGTACCGTAGGTTCAGAAATCATTTTGGACGCACCCGATGGCACTCCTAGGTGTCAAGGCTCAAGTGTATGCTCGTTTTGGTCCGTTTAGAGATAGTGCTAACCTTGACGCAAGATAGGTGCACGGTTTGCGCCGAACGTACCGTAGGCTCATAAATCATTTCGGACGCGCCAGATGGTACTCCTAGGTGATCAGGCTCAAGTGGATGCTCGTTTGGGTTTGTTTGGAGATAGTGCTAATCTTGACGCAAGATAGGTGCATGGTCTCCGCCGAACGTACCGTAGGCACAGAAATTGTTTTGGACGCACCCAATGGATCTCCTATGTGACATTGGTCATATGGAATCTCGTTTCAATCCATTTGGAGACAGTGGTAGTGTTAGTGCAAGATAGGTGCACGGTTTGCGCCAAACATTGCTCAGAAATCGTTTTGGACGCACCTAATGGTACTCCTAGGTGACGAGGCGCAAGTGGATGCTCGTTTTGGTCTGTTTGGAGATAGTGCTAACCTTAACACAAGATAGGTGCATGGTTTGCGCCGAACGTACCGTAGGTTCAGAAATCATTTTGGACGCACCTGATGGTACTCCTAGGTGATGTGGCTCAAGTGGATGCTCGTTTTTGTCTGTTTGGAGACAGTGCTAAATTTGACGCAAGACAGCTGCACGGTTTGCGTCAAACATACCATAGGCTCAAAAATGATTTTGGACGCATCCGATGGTACTCCTAGGTGATGAGGCTCAAGTGGATGCTCGTTTTTAGTCACTTTGAAGGTAATGCTAATCTTGATGCAAGATAGATGCATGGTTTGCGCCGAACGTACCACAGGCTCGAAATTGCTTTGGACACACCCAATAGAACACCTAGTTTAGAAACGTACCATTGGCTCTGAAATTGTTTTGGACGCACCCGATGGTACTCCTAGGTGATGAAGCTCAAGTGGATGCTCGCTTTGGTCTGTTTGAAGAAATGTCTAATCCTCACGCAAGATAGGTGCACGATTTGTACCAAATGCAGCATAGGGTCAGAAATCGTTTTGGATGCTCCCGATGGATCTCCTATGTGACATTGGTCATGTGGAATCTCGTTTCAATCCATTTGGAGACAGTGGTAGTGTTAGTGCAAGATAGGTGCACGGTTTGCGCCAAACATTGCTCAGAAATCGTTTTGGACGCACCTAATGGTACTCCTAGGTGACGAGGCGCAAGTGGATGCTCGTTTTGGTCTGTTTGGAGATAGTGCTAACCTTAACGCAAGATAGGTGCATGGTTTGCGCCTAACGTACCGTAGGTTCAGAAATCATTTTGGACGCACCTGATGGTACTCCTAGGTGATGTGGCTCAAGTGGATGCTCATTTTTGTCTGTTTGGAGACAGTGCTAAATTTGACGCAAGACAGCTGCACGGTTTGCGTCAAACATACCATAGGCTCAAAAATGATTTTGGACGCATCCGATGGTACTCCTAGGTGATGAGGCTCAAGTGGATGCTCGTTTTTAGTCACTTTGAAGGTAATGCTAATCTTGATGCAAGATAGATGCATGGTTTGCGCCGAACGTACCACAGGTTCGAAATTGCTTTGGACACACCCAATAGAACACCTAGTTTAGAAACGTACCATTGGCTCTGAAATTGTTTTGGACGCACCCGATGGTACTCCTAGGTGATGAAGCTCAAGTGGATGCTCGCTTTGGTCTGTTTGAAGAAATGTCTAATCCTCACGCAAGATAGGTGCACGATTTGTGCCAAAGGCAGCATAGGGTCAGAAATCGTTTTGGATGCTCCCGATGGATCTCCTATGTGACATTGGTCATGTGGAATCTCGTTTCAATCCATTTGGAGACAGTGGTACTGTTAGTGCAAGATAGGTGCACGGTTTGCGTCAAACATCGCTCAGAAATCATTTTGGACGCACCTGATGGTACTCCTAGGTGACGAAGCGCAAGTGGATGCTCGTTTTGGTCTGTTTGGAGATAGTGCTAACCTTAATGCAAGATAGGTGCACGGTTTGTGCCGAATGTACTATAGGCTTAGAAATCGTTTTGGCCGCACCCGATGGTACTCCTAGGTGTCGAGGCTCAAGTGTATGCTCATTTTGGTCTATTTAGAGATAGTGCTAACCTTGACGCAAGATAGGTGCACGGTTTGCGCCGAACGTACCGTAGGCTCATAAATCATTTCGGACGCGCCAGATGGTACTCCTAGGTGATCAGCCTCAAGTGGATGCTCGTTTGGGTTTGTTTGGAGATAGTGCTAATCTTGACGCAAGATAGGTGCACGGTCTCCGCCGAACATACCGTAGGCACAGAAATTGTTTTGGACGCACCCAATGGATCTCCTATGTGACATTGGTCATATGGAATCTCGTTTCAATCCATTTGGAGACACTGGTAGTGTTAGTGCAAGATAGGTGCATGGTTTGTGCCAAACATCGCTCAGAAATCGTTTTGGACGCACCTAATGGTACTCCTAGGTGATGAGGCGCAAGTGGATGCTCGTTTTGGTCTGTTTGGAGATAGTGCTAACCTTAACGCAAGATAGGTGCATGGTTTGCGCCGAACGTACCGTAGGTTCAGAAATCATTTTGGACGCACCCGATGGTACTCCTAGGTGACGTGGCCCAAGGGGATGCCGTTTTTGTCTGTTTGGAGACAGTGCTAAATTTGACGCAAGACAGCTGCACGGTTTGCGTCAAACAAACCATAGGCTTTAAAATGATTTTGGATGCATCCGATGGTACTCCTAGGTGATGAGGCTCAAGTGGATGCTCGTTTTTGGTCACTTTGAAGGTAATGCTAATCTTGGGGCAGGATAGGTGCATGGTTTGTGCCGAATGTTCCACATTCTCGAAATTGCTTTGGACACACCCAATAGAACACCTAGTTTAGAAACGTACCATTGGCTATGAAATTGTTTTGGACACACCCGATGGTACTGCTAGGTGATGAAGCTCAAGTGGATGCTCGCTTTGGTCTGTTTGAAGAAATTGCTAATCCACACGCAAGATAGGTGCACGATTTGTGCCAAACGCAGCATAGGGTCAGAAATCGTTTTGGACGCTCCCGATGGATCTCCTATGTGACATTGGTCCTGTGGAATCTCATTTCAATCCATTTGGAGACAGTGGTAGTGTTAGTGCAAGATAGGTGCACGGTTTGCGCCAAACATTGCTCAGAAATCGTTTTGAACGCACCTAATGGTACTCCTAGGTGACGAGGCGCAAGTGGATGCTCATTTTGGTCTGTTTGGAGATAGTGCTATCCTTAACGCAAGATAGGTGCATGGTTTGCGCCGAACGTACCGTAGGTTCAGAAATCATTTTGGACGCACCTGATGGTACTCCTAGGTGACGTGGCTCAAGTGGATGCTCGTTTTTGTCTGTTTGGAGACAGTGCTAAATTTGACGCAAGACAGCTGCACGGTTTGCGTCAAACATACCATAGGCTCAAAAATGATTTTGGACGCATCCGATGGTACTCCTAGTTGATGAGGCTCAAGTGGATGCTCGTTTTTAGTCACTTTGAAGGTAGTGCTAATCTTGATGCAAGATAGATGCATGGTTTGCGCCAAACGTACCACAGGCTCGAAATTGCTTTGGACACACCCAATAGAACACCTAGTTTAGAAACGTACCATTGGCTCTGAAATTGTTTTGGACGCACCCGATGGTACTCCTAGGTGATGAAGCTCAAGTGGATGCTCGCTTTGGTCTGTTTGAAGAAATTGCTAATCCTCACGCAAGATAGGTGCACGATTTGTGCCAAATGCAGCATAGGGTCATAAATCGTTTTGGATGCTCCCGATGGATCTCCTATGTGACATTGGTCATGTGGAATCTCGTTTCAATCCATTTGGAGACAGTGGTAGTGTTAGTGCAAGATAGGTGCACGGTTTGCGCCAAACATCGCTCAGAAATCATTTTGGACGCACCTGATGGTACTCCTAGGTGACGAGGCGCAAGTGGATGCTCGTTTTGGTCTGTTTGGAGATAGTGCTAACCTTAATGCAAGATAGGTGCACGGTTTGTGCCGAATGTACTATAGGCTTAGAAATCGTTTTGGCCGCACCCGATGGTACACCTAGGTGTCGAGGTTCAAGTGTATGATCGTTTTGGTCTGTTTAGAGATAGTGCTAACCTTGACGCAGATAGGTGCACGGTTTGCGCCGAACGTACCGTAGGCTCATAAATCGTTTCGGACGCACCAGATGGTACTCCTAGGTGATCAGCCTCAAGTGGATGCTCGTTTGGGTTTGTTTGCAGATAGTGCTAATCTTGACGCAAGATAGGTACACGGTCTCCGCCGAACATACCGTAGGCACAGAAATTGTTTTGGACGCACCCAATGGATCTCCTATGTGACATTGGTCATATGGAATCTCGTTTCAATCCATTTGGAGACACTGGTAGTGTTGGTGCAAGATAAGTGCATGGTTTCCGCCAAACATCGCTCAGAAATCGTTTTGGACGCACCTAATGGTACTCCTAGGTGATGAGGCGCAAGTGGATGCTCGTTTTGGTCTGTTTGGAGATAGTGCTAACCTTAACGCAAGATAGGTGCATGGTTTGCGCCGAACGCACCGTAGTTTCAGAAATCATTTTGGACGCACCCGATGGTACTCCTAGGTGACGTGGCCCAAGTGGATGCCGTTTTTGTCTGTTTGGAGACAGTGCTAAATTTGATGCAAGACAGCTGCACGGTTTGCGTCAAACAAACCATAGTCTTTAAAATGATTTTGGATGCATCCGATGGTACTCCTAGGTGATGAGGCTCAAGTGGATGCTCGTTTTTGGTCACCTTGAAGGTAATGCTAATCTTGGGGCAGGATAGGTGCTTGCTTTGTGCCGAATGTTCCACATTCTCGAAATTGCTTTGGACACACCCAATAGAACACCTAGTTTAGAAACGTACCATTGGCTATGAAATTGTTTTGGACACACCCGATGGTACTCCTTGGAGATGAAGCTCAAGTGGATGCTCGCTTTGGTCTGTTTGAAGAAATTGCT
Source organism: Saccharum spontaneum (assembly GCA_022457205.1). NCBI lineage: Eukaryota > Viridiplantae > Streptophyta > Magnoliopsida > Poales > Poaceae > Saccharum > Saccharum spontaneum. The sequence goes on from CM039618.1 coordinate 32,053,595, forward strand.
AATCCTCACGCAAGATAGGTGCACTATTTGTGCCAAACGCAGCATAGGGTCAGAAATCGTTTTGGACGCTCCCGATGGATCTCCTATGTGACATTGGTCATGTGGAATCTCATTTCAATCCATTTGGAGACAGTGGTAGTGTTAGTGCAAGATAGGTGCACGATTTGCGCCGAACATCGCTCAGAAATCATTTTGGACGCACCAGATGGTACTCCTAGGCGACGAGGCGCAAGTGGATGCTCGTTTGGGTTTGTTTGGAGATAGTGCTAATCTTGACGCAAGATAGGTGCACGGTCTCCGCCGAACATACCGTAGGCACAGAAATTGTTTTGGACGCACCCAATGGATCTCCTATGTGACATTGGTCATATGGAATCTCGTTTCAATCCATTTGGAGACACTGGTAGTGTTAGTGCAAGGTAGGTGCATGGTTTGCGCCAAACATCGCTCAGAAATCGTTTTGGACGCACCTAATGGTACTCCTAGGTGACGAGGCGCAAGTGGATGCTCGTTTTGGTCTGTTTGGAGATAGTGCTAACCTTAACGCAAGATAGGTGCATGGTTTGCGCCGAACGTACCGTAGGTTCAGAAATCATTTTGGACGCACCCGATGGTACTCCTAGGTGACGTGGCCCAAGTGGATGCCGTTTTTGTCTGTTTGGAGACAGTGCTAAATTTGACGCAAGACAGCTGCACGGTTTGCGTCAAACAAACCATAGGCTTTAAAATGATTTTGGATGCATCCGATGGTACTCCTAGGTGATGAGGCTCAAGTGGATGCTCGTTTTTGGTCACTTTGAAGGTAATGCTAATCTTGGGGCAGGATAGGTGCATGGTTTCTGCCGAATGTTCCACATTCTCGAAATTGCTTTGGACACACCCAATAGAACACCTAGTTTAGAAACATACCATTGGCTATGAAATTGTTTTGGACACACCCGATGGTACTCCTAGGTGATGAAGCTCAAGTGGATGCTCGCTTTGGTCTGTTTGAAGAAATTGCTAATCCTCACGCAAGATAGGTGCACGATTTGTGCCAAACGCAGCATAGGGTCAGAAATCATTTTGGACGCTCCCGATGGATCTCCTATGTGACATTGGTCATGTGGAATCTCATTTCAATCCATTTGGAGACAGTGGTAGTGTTAGTGCAAGATAGGTGCACGGTTTGCGCCAAACATTGCTCAGAAATCGTTTTGAACGCACCTAATGGTACTCCTAGGTGACGAGGCGCAAGTGGATGCTCATTTTGGTCTGTTTGGAGATAGTGCTATCCTTAACGCAAGATAGGTGCATGGTTTGCGCCGAACGTACCGTAGGTTCAGAAATCATTTTGGACGCACCTGATGGTACTCCTAGGTGACGTGGCTCAAGTGGATGCTCGTTTTTGTCTGTTTGGAGACAGTGCTAAATTTGACGCAAGACAGCTGCACGGTTTGCGTCAAACATACCATAGGCTCAAAAATGATTTTGGACGCATCCGATGGTACTCCTAGTTGATGAGGCTCAAGTGGATGCTCGTTTTTAGTCACTTTGAAGGTAATGCTAATCTTGATGCAAGATAGATGCATGGTTTGCGCCAAACGTACCACAGGCTCGAAATTGCTTTGGACACACCCAATAGAACACCTAGTTTAGAAACGTACCATTGGCTCTGAAATTGTTTTGGACGCACCCGATGGTACTCCTAGGTGATGAAGCTCAAGTGGATGCTCGCTTTGGTCTGTTTGAAGAAATTGCTAATCCTCACGCAAGATAGGTGCACGATTTGTGCCAAATGCAGCATAGGGTCATAAATCGTTTTGGATGCTCCCGATGGATCTCCTATGTGACATTGGTCATGTGGAATCTCGTTTCAATCCATTTGGAGACAGTGGTAGTGTTAGTGCAAGATAGGTGCACGGTTTGCGCCAAACATCGCTCAGAAATCATTTTGGACGCACCTGATGGTACTCCTAGGTGACGAGGCGCAAGTGGATGCTCGTTTTGGTCTGTTTGGAGATAGTGCTAACCTTAATGCAAGATAGGTGCACGGTTTGTGCCGAATGTACTATAGGCTTAGAAATCGTTTTGGCCGCACCCGATGGTACACCTAGGTGTCGAGGTTCAAGTGTATGATCGTTTTGGTCTGTTTAGAGATAGTGCTAACCTTGACGCAGATAGGTGCACGGTTTGCGCCGAACGTACCGTAGGCTCATAAATCGTTTCGGACGCACCAGATGGTACTCCTAGGTGATCAGCCTCAAGTGGATGCTCGTTTGGGTTTGTTTGCAGATAGTGCTAATCTTGACGCAAGATAGGTGCACGGTCTCCGCCGAACATACCGTAGGCACAGAAATTGTTTTGGACGCACCCAATGGATCTCCTATGTGACATTGGTCATATGGAATCTCGTTTCAATCCATTTGGAGACACTGGTAGTGTTGGTGCAAGATAAGTGCATGGTTTCCGCCAAACATCGCTCAGAAATCGTTTTGGACGCACCTAATGGTACTCCTAGGTGATGAGGCGCAAGTGGATGCTCGTTTTGGTCTGTTTGGAGATAGTGCTAACCTTAACGCAAGATAGGTGCATGGTTTGCGCCGAACGCACCGTAGTTTCAGAAATCATTTTGGACGCACCCGATGGTACTCCTAGGTGACGTGGCCCAAGTGGATGCCGTTTTTGTCTGTTTGGAGACAGTGCTAAATTTGATGCAAGACAGCTGCACGGTTTGCGTCAAACAAACCATAGTCTTTAAAATGATTTTGGATGCATCCGATGGTACTCCTAGGTGATGAGGCTCAAGTGGATGCTCGTTTTTGGTCACCTTGAAGGTAATGCTAATCTTGGGGCAGGATAGGTGCTTGGTTTGTGCCGAATGTTCCACATTCTCGAAATTGCTTTGGACACACCCAATAGAACACCTAGTTTAGAAACGTACCATTGGCTATGAAATTGTTTTGGACACACCCGACGGTACTCCTTGGAGATGAAGCTCAAGTGGATGCTCGCTTTGGTCTGTTTGAAGAAATTGCTAATCCTCACGCAAGATAGGTGCACTATTTGTGCCAAACGCAGCATAGGGTCAGAAATCGTTTTGGACGCTCCCGATGGATCTCCTATGTGACATTGGTCATGTGGAATCTCATTTCAATCCATTTGGAGACAGTGGTAGTGTTAGTGCAAGATAGGTGCACGATTTGCGCCGAACATCGCTCAGAAATCATTTTGGACGCACCAGATGGTACTCCTAGGCGACGAGGCGCAAGTGGATGCTCGTTTGGGTTTGTTTGGAGATAGTGCTAATCTTGACGCAAGATAGGTGCACGGTCTCCGCCGAACATACCGTAGGCACAGAAATTGTTTTGGACGCACCCAATGGATCTCCTATGTGACATTGGTCATATGGAATCTCGTTTCAATCCATTTGGAGACACTGGTAGTGTTAGTGCAAGGTAGGTGCATGGTTTGCGCCAAACATCGCTCAGAAATCGTTTTGGACGCACCTAATGGTACTCCTAGGTGACGAGGCGCAAGTGGATGCTCGTTTTGGTCTGTTTGGAGATAGTGCTAACCTTAACGCAAGATAGGTGCATGGTTTGCGCCGAACGTACCGTAGGTTCAGAAATCATTTTGGACGCACCCGATGGTACTCCTAGGTGACGTGGCCCAAGTGGATGCCGTTTTTGTCTGTTTGGAGACAGTGCTAAATTTGACGCAAGACAGCTGCACGGTTTGCGTCAAACAAACCATAGGCTTTAAAATGATTTTGGATGCATCCGATGGTACTCCTAGGTGATGAGGCTCAAGTGGATGCTCGTTTTTGGTCACTTTGAAGGTAATGCTAATCTTGGGGCAGGATAGGTGCATGGTTTCTGCCGAATGTTCCACATTCTCGAAATTGCTTTGGACACACCCAATAGAACACCTAGTTTAGAAACATACCATTGGCTATGAAATTGTTTTGGACACACCCGATGGTACTCCTAGGTGATGAAGCTCAAGTGGATGCTCGCTTTGGTCTGTTTGAAGAAATTGCTAATCCTCACGCAAGATAGGTGCACGATTTGTGCCAAACGCAGCATAGGGTCAGAAATCATTTTGGACGCTCCCGATGGATCTCCTATGTGACATTGGTCATGTGGAATCTCATTTCAATCCATTTGGAGACAGTGGTAGTGTTAGTGCAAGATAGGTGCACGGTTTGCGCCAAACATTGCTCAGAAATCGTTTTGGACGCACCTAATGGTACTCCTAGGTGACGAGGCGCAAGTGGATGCTCATTTTGGTCTGTTTGGAGATAGTGCTATCCTTAACGCAAGATAGGTGCATGGTTTGCGCCGAACGTACCGTAGGTTCAGAAATCATTTTGGACGCACCTGATGGTACTAGTAGGTGACGTGGCTCAAGTGGATGCTCGTTTTTGTCTGTTTGGAGACAGTGCTAAATTTGATGCAAGACAGCTGCACGGTTTGCGTCAAACATACCATAGGCTCAAAAATGATTTTGGACGCATCCGATGGTACTGCTAGTTGATGAGGCTCAAGTGGATGCTCGTTTTTGGTCACTTTGAAGGTAATGCTAATCTTGGGGCAGGATAGGTGCATGGTTTGTGCCGAATGTTCCACATTCTCGAAATTGCTTTGGACACACCCAATAGAACACCTAGTTTAGAAACGTACCATTGGCTATGAAATTGTTTTGGACACACCCGATGGTACTCCTTGGTGATGAAGCTCAAGTGGATGCTCGCTTTGGTCTGTTTGAAGAAATTGCTAATCCTCACGCAAGATAGGTGCACGATTTGTGCCAAACGCAGCATAGGGTCAGAAATCGTTTTGGACGCTCCCGATGGATCTCCTATGTGACATTGGTCCTGTGGAATCTCATTTCAATCCATTTGGAGACAGTGGTAGTGTTAGTGCAAGATAGGTGCACGGTTTGCGCCAAACATTGCTCAGAAATCGTTTTGGACGCACCTAATGGTACTCCTAGGTGACGAGGCGCAAGTGGATGCTCGTTTTGGTCTGTTTGGAGATAGTGCTAACCTTAATGCAAGATAGGTGCACGGTTTGTGCCGAATGTACTATAGGCTTAGAAATCGTTTTGGCCGCACCCGATGGTACACCTAGGTGTCGAGGTTCAAGTGTATGATCGTTTTGGTCTGTTTAGAGATAGTGCTAACCTTGACGCAGATAGGTGCACGGTTTGCGCCGAACGTACCGTAGGCTCATAAATCGTTTCGGACGCACCAGATGGTACTCCTAGGTGATCAGCCTCAAGTGGATGCTCGTTTGGGTTTGTTTGCAGATAGTGCTAATCTTGACGCAAGATAGGTGCACGGTCTCCGCCGAACATACCGTAGGCACAGAAATTGTTTTGGACGCACCCAATGGATCTCCTATGTGACATTGGTCATATGGAATCTCGTTTCAATCCATTTGGAGACACTGGTAGTGTTGGTGCAAGATAAGTGCATGGTTTCCGCCAAACATCGCTCAGAAATCGTTTTGGACGCACCTAATGGTACTCCTAGGTGATGAGGCGCAAGTGGATGCTCGTTTTGGTCTGTTTGGAGATAGTGCTAACCTTAACGCAAGATAGGTGCATGGTTTGCGCCGAACGCACCGTAGTTTCAGAAATCATTTTGGACGCACCCGATGGTACTCCTAGGTGACGTGGCCCAAGTGGATGCCGTTTTTGTCTGTTTGGAGACAGTGCTAAATTTGATGCAAGACAGCTGCACGGTTTGCGTCAAACAAACCATAGTCTTTAAAATGATTTTGGATGCATCCGATGGTACTCCTAGGTGATGAGGCTCAAGTGGATGCTCGTTTTTGGTCACCTTGAAGGTAATGCTAATCTTGGGGCAGGATAGGTGCTTGGTTTGTGCCGAATGTTCCACATTCTCGAAATTGCTTTGGACACACCCAATAGAACACCTAGTTTAGAAACGTACCATTGGCTATGAAATTGTTTTGGACACACCCGATGGTACTCCTTGGAGATGAAGCTCAAGTGGATGCTCGCTTTGGTCTGTTTGAAGAAATTGCTAATCCTCACGCAAGATAGGTGCACTATTTGTGCCAAACGCAGCATAGGGTCAGAAATCGTTTTGGACGCTCCCGATGGATCTCCTATGTGACATTGGTCATGTGGAATCTCATTTCAATCCATTTGGAGACAGTGGTAGTGTTAGTGCAAGATAGGTGCACGATTTGCGCCGAACATCGCTCAGAAATCATTTTGGACGCACCAGATGGTACTCCTAGGCGACGAGGCGCAAGTGGATGCTCGTTTGGGTTTGTTTGGAGATAGTGCTAATCTTGACGCAAGATAGGTGCACGGTCTCCGCCGAACATACCGTAGGCACAGAAATTGTTTTGGACGCACCCAATGGATCTCCTATGTGACATTGGTCATATGGAATCTCGTTTCAATCCATTTGGAGACACTGGTAGTGTTAGTGCAAGGTAGGTGCATGGTTTGCGCCAAACATCGCTCAGAAATCGTTTTGGACGCACCTAATGGTACTCCTAGGTGACGAGGCGCAAGTGGATGCTCGTTTTGGTCTGTTTGGAGATAGTGCTAACCTTAACGCAAGATAGGTGCATGGTTTGCGCCGAACGTACCGTAGGTTCAGAAATCATTTTGGACGCACCCGATGGTACTCCTAGGTGACGTGGCCCAAGTGGATGCCGTTTTTGTCTGTTTGGAGACAGTGCTAAATTTGACGCAAGACAGCTGCACGGTTTGCGTCAAACAAACCATAGGCTTTAAAATGATTTTGGATGCATCCGATGGTACTCCTAGGTGATGAGGCTCAAGTGGATGCTCGTTTTTGGTCACTTTGAAGGTAATGCTAATCTTGGGGCAGGATAGGTGCATGGTTTCTGCCGAATGTTCCACATTCTCGAAATTGCTTTGGACACACCCAATAGAACACCTAGTTTAGAAACATACCATTGGCTATGAAATTGTTTTGGACACACCCGATGGTACTCCTAGGTGATGAAGCTCAAGTGGATGCTCGCTTTGGTCTGTTTGAAGAAATTGCTAATCCTCACGCAAGATAGGTGCACGATTTGTGCCAAACGCAGCATAGGGTCAGAAATCATTTTGGACGCTCCCGATGGATCTCCTATGTGACATTGGTCATGTGGAATCTCATTTCAATCCATTTGGAGACAGTGGTAGTGTTAGTGCAAGATAGGTGCACGGTTTGCGCCAAACATTGCTCAGAAATCGTTTTGGACGCACCTAATGGTACTCCTAGGTGACGAGGCGCAAGTGGATGCTCATTTTGGTCTGTTTGGAGATAGTGCTATCCTTAACGCAAGATAGGTGCATGGTTTGCGCCGAACGTACCGTAGGTTCAGAAATCATTTTGGACGCACCTGATGGTACTAGTAGGTGACGTGGCTCAAGTGGATGCTCATTTTTGTCTATTTGGAGACAGTGCTAAATTTGATGCAAGACAGCTGCACGGTTTGCGTCAAACATACCATAGGCTCAAAAATGATTTTGGACGCATCCGATGGTACTGCTAGTTGATGAGGCTCAAGTGGATGCTCGTTTTTGGTCACTTTGAAGGTAATGCTAATCTTGGGGCAGGATAGGTGCATGGTTTGTGCCGAATGTTCCACATTCTCGAAATTGCTTTGGACACACCCAATAGAACACCTAGTTTAGAAACGTACCATTGGCTATGAAATTGTTTTGGACACCCGATGGTACTCCTTGGTGATGAAGCTCAAGTGGATGCTCGCTTTGGTCTGTTTGAAGAAATTGCTAATCCTCACGCAAGATAGGTGCACGATTTGTGCCAAACGCAGCATAGGGTCAGAAATCGTTTTGGACGCTCCCGATGGATCTCCTATGTGACATTGGTCCTGTGGAATCTCATTTCAATCCATTTGGAGACAGTGGTAGTGTTAGTGCAAGATAGGTGCACGGTTTGCGCCAAACATTGCTCAGAAATCGTTTTGGACGCACCTAATGGTACTCCTAGGTGACGAGGCGCAAGTGGATGCTCGTTTTGGTCTGTTTGGAGATAGTGCTAACCTTAATGCAAGATAGGTGCACGGTTTGTGCCGAATGTACTATAGGCTTAGAAATCGTTTTGGCCGCACCCGATGGTACTCCTAGGTGTCGAGGCTCAAGTGTATGATCGTTTTGGTCTGTTTAGAGATAGTGCTAACCTTGACGCAGATAGGTGCACGGTTTGCGCCGAACGTACTGTGGGCTCATAAATCGTTTCGGACGCACCAGATGGTACTCCTAGGTGATCAGCCTCAAGTGGATGCTCGTTTGGGTTTGTTTGGAGATAGTGTTAATCTTGACGCAAGATAGGTGCACGGTCTCCGCCGAACATACCGTAGGCACAGAAATTGTTTTGGACGCACCCAATGGATCTCCTATGTGACATTGGTCATATGGAATCTCGTTTCAATCCATTTGGGGGCACTGGTAGTGTTAGTGCAAGATAGGTGCATGGTTTCCGCCAAACATCGCTCAGAAATCGTTTTGGACGCACCTAATGGTACTCCTAGGTGATGAGGCGCAAGTGGATGCTCGTTTTAGTCTGTTTGGAGATAGTGCTAACCTTAACGCAAGATAGGTGCATGGTTTGCGCCGAACGCACCGTAGTTTCAGAAATCATTTTGGACGCACCCGATGGTACTCCTAGGTGACGTGGCCCAAGTGGATGTCGTTTTTGTCTGTTTGGAGACAGTGCTAAATTTGACGCAAGACAGCTGCACGGTTTGCGTCAAACAAACCATAGGCTTTTAAATGATTTTGGATGCATCCGATGGTACTCCTAGGTGATGAGGCTCAAGTGGATGCTCGTTTTTGGTCACTTTGAAGGTAATGCTAATCTTGGGGCAGGATAGGTGCATGGTTTGTGCCGAATGTTCCACATTCTCGAAATTGCTTTGGACACACCCAATAGAACACCTAGTTTAGAAACGTACCATTGGCTATGAAATTGTTTTGGACACACCCGATGGTACTCCTTGGTGATGAAGCTCAAGTGGATGCTCGCTTTGGTCTGTTTGAAGAAATTGCTAATCCTCACGCAAGATAGGTGCACGATTTGTGCCAAACGCAGCATAGGGTCAGAAATCGTTTTGGCCACTCCCGATGGATCTCCTATGTGACATTGGTCATGTGGAATCTCATTTCAATCCATTTGGAGACAGTGGTAGTGTTAGTGCAAGATAGGTGCACGATTTGCGCCAAACATCGCTCAGAAATCATTTTGGACGCACCAGATGGTACTCCTAGGCGACGAGGCGCAAGTGGATGCTTGCTTGGGTTTGTTTGGAGATAGTGCTAATCTTGACGTAAGATAGGTGCACGGTCTCTGCCGAACATACCGTAGGCACAGAAATTGTTTTGGACGCACCCAATGGATCTCCTATGTGACATTGGTCATATGGAATCTCGTTTCAATCCATTTGGAGACACTGGTAGTGTTAGTGCAAGATAGGTGCATGGTTTGCGCCAAACATCGCTCAGAAATCGTTTTGGACGCACCTAATGGTACTCCTAGGTGACGAGGCGCAAGTGGATGCTCGTTTTGGTCTGTTTGGAGATAGTGCTAACCTTAACGCAAGATAGATGCACGGTTTGTGCCGAATGTACTATAGGCTTAGAAATCGTTTTGGTGGTACTCCTAGATGTCAAGGCTCAAGTGTATGCTCGTTTTGGTCTGTTTAGAGATAGTGCTAACCATGACGCAAGATAGGTGCACGGTTTGCGCCGAACGTACCGTAGGCTCATAAATCATTTCGGACGCACCAGATGGTACTCCTAGGTGATCAGGCTCAAGTGGATGCTCGTTTGGGTTTGTTTGGAGATAGTGCTAATCTTGACGCAAGATAGGTGCACGGTCTCCGCCGAACGTACCGTAGGCACAGAAATTGTTTTGGACGCACCCAATGGATCCCCTATGTGACATTGGTCATATGGAATCTCGTTTCAATCCATTTGGAGACAGTGGTAGTGTTAGTGCAAGATAGGTGCACGGTTTGCGCCAAACATTGCTCAGAAATCGTTTTGGACGCACCTAATGGTACTCCTAGGTGACGAGGCGCAAGTGGATGCTCGTTTTGGTCTGTTTGGAGATAGTGCTAACCTTAACGCAAGATAGGTGCATGGTTTGCGCCGAACGTACCGTAGGTTCAGAAATCATTTTGGACGCACCTGATGGTACTCCTAGGTGACGTGGCTCAAGTGGATGCTCGTTTTTGTCTGTTTGGAGACAGTGCTAAATTTGACGCAAGACAGCTGCACGGTTTGCGTCAAACATACCATAGGCTCAAAAATGATTTTGGACGCATCCGATGGTACTCCTAGGTGATGAGGCTCAAGTGGATGCTCGTTTTTAGTCACTTTGAAGGTAATGCTAATCTTGATGCAAGATAGATGCATGGTTTGCGCCGAACGTACCACAGGCTCGAAATTGCTTTGGACACACCCAATAGAACACCTAGTTTAGAAACGTACCATTGGCTCTGAAATTGTTTTGGACGCACCCGATGGTACTCCTAGGTGATGAAGCTCAAGTGGATGCTCGCTTTGGTCTGTTTGAAGAAATTGCTAATCCTCACGCAAGATAGGTGCACGATTTGTGCCAAATGCAGCATAGGGTCAGAAATCGTTTTGGATGCTCCTGATGGATCTCCTATGTGACATTGGTCATGTGGAATCTCGTTTCAATCCATTTGGAGACAGTGGTAGTGTTAGTGCAAGATAGGTGCACGGTTTGCGTCAAACATCGCTCAGAAATCATTTTGGACGCACCTGATGGTACTCCTAGGTGACGAGGCGCAAGTGGATGCTCGTTTTGGTCTGTTTGGAGATAGTGCTAACCTTAATGCAAGATAGGTGCACGGTTTGTGCCGAATGTACTATAGGCTTAGAAATCATTTTGGCCACACCCGATGGTACTCCTAGGTGTCGAGGCTCAAGTGTATGCTCGTTTTGGTCTATTTAGAGATAGTGCTAACCTTGACGCAAGATAGGTGCACGATTTGCGCCGAACGTACCGTAGGCTCATAAATCATTTCGGACGCGCCAGATGGTACTCCTAGGTGATCAGCCTCAAGTGGATGCTCGTTTGGGTTTGTTTGGAGATAGTGCTAATCTTGACGCAAGATAGGTGCATGGTCTCCGCCGAACATACCGTAGGCACAGAAATTGTTTTGGACGCACCCAATGGATCTCCTATGTGACATTGGTCATATGGAATCTCGTTTCAATCCATTTGGAGACACTGGTAGTGTTAGTGCAAGATAGGTGCATGGTTTGCGCCAAACATTTCTCAGAAATCGTTTTGGACGCACCTAATGGTACTCCTAGGTGACGAGGCGCAAGTGGATGCTCGTTTTGGTCTGTTTGGAGATAGTGCTAACCTTAACGCAAGATAGGTGCATGGTTTGCGCCGAACGTACCGTAGGTTCAGAAATCATTTTGGACGCACCCGATGGTACTCCTAGGTGACGTGGCCCAAGTGGATGCCGTTTTTGTCTGTTTGGAGACAGTGCTAAATTTGACGCAAGACAGCTGCACGGTTTGCGTCAAACAAACCATAGGCTTTAAAATGATTTTGGATGCATCCGATGGTACTCCTAGGTGATGAGGCTCAAGTGGATGCTCGTTTTTGGTCACTTTGAAGGTAATGCTAATCTTGGGGCAGGATAGGTGCATGGTTTGTGCCGAATGTTCCACATTCTCGAAATTGCTTTGGACACACCCAATAGAACACCTAGTTTAGAAACGTACCATTGGCTATGAAATTGTTTTGGACACACCCGATGGTACTCCTAGGTGATGAAGCTCAAGTGGATGCTCGCTTTGGTCTGTTTGAAGAAATTGCTAATCCTCACGCAAGATAGGTGCACGATTTGTGCCAAACGCAGCATAGGGTCAGAAATTGTTTTGGACGCACCCAATGGATCTCCTATGTGACATTGGTCATATGGAATCTCGTTTCAATCCATTTGGAGACACTGGTAGTGTTAGTGCAAGATAGGTGCATGGTTTGCGCCAAACATCGCTCAGAAATCGTTTTGGACGCACCTAATGGTACTCCTAGGTGACGAGGCGCAAGTGGATGCTCGTTTTGGTCTGTTTGGAGATAGTGCTAACCTTAACGCAAGATAGGTGCATGGTTTGCGCCGAACGTACCGTAGGTTCAGAAATCATTTTGGACGCACCCGATGGTACTCCTAGGTGACGTGGCCCAAGTGGATGCCGTTTTTGTCTTTTTGGAGACAGTGCTAAATTTGACGCAAGACAGCTGCACGGTTTGCGTCAAACAAACCATAGGCTTTAAAATTATTTTGGATGCATCCGATGGTACTCCTAGGTGATGAGGCTCAAGTGGATGCTCGTTTTTGGTCACTTTGAAGGTAATGCTAATCTTGGGGCAGGATAGGTGCATGGTTTGTGCCGAATGTTCCACATTCTCGAAATTGCTTTGGACACACCCAATAGAACACCTAGTTTAGAAACGTACCATTGGCTATGAAATTGTTTTGGACACACCCGATGGTACTCCTAGGTGATGAAGCTCAAGTGGATGCTCGCTTTGGTCTGTTTGAAGAAATTGCTAATCCTCACGCAAGATAGGTGCACGATTTGTGCCAAACGCAGCATAGGGTCAGAAATCGTTTTGGATGCTCCCGATGGATCTCCTATGTGACATTGGTCATGTGGAATCTCATTTCAATCCATTTGGAGACAGTGGTAGTGTTAGTGCAAGATAGGTGCACGGTTTGCGCCAAACATTGCTCAGAAATCGTTTTGGATGCACCTAATGGTACTCCTAGGTGACGAGGCGCAAGTGGATGCTCGTTTTGGTCTGTTTGGAGATAGTGCTAACCTTAATGCAAGATAGGTGCACGGTTTGTGCCGAATGTACTATAGGCTTAGAAATCGTTTTGGCCACACCCGATGGTACTCCTAGGTGTCGAGGCTCAAGTGTATGATCATTTTGGTCTGTTTAGAGATAGTGCTAACCTTGACGCAGATAGGTGCACGGTTTGCGCCGAACGTACCGTAGGCTCATAAATCATTTCGGACGCACCAGATGGTACTCCTAGGTGATCAGCCTCAAGTGGATGCTTGTTTGGGTTTGTTTGGAGATAGTGCTAATCTTGACGCAAGATAGGTGCACGGTCTCCGCCGAACATACCGTAGGCTCAGAAATTGTTTTGGACGCACCCAATGGATCTCCTATGTGACATTGGTCATATGGAATCTCGTTTCAATCCATTTGGAGACACTGGTAGTGTTAGTGCAAGATAGGTGCATGGTTTCCGCCAAACATCGCTCAGAAATCATTTTGGATGCACCTAATGGTACTCCTAGGTGACGAGGCGCAAGTGGATGCTCGTTTTGGTCTGTTTGGAGATAGTGCTAACCTTAACGCAAGATAGGTGCATGGTTTGCGCCGAACGTACCGTAGGTTCAGAAATCATTTTGGACGCACCCGATGGTACTCCTAGGTGACGTGGCCCAAGTGGATGCCGTTTTTGTCTGTTTGGAGACAGTGCTAAATTTGACGCAAGACAGCTGCACGGTTTGCGTCAAACAAACCATAGGCTTTAAAATGATTTTGGATGCATCCGATGGTACTCCTAGGTGATGAGGCTCAAGTGGATGCTCGTTTTTGGTCACTTTGAAGGTAATGCTAATCTTGGGGCAGGATAGGTGCATGGTTTGTGCCGAATGTTCCACATTCTCGAAATTGCTTTGGACACACCCAATAGAACACCTAGTTTAGAAACGTACCATTGGCTATGAAATTGTTTTGGACACACCCGATGGTACTCCTAGGTGACGAAGCTCAAGTGGATGCTCGCATTGGTCTGTTTGAAGAAATTGCTAATCCTCACACAAGATAGGTGCACGATTTGTGCCAAACGCAGCATAGGGTCAGAAATCGTTTTGGACGCTCCCGATGGATCTCCTATGTGACATTGGTCATGTGGAATCTCATTTCAATCCATTTGGAGACAGTGGTAGTGTTAGTGCAAGATAGGTGCACGATTTGCGCCAAACATCGCTCAGAAATCATTTTGGACGCACCAGATGGTACTCCTAGGCGACGAGGCGCAAGTGGATGCTCGTTTTGGTCTGTTTGGAGATAGTGCTAACCTTAACGCAAGATAGGTGCACGGTTTGTGCCGAATGTACTATAGGCTTAGAAATCGTTTTGGCCGCACCCGATGGTACTCCTAGGTGTCGAGGCTCAAGTGTATGCTCGTTTTGGTCTGTTTAGAGATAGTGCTAACCTTGACGCAAGATAGATGCACGGTTTGCGCCGAACGTACCGTAGGCTCATAAATCATTTCGGACGCGCCAGATGGTACTCCTAGGTGATCAGGCTCAAGTGGATGCTCGTTTGGGTTTGCTTGGAGATAGTGCTAATCTTGACGCAAGATAGGTGCACGGTCTCCGCCGAACGTACCGTAGGCACAGAAATTATTTTGGACGCACCCAATGGATCTCCTATGTGACATTGGTCATATGGAATCTCGTTTCAATCCATTTGGAGACAGTGGTAGTGTTAGTGCAAGATAGGTGCACGGTTTGCGCCAAACATCGCTCAGAAATCGTTTTGGACGCACCTAATGGTACTCCTAGGTGACGAGGCGCAAGTGGATGCTCGTTTTGGTCTGTTTGGAGATAGTGCTAACCTTAACGCAATATAGGTGCATGGTTTGCGCCGAACGTACCGTAGGTTCAGAAATCATTTTGGACGCACCCAATGGTACTCCTATGTGACGTGGCTCAAGTGGATGCTCGTTTTTGTCTGTTTGGAGACAGTGCTAAATTTGACGCAAGACAGCTGCACAGTTTGTGTCAAACATACCATAGGCTCAAAAATGATTTTGGATGCATCCGATGGTACTCCTAGGTGATGAGGCTCAAGTGGATGCTCGTTTTTAGTCACTTTGAAGGTAATGCTAATCTTGATGGAAGATAGATGCATGGTTTGCGCAGAACGTACCACAGGCTCGAAATTGCTTTGGACACACCCAATAGAACACCTAGTTTAGAAACATACCATTGGCTCTGAAATTGTTTTGGACGCACCCGATGGTACTCCTAGGTGATGAAGCTCAAGTGGATGCTCGCTTTGGTCTGTTTGAAGAAATTGCTAATCCTCACGCAAGATAGGTGCACGATTTGTGCCAAACGCAGCATAGGGTCAGAAATCGTTTTGGACGCTCCCGATGGATCTCCTATGTGACATTGGTCATGTGGAATCTCGTTACAATCCATTTAGAGACAGTGGCAGTGTTACTGCAAGATAGGTGCACGGTTTGCGCCAAACATCGCTCAGAAATCATTTTGGACGCACCTGATGGTACACCTAGGCGACGAGGCGCAAGTGGATGCTCATTTTGGTCTGTTTGGAGATAGTGCTAACCTTAACGCAAGATAGGTGCACGGTTTGTGCCAAATGTACTATAGGCTTAGAAATCGTTTTGGCCACACCCGATGGTACTCCTAGGTGTCGAGGCTCAAGTGTATGCTCGTTTTGGTCTGTTTAGAGATAGTGCTAACCTTGACGCAAGATAGGTGCACGGTTTGCGCCGAACGTACCGTAGGCTCATAAATCGTTTCGGACGCACCAGATGGTACTCCTAGGTGATCAGGCTCAAGTGGATGCTCGTTTGGGTTTGTTTGGGGATAGTGCTAATCTTGACGCAATATAGGTGCACGGTCTCCGCCGAACGTACCGTAGGCACAGAAATTGTTTTGGACGCACCCAATGGATCTCCTATGTGACATTGGTCATATGGAATCTCGTTTCAATCCATTTGGAGACAGTGGTAGTGTTAGTGCAAGATAGGTGCATAGTTTGTGCCAAACATTGCTCAGAAATTGTTTTGGACGCACCTAATGGTACTCCTAGGTGACGAGGCACAAGTGGATGCTCGTTTTGGTCTGTTTGGAGATAGTGCTAACCTTAACGCAAGATAGGTGCATGGTTTGCGCCGAACGTACCGTAGGTTCAGAAATCATTTTGGACGCACCCGATGGTACTCCTAGGTGACGTGGCTCAAGTGGATGCTCGTTTTTGTCTGTTTGGAGATAGTGCTAAATTTGACGCAAGACAGCTGCACGGTTTGCGTCAAACATACCATAGGCTCAAAAATGATTTTGGACGCATCCGATGGTACTCCTAGGTGATGAGGCTCAAGTGGATGCTCGTTTTTAGTCACTTTGAAGGTAATGCTAATCTTGATGCAAGATAGATGCATGGTTTGCGCCGAACGTACCACAGGCTCGAAATTGCTTTGGACACACCCAATAGAACACCTAGTTTAGAAACGTACCATTGGCTCTGAAATTGTTTTGGACGCACCCGATGGTACTCCTAGGTGATGAAGCTCAAGTGGATGCTCGCTTTGGTCTGTTTCAAGAAATTGCTAATCCTCACGCAAGATAGGTGCACGATTTGTGCCAAATGCAGCATAGGGTCAGAAATCGTTTTGGAGGCTCCCGATGGATCTCCTATGTGACATTGGTCATGTGGAATCTCGTTTCAATCCATTTGGAGACAGTGGTAGTGTTAGTGCAAGATAGGTGCACGGTTTGCGTCAAACGTACCATAGGCACAGAAATCATTTTGGACACACCTGATGGTACTCCTAGGTGACGAGGCACAAGTGGATGCTCGTTTTGGTCTGTTTGGAGATAGTGCTAACCTTAATGCAAGATAGGTGCACAGTTTGCGCTAACATCGCTCAGAAATCATTTTGGACGCACCTAATGGTACTCCTAGGTGCAGAGGCACAAGTGGATGCTCGTTTTGGTCTGTTTAGAGATAGTGCTAACCTTGACGCAAGATAGGTGCACGGTTTGCGCCGAACGTACTGTAGGCTCATAAATCATTTCGGACGCACCAGATGGTACTCCTAGGTGATCAGGCTCAAGTGGATGCTCATTTGGGTTTGTTTGGAGATAGTGCTAATCTTGACGCAAGATAGTTGCACGGTCTCCGCCGAATGTACCGTAGGCACAGAAATTGTTTTGGACGCACCCAATGGATCTCCTATGTGACATTGGTCATATGGAATCTCGTTTCAATCCATTTGGAGACAGTGGTAGTGTTAGTGCAAGATAGGTGCACGGTTTGCGCCAAACATCGATCATAAATCGTTTTGGACGCACCGAATGGTACTCCTAGGTGACGAGGCGCAAGTGGATGCTCGTTTTGGTCTGTTTGGAGATAGTGCTAACCTTAACGCAAGATAGGTGCATGGTTTGCGCCGAACGTACCGTAGGTTCAGAAATCATTTTGAACGCACCCGATGGTACTCCTAGGTGACGTGGCTCAAGTGGATGCCGTTTTTGTCTGTTTGGAGACAGTGCTAAATTTGACGCAAGACAGCTGCACGGTTTGCGTCAAACATACCATAGGCTCAAAAATGATTTTGGACGCATCCGATGGTAGTCCTTGGTGATGAGGCTCAAGTGGATGCTCGTTTTTGGTCACTTTGAAGGTAATGCTAATCTTGGTGCAAGATAGGTGCATGGTTCGTGCCGAACGTTCCACATTCTCGAAATTGCTTTGGACACACCCAATAGAACACCTAGTTTAGAAACTTACCATTGGCTATGAAATTGTTTTGGACACACCCGATGGTACTCCTAGGTGATGAAGCTCAAGTGGATGCTCGCTTTGGTCTGTTTGAAGAAATTGCTAATCCTCACGCAAGATAGGTGCACGATTTGTGCCAAACGCAGCATAGGGTCCAAAATCGTTTTGGACGCTCCCGATGGATCTCCTATGTGACATTGGTCATGTGGAATCTCGTTTCAATCCATTTGGAGATAGTGGTAGTGTTAGTGCAAGATATGTGCATGGTTTGCGCCAAATGTACCATAGGCACAGAAATCGTTTCGCACGCACCCGATGGTACTCCTAGGTGACAAGGCTCAAGTGGAAGCTCATTTTGGTCTGTTTGGAGATAGTGCTAACCTTCACGCAAGATAGGTTCACGGTTTGTGCCAAATGTACTATAGGCTCAGAAATCGTTTTGGCCGCACCCGATGGTACTCCTAGGTGTCGAGGCTAAGTTTATGCTCGTTTTGGTCTGTTTAGAGATAGTGCTAACCTTGACGCAAGATAGGTGCACGGTTTGCGCCGAACGTACCGTAGGCTCATAAATCGTTTCGGACGCACCAGATGGTACTCCTAGGTGATCAGGCTCAAGTGGATGCTCGTTTGGATTTGTTTGCAGATAGTGCTAATCTTGACGCAAGATAGGTGCACTGTCTCCGCCGAACGTACCGTAGGCACAGAAATCATTTTGGACGCACCCAATGGATCTCCTATGTGACATTGCTCATATGGAATCTCGTTTCAATCCATTTGGAGACAGTGGTAGTGTTAGTGAAAGATAGGTGCACGGTTTGCGATAAACATCGCTCAGAAATCATTTTGGACGCACCTGATGGTACTCCTAGGTGACGAGGCGCAAGTGGATGCTCATTTTGATTTGTTTGGAGATAGTGCTAACCTTAACGCAAGATAGGTGCACGGTTTTGTGCCGAATGTACTATAGGCTCAGAAATCATTTTGGCTGCACCCGATGGTACTCCTAGGTGTCGAGGCTCAAGTGTATGCTCATTTTGGTCTGTTTAGAGATAGTGATAACCTTGACGCAAGATAGGTGCACGGTTTGCGCCAAACATCGCTCAGAAATCATTTTGGACGCACCTAATGGTACTCCTAGGTGACGAGGCGCAAGTGGATGCTCGTTTTGGTCTGTTTGGAGATAGTGCTAACCTTAACGCAAGATAGGTGCACGGTTTGCGCCGAATGTACCGTAGGTTCAGAAATCATTTTGGACGCACCCGATGGTACTCCTAGGTGACGTGGCTCAAGTGGATGCTCATTTTTGTCTGTTTGGAGACAGTGCTAAATTTGACGCAAGACAGCTGCACGGTTTACGTCAAACATACCATAGGCTCAAAAATGATTTTGGACGCATCCATTGGTACTCCTAGGTGATGAGGCTCAAGTGGATGCCCGTTTTTGGTCACTTTGAAGGTAATGCTAATCTTGATGCAAGATAGGTGCATGGTTTGCGCCGAACGTACCACAGGCTCGAAATTGCTTTGGACACACCCAATAGAACACCTAGTTTAGAAACGTACCATTGGCTCTGAAATTGTTTTGGACACACCCGATGGTACTCCTAGGTGACGAAGCTCAAGTGGATGCTCGCTTTGGTCTGTTTGAAGAAATTGCTAATCCTCACGCAAGATAGGTGCACAATTTGTGCCAAACGCAGCATAGGGTCAGAAATCATTTTGGACGCTCCCGATGGATCTCCTATGTGACATTGGTCATGTGGAATCTCGTTTCAATCCATTTGGAGATAGTGGTAGTGTTAGTGCAAGATAGGTGCACGGTTTGCGCCAAACATCGCTCATAAATCGTTTTGGATGCACCTGATGGTACTCCTAGGCGACGAGGCGCAAGTGGATGCTCGTTTTGGTCTTTTTGGAGATAGTGCTAACTTTAACGCAAGATAGGTGCACGATTTGTGTTGAATGTACTATAGGCTCAGAAATCGTTTTTGGCCGCACCCGATGGTACTCCTAGGTGTCGAGGCTCAAGTGTATGCTCGTTTTGGTCTGTTTAGAGATAGTGCTAACCTTGACGCAAGATAGGTGCATGGTTTGCGCCGAACGTACCGTAGGTTCATAAATCGTTTCGGACGCACCAGATGGTACTCCTAGGTGATCAGGCTCAAGTGGATGCTCGTTTGGGTTTGTTTGGAGATAGTGCTAATCTTGACGCAAGATAGGTGCACGGTCTCCGCCGAACATACCGTAGGCACAAAAATCATTTTGGACGCACCGAATGGATCTCCTATGTGACATTGGTCATATGGAATCTTGTTTCAATGCATTTGGAGACAGTGGTAGTGTTAGTGCTAGATTGGTGCACGGTTTGCGCCAAACATCGCTTAGAAATCGTTTTGGACGCACCTAATGGTACTCCTAGGCGATGAGGCACAAGTGGATGCTCGTTTTGGTCTGTTTGGAGATAGTGCTAACCTTAACGCAAGATAGCTGCACGGTTTGCGCCGAACGTACCGTAGGTTCAGAAATCATTTTGGACGCACCCGATGGTACTCCTAGGTGACATGGCTCAAGTGGATGCTCGTTTTTTGTCACTTTGAAGGTAATGCTAATCTTGATGCAAGATAGGTGCATGGTTTGCGCCGAATGTACCACAGGCTCGAAATTGCTTTGGACACACCCAATAGAACACCTAGTTTAGAAACTTACCATTGGCTCTGAAATTGTTTTGGACACACCCGATGGTACTCCTAGGTGATGAAGCTCAAGTGGATGCTCGCTTTGGTCTGTTTGAAGAAATTGCTAATCTTCACGCAAGATAGGTGCACGATTTGTGCCAAACGCAGCATAGGGTCAAAAATCGTTTTGGACGCTCCCGATGGATCTCCTATGTGACATTGGTCATGTGGAATCTCGTTTCAATCCATTTGGAGACAGTGGTAGTGTTAGTGCAAGATAGGTGCATGGTTTGCGCCAAACGTACCATAGGCACAGAAATCGTTTCGCACGCACCCGATGGTACTCCTAGGTGACGAGGCTCAAGTGGAAGCTCATTTTGGTCTGTTTGGAGATAGTGCTAACCTTAACGCAAGATAGGTTCACGGTTTGTGCCAAATGTACTATAGGCTCAGAAATCGTTTTGGCCGCACC
The DNA here is from genome assembly GCA_022457205.1 of Saccharum spontaneum. NCBI lineage: Eukaryota > Viridiplantae > Streptophyta > Magnoliopsida > Poales > Poaceae > Saccharum > Saccharum spontaneum. The sequence goes on from CM039618.1 coordinate 32,074,352, forward strand.
CGATGGTACTCCTAGGTGTCGAGGCTCAAGTGTATGCTTGTTTTGGTCTGTTTAGAGATAGTGCTAACCTTGACGCAAGATAGGTGCACGGTTTGCGCCGAATGTACCGTAGGCTCATAATTCGTTTCGGACGCACCAGATGGTACTCCTAGGTGATCAGGCTCAAGTGGATGCTCGTTTGGATTTGTTTGCAGATAGTGCTAATCTTGACGCAAGATAGGTGCACTGTCTCCGCCGAACGTACCGTAGGCACAGAAATCATTTTGGACGCACCCAATGGATCTCCTATGTGACATTGGTCATATGGAATCTCGTTTCAATCCATTTGGAGACAGTGGTAGTGTTAGTGAAAGATAGGTGCACGGTTTGCGATAAACATCGCTCAGAAATCATTTTGGACGCACCTGATGGTACTCCTAGGTGACGAGGCGCAAGTGGATGCTCATTTTGATCTGTTTGGAGATAGTGCTAACCTTAACGCAAGATAGGTGCACGGTTTTGTGCCGAATGTACTATAGGCTCAGAAATCGTGTTGGCTGCACCCGATGGTACTCCTAGTTGTCGAGGCTCAAGTGTACGCTCATTTTGGTCTGTTTAGAGATAGTGATAACCTTGACGCAAGATAGGTGCACGGTTCGCGCCAAACATCGCTCAGAAATCATTTTGGACGCACCTAATGGTACTCCTAGGTGACGAGGCGCAAGTGGATGCTCGTTTTGGTCTGTTTGGAGATAGTGCTAACCTTAACGCATGATAGGTGCTCGGTTTGCGCCGAATGTACCGTAGGTTCAGAAATCATTTTGGACGCACCCGATGGTACTCCTAGGTGACGTGGCTCAAGTGGATGCTCGTTTTTGTCTGTTTGGAGACAGTGCTAAATTTGACGCAAGACAGCTGCACGGTTTGCGTCAAACATACCATAGGCTCAAAAATGATTTTGGACGCATCCGTTGGTACTCCTAGGTGATGAGGCTCAAGTGGATGCTCGTTTTTGGTCACTTTGAAGGTAATGCTAATCTTGATGCAAGATAGGTGCATGGTTTGCGCCGAACGTACCACAGGCTCGAAATTGCTTTGGACACACCCAATAGAACACCTAGTTTAGAAACGTACCATTGGCTCTGAAATTGTTTTGGACGCACCCGATGGTACTCCTAGGTGACGAAGCTCAAGTGGATGCCAGCTTTGGTCTGTTTGAAGAAATTGCTAATCCTCATGCAAGATAGGTGCACGATTTGTGCCAAACGCAGCATAGGGTCAGAAATCGTTTTGGACGCTCCCGATGGATCTCCTATGTGACATTGGTCATGTGGAATCTCGTTTCAATCCATTTGGAGATAGTGGTAGTGTTAGTGCAAGATAGGTGCACGGTTTGGCCAAACATCGCCCAGAAATCGTTTTGTGTGCACCTGATGGTACTCCTAGGCGACGAGGCGCAAGTGGATGCTCGTTTTGGTCTGTTTGGAGATAGTGCTAACTTTAACGCAAGATAGGTGCACGATTTGTGTTGAATGTACTATAGGCTCAGAAATCGTTTTGGCCGCACCCGATGGTACTCCTAGGTGTCGAGGCTCAAGTGTATGCTCGTTTTGGTCTGTTTAGAGATAGTGCTAACCTTGACGCAAGATAGGTGCACGGTTTGCGCCGAACGTACCGTAGGCTCATAAATCGTTTCGGACGCACCAGATGGTACTCCTAGGTGATCAGGCTCAAGTGGATGCTCGTTTGGGTTTGTTTGGAGATAGTGCTAATCTTGACGCAAGATAGGTGCACGGTCTCTGCCGAACGTACCGTAGGCACAGAAATTGTTTTGGACGCACCCAATGGATCTCCTATGTGACATTGGTCATATGGAATCTCGTTTCAATCCATTTGGAGACAATGGTAGTGTTAGTGCAAGATAGGTGCACGGTTTGTGCCAAACATCGCTCAGAAATCGTTTTGGACGCACCTAATGGTACTCCTAGGTGACGAGGCACAAGTGGATGCTCGTTTTGGTCTGTTTGGAGATAGTGCTAACCTTAACGCAACATAGGTGCATGGTTTGCGCTGAACGTACCGTAGGTTCAGAAATCATTTTGGACGCACCCGATGGTACTACTAGGTGACGTGGCTCAAGTGGATTCTCGTTTTTGTCTGTTTGGAGACAGTGCTAAATTTGACGCAAGACAGCTGCACGGTTTGCGTCAAACATACCATAGGCTCAAAAATGATTTTGGACGCATCCGATGGTACTCCTTGGTGATGAGGCTCAAGTGGATGCTCGTTTTTGGTCACTTTGAAGGTAATGCTAATCTTGGTGCAAGATAGGTGCATGGTTTGTGCCGAACGTTCCACATTCTCGAAATTGCTTTGGACACACCCAATAGAACACCTAGTTTAGAAACTTACCATTGGCTATGAAATTGTTTTGGACACACCCGATGGTACTCCTAGGTGACGAAGCTCAAGTGGATGCTCGCTTTGGTCTGTTTGAAGAAATTGCTAATCCTCACGCAAGATAGGTGCACGATTTGTGCCAAACGCAGCATAGGGTAAAAAATCGTTTTGGACGCTCCCGATGGATCTCCTATGTGACATTGGTCATGTGGAATCTCGTTTCAATCCATTTGGAGACAGTGGTAGTGTTAGTGCAAGATAGGTGCATGGTTTGCGCCAAACGTACCATAGGCACAGAAATCGTTTCGCACGCACCCGATGGTACTCCTAGGTGACGAGGCTCAAGTGGAAGCTCATTTTGGTCTGTTTGGAGATAGTGCTAACCTTAACGCAAGATAGGTTCACGGTTTGTGCCAAATGTACTATAGGCTCAGAAATCGTTTTGGCCGCACCCGATGGTACTCCTAGGTGTCGAGGCTCAAGTGTATGCTCGTTTTGGTCTGTTTAGAGATAGTGCTAACCTTGACGCAAGATAGGTGCACGGTTTGCGCCGAACGTACCGTAGGCTCATAAATCGTTTCGGACGCACCAGATGGTACTCCTAGGTGATCAGGCTCAAGTGGATGCTCGTTTGGATTTGTTTGCAGATAGTGCTAATCTTGACGCAAGATAGGTGCACTGTCTCCGCCGAACGTACCGTAGGCACAGAAATCATTTTGGACGCACCCAATGGATCTCCTATGTGACATTGGTCATATGGAATCTCGTTTCAATCCATTTGGAGACAGTGGTAGTGTTAGTGAAAGATAGGTGCACGGTTTGCGATAAACATCGCTCAGAAATCATTTTGGACGCACCTGATGGTACTCCTAGGTGACGAGGCGCAAGTGGATGCTCATTTTGATCTGTTTGGAGATAGTGCTAACCTTAACGCAAGATAGGTGCACGGTTTTGTGCCGAATGTACCGTAGGCTCAGAAATCGTTTTGGCTGCACCCGATGGTACTCCTAGGTGTCGAGGCTCAAGTGTATGCTCATTTTGGTCTGTTTAGAGATAGTGATAACCTTGACGCAAGATAGGTGCACGGTTTGCGCCAAACATCGCTCAGAAATCATTTTGGACGCACCTAATGGTACTCCTAGGTGACGAGGCGCAAGTGGATGCTCGTTTTGGTCTGTTTGGAGATAGTGCTAACCTTAACGCAAGATAGGTGCACGGTTTGCGCCGAATGTACCGTAGGTTCAGAAATCATTTTGGACGCACCCGATGGTACTCCTAGGTGACGTGGCTCAAGTGGATGCTCATTTTTGTCTGTTTGGAGACAGTGCTAAATTTGACGCAAGACAGCTGCACGGTTTGCGTCAAACATACCATAGGCTCAAAAATGATTTTGGACGCATCCATTGGTACTCCTAGGTGATGAGGCTCAAGTGGATGCCCGTTTTTGGTCACTTTGAAGGTAATGCTAATCTTGATGCAAGATAGGTGCATGGTTTGCGCCGAACGTACCACAGGCTCGAAATTGCTTTGGACACACCCAATAGAACACCTAGTTTAGAAACGTACCATTGGCTCTGAAATTGTTTTGGACACACCCGATGGTACTCCTAGGTGACGAAGCTCAAGTGGATGCTCGCTTTGGTCTGTTTGAAGAAATTGCTAATCCTCACGCAAGATAGGTGCACAATTTGTGCCAAACGCAGCATAGGGTCAGAAATCGTTTTGGACGCTCCCGATGGATCTCCTATGTGACATTGGTCATGTGGAATCTCGTTTCAATCCATTTGGAGATAGTGGTAGTGTTAGTGCAAGATAGGTGCACGGTTTGCGCCAAACATCGCTCATAAATCGTTTTGGATGCACCTGATGGTACTCCTAGGCGACGAGGCGCAAGTGGATGCTCGTTTTGGTCTTTTTGGAGATAGTGCTAACTTTAACGCAAGATAGGTGCACGATTTGTGTTGAATGTACTATAGGCTCAGAAATCGTTTTGGCCGCACCCGATGGTACTCCTAGGTGTCGAGGCTCAAGTGTATGCTCGTTTTGGTCTGTTTAGAGATAGTGCTAACCTTGACGCAAGATAGGTGCATGGTTTGCGCCGAACGTACCGTAGGCTCATAAATCGTTTCGGACGCACCAGATGGTACTCCTAGGTGATCAGGCTCAAGTGGATGCTCGTTTGGGTTTGTTTGGAGATAGTGCTAATCTTGACGCAAGATAGGTGCACGGTCTCCGCCGAACATACCGTAGGCACAAAAATCATTTTGGACGCACCGAATGGATCTCCTATGTGACATTGGTCATATGGAATCTTGTTTCAATGCATTTGGAGACAGTGGTAGTGTTAGTGCTAGATTGGTGCACGGTTTGCGCCAAACATCGCTTAGAAATCGTTTTGGACGCACCTAATGGTACTCCTAGGCGATGAGGCACAAGTGGATGCTCGTTTTGGTCTGTTTGGAGATAGTGCTAACCTTAACGCAAGATAGCTGCACGGTTTGCGCCGAACGTACCGTAGGTTCAGAAATCATTTTGGACGCACCCGATGGTACTCCTAGGTGACATGGCTCAAGTGGATGCTCGTTTTTTGTCACTTTGAAGGTAATGCTAATCTTGATGCAAGATAGGTGCATGGTTTGCGCCGAATGTACCACAGGCTCGAAATTGCTTTGGACACACCCAATAGAACACCTAGTTTAGAAACTTACCATTGGCTCTGAAATTGTTTTGGACACACCCGATGGTACTCCTAGGTGATGAAGCTCAAGTGGATGCTCGCTTTGGTCTGTTTGAAGAAATTGCTAATCTTCACGCAAGATAGGTGCACGATTTGTGCCAAACGCAGCATAGGGTCAAAAATCGTTTTGGACGCTCCCGATGGATCTCCTATGTGACATTGGTCATGTGGAATCTCGTTTCAATCCATTTGGAGACAGTGGTAGTGTTAGTGCAAGATAGGTGCATGGTTTGCGCCAAACGTACCATAGGCACAGAAATCGTTTCGCACGCACCCGATGGTACTCCTAGGTGACGAGGCTCAAGTGGAAGCTCATTTTGGTCTGTTTGGAGATAGTGCTAACCTTAACGCAAGATAGGTTCACGGTTTGTGCCAAATGTACTATAGGCTCAGAAATCGTTTTGGCCGCACCCGATGGTACTCCTAGGTGTCGAGGCTCAAGTGTATGCTTGTTTTGGTCTGTTTAGAGATAGTGCTAACCTTGACGCAAGATAGGTGCACGGTTTGCGCCGAATGTACCGTAGGCTCATAATTCGTTTCGGACGCACCAGATGGTACTCCTAGGTGATCAGGCTCAAGTGGATGCTCGTTTGGATTTGTTTGCAGATAGTGCTAATCTTGACGCAAGATAGGTGCACTGTCTCCGCCGAACGTACCGTAGGCACAGAAATCATTTTGGACGCACCCAATGGATCTCCTATGTGACATTGGTCATATGGAATCTCGTTTCAATCCATTTGGAGACAGTGGTAGTGTTAGTGAAAGATAGGTGCACGGTTTGCGATAAACATCGCTCAGAAATCATTTTGGACGCACCTGATGGTACTCCTAGGTGACGAGGCGCAAGTGGATGCTCATTTTGATCTGTTTGGAGATAGTGCTAACCTTAACGCAAGATAGGTGCACGGTTTTGTGCCGAATGTACTATAGGCTCAGAAATCGTGTTGGCTGCACCCGATGGTACTCCTAGTTGTCGAGGCTCAAGTGTACGCTCATTTTGGTCTGTTTAGAGATAGTGATAACCTTGACGCAAGATAGGTGCACGGTTCGCGCCAAACATCGCTCAGAAATCATTTTGGACGCACCTAATGGTACTCCTAGGTGACGAGGCGCAAGTGGATGCTCGTTTTGGTCTGTTTGGAGATAGTGCTAACCTTAACGCATGATAGGTGCTCGGTTTGCGCCGAATGTACCGTAGGTTCAGAAATCATTTTGGACGCACCCGATGGTACTCCTAGGTGACGTGGCTCAAGTGGATGCTCGTTTTTGTCTGTTTGGAGACAGTGCTAAATTTGACGCAAGACAGCTGCACGGTTTGCGTCAAACATACCATAGGCTCAAAAATGATTTTGGACGCATCCGTTGGTACTCCTAGGTGATGAGGCTCAAGTGGATGCTCGTTTTTGGTCACTTTGAAGGTAATGCTAATCTTGATGCAAGATAGGTGCATGGTTTGCGCCGAACGTACCACAGGCTCGAAATTGCTTTGGACACACCCAATAGAACACCTAGTTTAGAAACGTACCATTGGCTCTGAAATTGTTTTGGACGCACCCGATGGTACTCCTAGGTGACGAAGCTCAAGTGGATGCCAGCTTTGGTCTGTTTGAAGAAATTGCTAATCCTCATGCAAGATAGGTGCACGATTTGTGCCAAACGCAGCATAGGGTCAGAAATCGTTTTGGACGCTCCCGATGGATCTCCTATGTGACATTGGTCATGTGGAATCTCGTTTCAATCCATTTGGAGATAGTGGTAGTGTTAGTGCAAGATAGGTGCACGGTTTGGCCAAACATCGCCCAGAAATCGTTTTGTGTGCACCTGATGGTACTCCTAGGCGACGAGGCGCAAGTGGATGCTCGTTTTGGTCTGTTTGGAGATAGTGCTAACTTTAACGCAAGATAGGTGCACGATTTGTGTTGAATGTACTATAGGCTCAGAAATCGTTTTGGCCGCACCCGATGGTACTCCTAGGTGTCGAGGCTCAAGTGTATGCTCGTTTTGGTCTGTTTAGAGATAGTGCTAACCTTGACGCAAGATAGGTGCACGGTTTGCGCCGAACGTACCGTAGGCTCATAAATCGTTTCGGACGCACCAGATGGTACTCCTAGGTGATCAGGCTCAAGTGGATGCTCGTTTGGGTTTGTTTGGAGATAGTGCTAATCTTGACGCAAGATAGGTGCACGGTCTCTGCCGAACGTACCGTAGGCACAGAAATTGTTTTGGACGCACCCAATGGATCTCCTATGTGACATTGGTCATATGGAATCTCGTTTCAATCCATTTGGAGACAATGGTAGTGTTAGTGCAAGATAGGTGCACGGTTTGTGCCAAACATCGCTCAGAAATCGTTTTGGACGCACCTAATGGTACTCCTAGGTGACGAGGCACAAGTGGATGCTCGTTTTGGTCTGTTTGGAGATAGTGCTAACCTTAACGCAACATAGGTGCATGGTTTGCGCTGAACGTACCGTAGGTTCAGAAATCATTTTGGACGCACCCGATGGTACTACTAGGTGACGTGGCTCAAGTGGATTCTCGTTTTTGTCTGTTTGGAGACAGTGCTAAATTTGACGCAAGACAGCTGCACGGTTTGCGTCAAACATACCATAGGCTCAAAAATGATTTTGGACGCATCCGATGGTACTCCTTGGTGATGAGGCTCAAGTGGATGCTCGTTTTTGGTCACTTTGAAGGTAATGCTAATCTTGGTGCAAGATAGGTGCATGGTTTGTGCCGAACGTTCCACATTCTCGAAATTGCTTTGGACACACCCAATAGAACACCTAGTTTAGAAACTTACCATTGGCTATGAAATTGTTTTGGACACACCCGATGGTACTCCTAGGTGACGAAGCTCAAGTGGATGCTCGCTTTGGTCTGTTTGAAGAAATTGCTAATCCTCACGCAAGATAGGTGCACGATTTGTGCCAAACGCAGCATAGGGTAAAAAATCGTTTTGGACGCTCCCGATGGATCTCCTATGTGACATTGGTCATGTGGAATCTCGTTTCAATCCATTTGGAGACAGTGGTAGTGTTAGTGCAAGATAGGTGCATGGTTTGCGCCAAACGTACCATAGGCACAGAAATCATTTCGCACGCACCCGATGGTACTCCTAGGTGACGAGGCTCAAGTGGAAGCTCATTTTGGTCTGTTTGGAGATAGTGCTAACCTTAACGCAAGATAGGTTCACGGTTTGTGCCAAATGTACTATAGGCTCAGAAATCGTTTTGGCCGCACCCGATGGTACTCCTAGGTGTCGAGGCTCAAGTGTATGCTCGTTTTGGTCTGTTTAGAGATAGTGCTAACCTTGACGCAAGATAGGTGCACGGTTTGCGCCGAACGTACCGTAGGCTCATAAATCGTTTCGGACGCACCAGATGGTACTCCTAGGTGATCAGGCTCAAGTGGATGCTCGTTTGGATTTGTTTGCAGATAGTGCTAATCTTGACGCAAGATAGGTGCACTGTCTCCGCCGAACGTACCGTAGGCACAGAAATCATTTTGGACGCACCCAATGGATCTCCTATGTGACATTGGTCATATGGAATCTCGTTTCAATCCATTTGGAGACAGTGGTAGTGTTAGTGAAAGATAGGTGCACGGTTTGCGATAAACATCGCTCAGAAATCATTTTGGACGCACCTGATGGTACTCCTAGGTGACGAGGCGCAAGTGGATGCTCATTTTGATCTGTTTGGAGATAGTGCTAACCTTAACGCAAGATAGGTGCACGGTTTTGTGCCGAATGTACCGTAGGCTCAGAAATCGTTTTGGCTGCACCCGATGGTACTCCTAGGTGTCGAGGCTCAAGTGTATGCTCATTTTGGTCTGTTTAGAGATAGTGATAACCTTGACGCAAGATAGGTGCACGGTTTGCGCCAAACATCGCTCAGAAATCATTTTGGACGCACCTAATGGTACTCCTAGGTGACGAGGCGCAAGTGGATGCTCGTTTTGGTCTGTTTGGAGATAGTGCTAACCTTAACGCAAGATAGGTGCACGGTTTGCGCCGAATGTACCGTAGGTTCAGAAATCATTTTGGACGCACCCGATGGTTCTCCTAGGTGACGTGGCTCAAGTGGATGCTCGTTTTTGTCTGTTTGGAGACAGTGCTAAATTTGACGCAAGACAGCTGCACGGTTTGCGTCAAACATACCATAGGCTCAAAAATGATTTTGGACGCATCCGTTGGTACTCCTAGGTGATGAGGCTCAAGTGGATGCTCGTTTTTGGTCACTTTGAAGGTAATGCTAATCTTGATGCAAGATAGGTGCATGGTTTGCGCCGAACGTACCACAGGCTCGAAATTGCTTTGGACACACCCAATAGAACACCTAGTTTAGAAACGTACCATTGGCTCTGAAATTGTTTTGGACGCACCCGATGGTACTCCTAGGTGACGAAGCTCAAGTGGATGCTCGCTTTGGTCTGTTTGAAGAAATTGCTAATCCTCACGCAAGATAGGTGCACGATTTGTGCCAAACGCAGCATAGGTCAGAAATCGTTTTGGACGCTCCCGATGGATCTCCTATGTGACATTGGTCATGTGGAATCTCGTTTCAATCCATTTGGAGATAGTGGTAGTGTTAGTGCAAGATAGGTGCACGGTTTGCGCCAAACATCGCTCAGAAATCGTTTTGGATGCACCTGATGGTACTCCTAGGCGACGAGGCGCAAGTGGATGCTCGTTTTGGTCTGTTTGGAGATAGTGCTAACTTTAACGCAAGATAGGTGCACGATTTGTGTTGAATGTACTATAGGCTCAGAAATCGTTTTGGCCGCACCCGATGGTACTTCTAGGTGTCGAGGCTCAAGTGTATGCTCGTTTTGGTCTGTTTAGAGATAGTGCTAACCTTGACGCAAGATAGGTGCATGGTTTGCGCCGAATGTACCGTAGGCTCATAAATCGTTTTGGACGCACCAGATGGTACTCCTAGGTGATCAGGCTCAAGTGGATGATCGTTTGGGTTTGTTTGAAGATAGTGCTAATCTTGACGCAAGATAGGTGCACGGTCTCCGCCGAACATACCGTAGGCACAAAAATCATTTTGGACGCACCGAATGGATCTCCTATGTGACATTGGTCATATGGAATCTTGTTTCAATGCATTTGGAGACAGTGGTAGTGTTAGTGCTAGATTGGTGCACGGTTTGTGTAACAGAACCGACCAAATTATAAGAGCACAAGTACGAAAACAAGCACCGAAGCGCTCAAATTTTCAAACTTGAGCCCATATAATCCCGGTAGTCAATCGAAATCACGAAGGATTTCAAACCAAACTGCTTACAACCAGGATCGCATCATTCAACATACACATCATACGTTACATTTCACAAGTAGTTCCGAATAAGTTAACACCACGGAGTAGCAATTATTACAAACCGAGTTTGAAAGTAGCGGAAGTCTAACACACACTGAAGTTACTTAAATACTGCCAGTTTGGATAGAGCGACATCCCACAAAAGAACGAGGAAAGTACATAAAGATGATCACGCCCGTGTGATCTAGTCCTCATCCCCCGCGGGGTGAAGACAAGTCTTGCAGAAGCCCTGGTAAAGCATGTCATCTGCAACAGGAGGGAATAAACCCTGAGTACTGGAATGTACTCAGCTAGACTTACCCGTCGTAAACCAAAAATAAAGTAGACACCAAGGATTATGCAAGGCTTACACAAGAGGCTAGCTGACACCACATTTTGCATAAAGGCATAAGTAGCTGAAACTCTTTATAACCTGTATTAGCAGTTATTTTTAGCATTTACCTGTCATCTATCTTAGCACCTATACTAAACATGCACTTGATTATCATCAAACAATTATTCATATTATTCCATAGCAGGTATAATTTGTGGCAACATTGTATCATTCACTTAACCATCTGTTTAATTAATGAGATCTACGTTGCCGCTGCTCAAGTCAAGTGCTCACTAACCAGGAGCGACGGCGATTCGAATCGAATTCCTATCCAGCTGGAGGGGTATTTCTAACACTCACCGTGCAGACCCCTGCCAGGGTCGCACAGGCCACCATTTCATGTAATTCAGGAATCGCGGGTCCGAATGATGTCGCAACCCCAAGGGCGACACTATGCCAGGTGATAGGGACTCTAACCCCCCCTTGGTCTCACGCCAATGTCCCCAAGCACATCCTTTCTCTCCTCCAAGAAGCAACCTACCATTCGATTCCCGGCCTGAATCACATTACTCGGCTTCGCGGTCGGAACGACTTATCCGGCCAACTAAGTGTTAGACTGCGTTCAACATGACTCAAGGACGTACAGCGAATCGGTCCTTAAACGACTCAGACGGGCATGGCTCCACACCCAAGACGTGAAGTGTCTTGCAGCTGTACCATCGAACTCCCGCCCGGTCTCAATTTCATTTTAAAGCATGGTTCCATCACGATAGCCATAAGCCACTCGCGACCCAGTCCTATCTCTCGCGGATGACCGGAAATCACCCGACTTCTACCGTACTAAGCAGGGCTAAGCATTGACACGTGCCTACACCTAACATAGGATTGGGGCACAATATCTGGACAAGGACAGGTGTAATGCAACAGTTGTTTTCATACAACTCCTACTACTTAATGCAGTAAACAATTAAAAGTACTCAAGATATCTTTATAAATTGATGGGTTCAGCATGCACCGGGGCTTGCCTTTAAGGAAGGTGGAAGGCCCGTGATTCGGACACTCTGGTAGATCGTCTGACGGAGCTTCTTCGACGTTGGGGTCTTCTGTTGCTTCCCCCGGTGGACTCAGCACTTCCTCGGGAATCGTCTGCTCGAACTCGAGGAGCGTTACCCCCTCCGGTACACCTATTGCATGAGTGCATAAAGAATTCCATGAATGCATAAAGAAAGATGCAATATGCTCGGAATGAAATGCGTTACAACAATTTAGCGCTCTATTCAAATCACTTCAAAAGAGTAGGTGCAAATTTCCTCTCCGGTAGAGAAGTACTCACCTAATCTACTTAACCTAAGATAAAGTTGCTCATCTTCAGTTAAAGCCCTAACACCTAACAATTACAAAAGTAACTTGTCTTAGGATATCACACCATATCAATCAGCAAAGCATCACAGTAGAGCATACTGGACAGCAGCTACTTGTTTTTATCACCACTGGAGATTTATAATTCCAAAAGATATGATCTAGGACAATCTGGAAAGCCTAAGAAATACTCTACAATTCATTTTCAGACCTCAACCCCAAACTCATAAGTTTTCCACGTCAAAATTCACAAGCCCAAAAGGCTGATTTTTGCATAATTCATAAATCACATTGAAAAGTATCAAACAACAGATTTCATATTTTTCTTAGACACTCTAGGGTACCAAGACATTCTCCAAAAATTTACAAGAACATTGCACATGTAGAAAAATTATAAAAATTCCTTCAATAAATTCCTAGAATAAAATGATAGCCTTATAACTTGAAAATTACTTAAGTGCTGATGCCCAAATTTTTACCAGAGCTAAGACTAGCATAGATTAACCTACCCACCAAATTTCATGATTTATGGAACACTACAGCTCAAGCTATAAATTAAACAAATTTGCATGCATTCCAAAACATATTTAAAGGATCTAATAAATTCTTACAGAGTTTAAACACCTCATGCCAGATCTATATTTTTCTAAAATACTACACATCCAGTAGATTCTAACAAAATTTATTTCATAATTTTTGGATCACTAAAACCCTAGATTCCTATTTTCCCAACTAGTACAAAAATTAGTATCAAAATAATAAAATTTCATTTTCACTTCGGACAACTGGGCCGGCCCGGAAACGAAATCCGGCCCACACTCCCACACCCGCGCGCTCGGCCCGCTCAGCTCTCCCGCCGCGCGCGCGACGCTGACGGGTGGACCCCCGCGGTCAGCGACCGTAGGCAGGGGAGCCGGCACCCCGCGAGCTCCGGTGAGCTCGAGCTCGCCGGAGAAGGGCTCGCGCGGCCAACCGAGCACGGTCTCGTGATCTCCGTCACCCGGCGCACCGATTGGCACCCGTAGGATGGATGGGGATGGGGAGGAGAGGGCCTGCCACCGTGCGCGGCGGCCGGTGACCTCCGGTGGCGGCGCACCGTCGCCGGTGAAGAAGGATAGTGCGGTTTGGGCTCGGTACGAGCTTCACCGAGGCATGGCGGTTCCGTTTTGCTGGTAAGGGGGGATGGAGAAGGACCCGAGGCACCCCGACCACGGTGAGGTCCCATGGCGGGCTCCGGCGACCCCTCGGAGGCGGAGAAGAAGGTAATGCGGCTCACCTTGGGTCAATTCGTGGGGTTCGGTAGGTCCAGGGGATGGAGGGTGTCGTGGCGAAGGAAATGGCAAGCTCAATCGGCCGGTGGTGTGGCGTAGCTCGCGCTCGGGCTCGTCGGAGAAGAAAGGGAATGGCGGCTCGGTTCTTTTCCTTTTGCAGACGAGAGGGAAGGAGGAGGAGGAAATGGATGAGTGAGGTTGGAGCGACAGCAGAGGCGCTCTTCATGCGCTCGGCAGCTGGCCACAGCGCCAGGTCGCGCGCGGCGCGTGGAGGACACGCGGCGGCGTTCACCTGCCCGGGCGCCACGACACGCCGTGTCGTTTGACTGAAGTTTTGAAATCGCGGTTTCAGTCAAACCGAGCCTGACAGCGTGACTTTGGCGACCTATAACTCCCAATCTAGGCCGATTTAGTACAATCCGTAATTAGTAAAGTTGTAGAGGTACATATCGTCTACAAAATTGTTCACTGGAGCTCGAGCTGATTCGGTCTATAAAGGAAACTATATGGTCTCAAAGTAGTGCTCGGTGAAACTGAAACCGGGTTCAGTTACTGATACCGACTGACAGCTCATGTTCATGGCACGATATCTCTTGAACCATTGAGAACCAGGCTTGGGTGATATTGACAAAGTTGTAGGGCTACATGTGATCTACAAATTTGTCAATATGAGTGAAGGCTGGTTTGGCTTGGTTTGCAAACTACAAGCTTCTAAAGTAGGCATCAGTGAAACTGTAAGGTTCAATCCCAGACTTAGAAAAATTCTAAGTCCTGGAATTACACTACTAGCTGACTTGTGGGCCATTTTTGAGCATGTTGTGGTCACTTTCATGAGATGGTCATATTGAGACTTTTGTTCCTCAGGAATTTCTTTACAACTTTGCTTAAGGGTGCTCTTCCATGCAAGGTCTCTAAATTAGACTTTCTAATTGGTCAAACTAGAACCTTCTATGGTCAAATGGGGGTCAAACTTGTCATGGAGGGCAATTTTTTAATTTTGGTCAACATGAACCTTGATCCAAATGTTACTCTAAGTATAGCTAAGGTGTTGTAGGTCATGATTGACTACTTTACCTTTTTGTTACACCAACTATCAAATACTTTGTGAAATCAATCAAACAAACCCTAAACAAACACATGAATTGCATTACATGAAATACTAAACATGGATTATGCATGTCATGCTTATGCAAATGCAATGCAATTAAGGACTAAACACTTGAGGTGTTACAGCCCTCCCCCCTTATAAAAATCTCGTCCCGAGATTTGGAAAGCGTACCATTTTTCATAGAATTCTTTATAACCATCCCGCAAATAATCTTCCCGTTCCCACGTAGCATCACTCTCACTACCCTGATTACTCCACATCACTTTGTACCACTTAACCACTTTACTTCTAGTTACTCGTTCCTGAGTATCGATCACTCGGACTGGTTTTTCTTCATAGGTTAAGTCGGATTCCAACCTGATATCACCTAACGGAACTTGTTCCTCAGGAACTCGAAGACACTTCTTAAGCTGAGACACATGGAAAACGTTGAATATGGCGCTCATCTCAGGAGGCAACTGGATTTTGTACGCAACAGCTCCACTCTTGCCTATGATCTGGAAAGGACCCACGTATCTTGGTGCAAGCTTTCGCTTAACGCCAAAACGTTGGACACTCTTCATTGGAGAAACTTTCAAATAAACGAAGTCTCCAACTTCAAATTCGAGTGGTTTTCTGCGACGATCAGCATAGCTTTTCTGTCTAGCTTGGGCTGCAGCCATGTGTTTCTGGATAGTACGGACTTGTTCCTCGGCTTCCTGGACAAAATCAATGCCATAATACCTTCTTTCCCCAGCTTCTACCCAGTTTAGTGGAGTTCGGCACTTTCGACCGTACAAAGCTTCGAATGGGGCCATCTTAATACTCTCTTGATAACTGTTATTGTACGAGAATTCAGCTAAAGGTAGCCATTTTTCCCAAGAACCCTTGGATGAAATGACGCATGCCCGCAACAGATCTTCCAAGATTTGGTTAACTCGTTCCGTCTGACCAGATGTCTGGGGGTGATAAGCAGAGCTTCTCACTAACTTGGTTCCCAGAAGGTGATGCAAATGCTCCCAAAAGCGAGCAGTGAACTGGGGACCCCGATCAGAAACGATAGTACGAGGTATCCCATGAAGGCGGACTATCTGATTGAAGTACAACTCAGCATAGTCAGTAGGACGATAGTCCACTCTCACGGGGATGAAATGAGCTGATTTGGTCAAACGGTCAACAATTACCCAGATAGAGTTATGATTTTTGACTGTAGGAGGAAGTCCGACAATGAAATCCATACTTATTTCTTCCCATTTCCAGCCTGGAATGGAAAGTGGCTGAAGCAACCCAGCTTTCATATGCACAGCTTTCACTCTGCAACAGGTGTCACATCTAGCAACATATGCAGCTATCTCTTTCCGCATCTTGGTCCACCAATAAAGTGGCTTCAAATCATAATACATCTTATTACTACCAGGATGGATGGACAACTTGGAAGAATGTGCTTCGGACAGGATCTGATCTCTAAGCTCTCGATCCTTAGGTACCACTAATCTATCCTTAAACCACAGCACACCTTCGTCATCTAACCTGAAATGCTTAGTTTCTTCCTCTTTCATCTTCCGTTTTATGTGAAATATACCCGGATCAGTCTTTTGGAGCTCAATGATTCTATTTCTGAGAGTACCACTGACAGTGATGTTGTACAAGACTGCCGGATGTAACAGGCGGGATCGGTGAAAATCAGTTTCAACTAAGGAATGGCAATGAGACTTACGGCTCAAAGCATCCGCAACCACGTTTGCCTTGCCTGGGTGATAGTGCACTTGAAGGTTATAATCCTTAATCAACTCGAGCCATCTTCTCTGACGCATATTTAGCTCAGGTTGGGTGAAGATGTATTTGAGGCTTTTGTGGTCGGTATAGATATTACAGACATTGCCCAGCAGATAATGCCGCCACACCTTCAAAGCATGAACAACTGCGGCCAGTTCTAAGTCATGCGTTGGATAATTCACCTCATGTTTCCGAAGTTGCCGTGAAGTATATGCAATTACTCGGCCTTCCTGCATCAGAACACCTCCCAAACCTATGCCTGAGGCATCACAGTAAACATCAAAAGGTTTCTCGATATCCGGTTGTGCCAAAACCGGAGCCGAGGTTAGGAGGGTTCGCAGTTGGTGAAAAGCCGCATCACACTCAGGAGTCCAGACAAACCTGGTGTCTTTTTGCAGCAACCGAGTCATGGGTTTGGCTATTTTTGAGAAATCCGGGATGAAGCGACGATAATAGCCAGCCAACCCAAGAAAACTCCGGACCTCATGAACCGAAGTAGGAGCCTTCCAATTTAATACTTCTTCTACCTTGGTGGGATCCACCATAATACCTCCATCGGACAATACATGCCCAAGAAAAGGCACTTCCCGAAGCCAGAATTCACATTTACTGAACTTCGCATACAATTTATGCTCACGCAATCTGCTGAGGACAATACGCAAGTGTTCCGCGTGGTCTTCCTCATTTTCAGAATACACTAAGATGTCATCGATGAACACCACCACAAACTTGTCCAATTCGGGCATAAACACCGAATTCATCAAGCACATGAAGTGCGCTGGGGCATTAGTCAGACCGAAGGACATGACAAGATACTCATAAAGGCCGTATCTCGTCGAGAAGGCTGTTTTTGGAACATCTTCAGGACGAATTTTAATCTGATGATACCCAGACCTTAGATCAATCTTGGAAAAGACTTTGGCTTTGGACAATTGATCGAACAAGATGTCGATACGCGGTAGAGGATACTTATTCTTGACAGTGACTGCATTCAGAGGTCTATAGTCCACGCACATCCGCAAGGTTTGATCCTTCTTCTTTACAAAGATAGCAGGGCAACCCCACGGAGATGAGCTAGGACGGATCAACCCCTTCTTCAGAAGTTCATTCAATTGTACCTTAAGCTCAGCTAACTCATTTGGAGGCATTCTATAGGGTCTCCTAGAGATGGGTGCGGTACCAGGCAGCAACTCGATTTTAAATTCCACATCCCGATCCGGAGGGAGTCCCGGCAAATCATCGGGAAAAACATCCGGAAACTCATTTACTACGGGAATTTCAGCCAACGCCTTTGCTTGCACAGCATGAATTTCCCCCGACAATTCAACTTTTCGGGGAAGTTGAACTAGAAAACCCTTTTGATCGGTAGGATCTCTGAGCATAACTACCCGAGCAGATGTGTCAATGAGTACCCCATTCTGACTCATCCAATTCATTCCCAAGATAACATCTATGTCTAACCCCGGTAACACCAATAGAGCAAGCGAATAACTTCGCCCTTCTATCTCAAACTTAAGGTTCCCCACTACTTTGTTTGTGGAAATATTCCCACTTGCAGCACTAATACAATAACCCACACCTTCAACAGTATGCAACTTGTGTGCAAATTTGGATGCAAACTTAGGACTGATAAAGGAATGCGAAGCACCTGAATCAAAAAGTACCACTGCGGGGTGTTGGTCAACTAGGAACTTACCAGCCGTGACTACCTCACCAGATGGAATTTCTTCAATGCTGTTATAGTGAGCATGTCCCTGACGACCACCTTGATTGACATTTTTCTTAGGGTACGGACAGTTCCGGGCCCAATGACCTGGCTTGTTGCAATTCCAGCAAGGCATATTGCTAGGAGGAACACTAGAACTACCCTGACCAGAAGTCCCCTTTGGCAGAGCGACAGTATATGCCTTACGGAACCCAGTTTTTGCAGCAGGCTTTTTCTGTGGCGGACGGAACCTTGTATTCTGAGCAGGCGGGCGTGGAGAAGACCTGGGTGCAGCTGAGGCCCTTGACTGAGAAGCACTTGCCTCAAGGGCCCTTTTCCGGCTCTTAGAAGCAGAATAAATAGCATTGTTGTTCTCCTGTGTCAAAGCATCACTGATGAAATCATTGAAAGTGGTACACTTGCTAGTACCCATAGTCTTCATTAGCTTTGGGCCGAGGCCCCTTTTGAAACTAGCAATCTTTTTGGCATCAGTATCCACAAACTCCGTGGCGTACCTTGCCAAGTTGTTGAAGGACTGCAAGTACTCAGTTAAGCTCTTGTTTCCCTGTGACAGCCTCATAAACTCTGTGTGTTTGATTGCCATCAGACCTGGAGGGATATAATTCCCCCGGAATGCCGCCTTAAACTGATCCCAAGCAATCGGGACATTAGCAGGCAGCGTGGAGCGATAGTGACTCCACCAGATGCCTGCTGGACCATGCAACTGATGGGAAGCATACTCCGTTTTCAGCTCATCAGTTAGGCGTAGCAGACGAAACTTTTGCTCAATTGTATTCAACCATTCATCAGCCTGCAGGGGTTCTTCCGCTTCCTTAAAAAGCGGGGGCTTTGTATCCAGGAAGTCCTTGAAATCGCTGTACTGGTTTGGCTCTGGGCCCTGACGACCATGCCGAGCCTCTCGATTAGCCATTTGGCGCAAGGCGTCGGCCAACATACGCTGCCCCTCAACCACTGTTTGCATTAACTCAGCCGGAGTAGGTGGTGGCGGAGGGGGCGGCTGGTCCTCCTCCTCATTTCCACGACCCCTACGTAGATTGTACGACATCTGCAAAATGCATAGCCAATGAGCACTGACGATGTGGGAAATTTGTAGATGAATTATTGCGAAATGTCAAACTGTCTTCAAGAATAAAATTCTCATAATAATTAAGGCACAATAATTCATCACAACCGCACAATACATTCAAGCGCATCAATTGCCGAACTCGTACTTGGTAATCCATCAAGACGTTCTTCGATAAAGGCTCACTCACAGGGAGCACAACGGTTATCGGATCGTTTACGTTGCTATCTACGTGATTTTGACCTTTTGCCCGGTACTTGGATTTGATCTCAAGATTGTTAGTGACTGTGAAAGGCTACTTCAAACTGACCACAAAGAGACTTCTCAATGGAGAGTTCTATGTTGGATCAGGACTAGCCACCTCGATACCTGTGCGTGCCAAGCAGCACAATCCTTATGTCGCGCGCCATAGGAGGCCCTCGGTTTCGTCGCGGCACCGAAGGGTGCTAATCGTGACACCATCACTGAACACAACACAATAAGACATCCCATTGCGATCGAAATTAACAGGTTCAAACTACATTTAGGAAACATACGGTTCAACCTTACATTCCAGAGTCAAGTTATTACAAGGCCTCACTCCTTCACAGGGAAGGCACAAAAGACGATCCTAGCATTAAAGGTACGTGATGACTACTCTAAGCATCATCCTCCGAGTCCGTGTCAAGGATCTCCCCGCCGTCCTCATCACTGACAGGCTCTAACTCTTCGTCTTCTTCTTCTGGCTCTTCCTCTGGTGCTTCTGCAGGTGGAGCATCTTGTGGTCCATCGACCTCCACTTCATCATCATCATCCTCTGCCATGAAGATTCCGGAACCCATCTCCTCATCAACATTGTTGTTCCTAGGTAGCAGAGGATTAAGCTGGTTGTTCAGGCGGTGCACTTCTTCATGAAGGTTGTCATTGTATTCTTCAGCATTCTCTAACTGTTGTTCGAGCTCGAACTGACGAGCTCTCAGAACGTTCTCCTCGTGCCAGGCTTCATCCCTCTGTTCCATTACACGGACCAACATACGTTGACAGTTGCGATTTGCCACCGTCAACCTCTGGACTGCAAGTGTTTCTTGATCTCGATCATGAATCACTTGCTCCAGTTGTTGCCGTGCTGCATCCCTAGCAGCAGTCACCTCTGCCAGCTCAGCCCGTAACTGTTCCACCTCAGAGGGCTCAGGACGGGGCTCCCGTGGAGCTAACTGGTGGCGAGGGACCCTTCCCCCAGTTGATTTACGGGCTGTCATCCTGGTACGAGCCATCTGTATCAACAAGATGTGACTTAAAGTGAGAATCATTTAGGGGATACGAAATTTTTCTTTAGTCGGGACTATTAAAATTTTTAAGGAGGGAGTAAATGACATGTATGATATAATTAAACATGATGCATGCACGATCCGTACGTCCTCTCACCTTAGTAGAAAACTAATATGCTAACGCTAAACGGTGGCATACATACGTTCTCTCATATAAGCGAAACTATCGGTCTACACGTTACGCTGTTAGTGTACCTGCAGAGAATTTCCATTGCAGCCCAGAAATTCCCAAAATAACATACAAGGAAGCAGTAAACTAAATACTTTCCATATACACATCCCCGGATGTATATATTACAGTATCAAAGCTACCCGATGGATAGATGCCCACAATTAAGTGCTTTTACATAGTTACATGGTTTGAACATGTAAATATGCAAACCACCAAAACTACTCTCCCCTAGACCGCCGGTTGGACGATCATGCTCTCACAACTCACACTTACCAGAGCGTCAAGGTAATTGATCCATACATTACCACCCAAGTGGATGGCATCCATACAATATCACGCCGTATGGACGACGAAACAAAAACAAACAAGGCCCCCAAGTTAGTCTT
The DNA here is from genome assembly GCA_022457205.1 of Saccharum spontaneum. Classification (NCBI taxonomy): domain Eukaryota; kingdom Viridiplantae; phylum Streptophyta; class Magnoliopsida; order Poales; family Poaceae; genus Saccharum; species Saccharum spontaneum. The sequence continues at coordinate 32,095,255 of CM039618.1, forward strand.
TAAAATAAGCCACCTAAGAGTCCTTATTTGGGCTAAGGGATGTGATCACTGGCATACTTATAAAATACTTTTTAAAGTTTAACCCTTTTCGCAAACAAATACTTTTGTTTTTAATTACTCGTAATGATGTGCTTAATGTTGAATTATGCTCCGGTACCAGCTGTAACAGAACCGACCAAATTATAAGAGCACAAGTACGAAAACAAGCACCGAAGCGCTCAAATTTTCAAACTTGAGCCCATATAATCCCGGTAGTCAATCGAAATCACGAAGGATTTCAAACCAAACTGCTTACAACCAGGATCGCATCATTCAACATACACATCATACGTTACATTTCACAAGTAGTTCCGAATAAGTTAACACCACGGAGTAGCAATTATTACAAACCGAGTTTGAAAGTAGCGGAAGTCTAACACACACTGAAGTTACTTAAATACTGCCAGTTTGGATAGAGCGACATCCCACAAAAGAACGAGGAAAGTACATAAAGATGATCACGCCCGTGTGATCTAGTCCTCATCCCCCGCGGGGTGAAGACAAGTCTTGCAGAAGCCCTGGTAAAGCATGTCATCTGCAACAGGAGGGAATAAACCCTGAGTACTGGAATGTACTCAGCTAGACTTACCCGTCGTAAACCAAAAATAAAGTAGACACCAAGGATTATGCAAGGCTTACACAAGAGGCTAGCTGACACCACATTTTGCATAAAGGCATAAGTAGCTGAAACTCTTTATAACCTGTATTAGCAGTTATTTTTAGCATTTACCTGTCATCTATCTTAGCACCTATACTAAACATGCACTTGATTATCATCAAACAATTATTCATATTATTCCATAGCAGGTATAATTTGTGGCAACATTGTATCATTCACTTAACCATCTGTTTAATTAATGAGATCTACGTTGCCGCTGCTCAAGTCAAGTGCTCACTAACCGGGAGCGACGGCGATTCGAATCGAATTCCTATCCAGCTGGAGGGGTATTTCTAACACTCACCGTGCAGACCCCTGCCAGGGTCGCACAGGCCACCATTTCATGTAATTCAGGAATCGCGGGTCCGAATGATGTCGCAACCCCAAGGGCGACACTCTGCCAGGTGATAGGGACTCTAACCCCCCCTTGGTCTCACGCCAATGTCCCCAAGCACATCCTTTCTCTCCTCCAAGAAGCAACCTACCATTCGATTCCCGGCCTGAATCACATTACTCGGCTTCGCGGTCGGAACGACTTATCCGGCCAACTAAGTGTTAGACTGCGTTCAACATGACTCAAGGACGTACAGCGAATCGGTCCTTAAACGACTCAGACGGGCATGGCTCCACACCCAAGACGTGAAGTGTCTTGCAGCTGTACCATCGAACTCCCGCCCGGTCTCAATTTCATTTTAAAGCATGGTTCCATCACGATAGCCATAAGCCACTCGCGACCCAGTCCTATCTCTCGCGGATGACCGGAAATCACCCGACTTCTACCGTACTAAGCAGGGCTAAGCATTGACACGTGCCTACACCTAACATAGGATTGGGGCACAATATCTGGACAAGGACAGGTGTAATGCAACAGTTGTTTTCATACAACTCCTACTACTTAATGCAGTAAACAATTAAAAGTACTCAAGATATCTTTATAAATTGATGGGTTCAGCATGCACCGGGGCTTGCCTTTAAGGAAGGTGGAAGGCCCGTGATTCGGACACTCTGGTAGATCGTCTGACGGAGCTTCTTCGACGTTGGGGTCTTCTGTTGCTTCCCCCGGTGGACTCAGCACTTCCTCGGGAATCGTCTGCTCGAACTCGAGGAGCGTTACCCCCTCCGGTACACCTATTGCATGAGTGCATAAAGAATTCCATGAATGCATAAAGAAAGATGCAATATGCTCGGAATGAAATGCGTTACAACAATTTAGCGCTCTATTCAAATCACTTCAAAAGAGTAGGTGCAAATTTCCTCTCCGGTAGAGAAGTACTCACCTAATCTACTTAACCTAAGATAAAGTTGCTCATCTTCAGTTAAAGCCCTAACACCTAACAATTACAAAAGTAACTTGTCTTAGGATATCACACCATATCAATCAGCAAAGCATCACAGTAGAGCATACTGGACAGCAGCTACTTGTTTTTATCACCACTGGAGATTTATAATTCCAAAAGATATGATCTAGGACAATCTGGAAAGCCTAAGAAATACTCTACAATTCATTTTCAGACCTCAACCCCAAACTCATAAGTTTTCCACGTCAAACTTCACAAGTTCCAGAATCTGTCCTCTCAAAACAGAGAGTAGCAGATTCTGAACTGCCACTTAAAACAACAGTAACTCTCAAACTACTAAGCCAAATGTTCCCAAATTTTGACACAAGCTAGTTCATCAAGTTTACTGTGACTTTGGTATTTATAAGTTTCCCAACAACAAATTTTATCAAAGGTCAAACTTAGAAATACTTCCAGCTGTCCAGAAAACCTAAAATTACAAAGGTTAAATATTTGTTGATATGACCAAAGTCTCCTAAAACCAAACTAATGTTACTAACAGTTCACATTAGGTATAAAAACACCAGAAAGTAAGGTGGAACCAACTAGAATATTTATTTAACCCCATTTCTTAATTTACTTAATTATTTAGGTAGAATTTTAAACATATATGTAAACTGCTCCTAAAATTCTACAAAAATTACAGGGGACTCTCTGACCTCCAAATAGACCACAGTAAAAATTTGAACAAGTTTTATTCACAGAAACTCCCTATACAAAATTCACAAGCCCAAAAGGCTGATTTTTGCATAATTCATAAATCACATTGAAAAGTATCAAACAACAGATTTCATATTTTTCTTAGACACTCTAGGGTACCAAGACATTCTCCAAAAATTTACAAGAACATTGCGCATGTAGAAAAATTATAAAAATTCCTTCAATAAATTCCTAGAATAAAATGATAGCCTTATAACTTGAAAATTACTTAAGTGCTGATGCCCAAATTTTTACCAGAGCTAAGACTAGCATAGATTAACCTACCCACCAAATTTCATGATTTATGGAACACTACAGCTCAAGCTATAAATTAAACAAATTTGCATGCATTCCAAAACATATTTAAAGGATCTAATAAATTCTTACAGAGTTTAAACACCTCATGCCAGATCTATATTTTTCTAAAATACTACACATCCAGTAGATTCTAACAAAATTTATTTCATGATTTTTGGATCACTAAAACCCTAGATTCCTATTTTCCCAACTAGTACAAAAATTAGTATCAAAATAATAAAATTTCATTTTCACTTCGGACAACTGGGCCGGCCCGGAAACGAAATCCGGCCCACACTCCCACACCCGCGCGCTCGGCCCGCTCAGCTCTCCCGCCGCGCGCGCGACGCTGACGGGTGGACCCCCGCGGTCAGCGATCGTAGGCAGGGGAGCCGGCACCCCGCGAGCTCCGGTGAGCTCGAGCTCGCCGGAGAAGGGCTCGCGCGGCCAACCGAGCACGGTCTCGTGATCTCCGTCACCCGGCGCACCGATTGGCACCCGTAGGATGGATGGGGATGGGGAGGAGAGGGCCTGCCACCGTGCGCGGTGGCCGGTGACCTCCGGTGGCGGCGCACCGTCGCCGGTGAAGAAGGATAGTGCGGTTTGGGCTCGGTACGAGCTTCACCGAGGCATGGCGGTTCCGTTTTGCTGGTAAGGGGGGATGGAGAAGGACCCGAGGCACCCCGACCACGGTGAGGTCCCATGGCGGGCTCCGGCGACCCCTCGGAGGCGGAGAAGAAGGTAATGCGGCTCACCTTGGGTCAATTCGTGGGGTTCGGTAGGTCCAGGGGATGGAGGGTGTCGTGGCGAAGGAAATGGCAAGCTCAATCGGCCGGTGGTGTGGCGTAGCTCGCGCTCGGGCTCGTCGGAGAAGAAAGGGAATGGCGGCTCGGTTCTTTTCCTTTTGCAGACGAGAGGGAAGGAGGAGGAGGAAATGGATGAGTGAGGTTGGAGCGACAGCAGAGGCGCTCTTCATGCGCTCGGCAGCTGGCCACAGCGCCAGGTCACGCGCGGCGCGTGGAGGACACGCGGCGGCGTTCACCTGCCCGGGTGCCACGACACGCCGTGTCGTTTGACTGAAGTTTTGAAATCGCGGTTTCAGTCAAACCGAGCCTGACAGCGTGACTTTGGCGACCTATAACTCCCAATCTAGGCCGATTTAGTACAATCCGTAATTAGTAAAGTTGTAGAGGTACATATCGTCTACAAAATTGTTCACTGGAGCTCGAGCTGATTCGGTCTATAAAGGAAACTATATGGTCTCAAAGTAGTGCTCGGTGAAACTGAAACCGGGTTCAGTTACTGATACCGACTGACAGCTCATGTTCATGGCACGATATCTCTTGAACCATTGAGAACCAGGCTTGGGTGATATTGACAAAGTTGTAGGGCTACATGTGATCTACAAATTTGTCAATATGAGTGAAGGCTGGTTTGGCTTGGTTTGCAAACTACAAGCTTCTAAAGTAGGCATCAGTGAAACTGTAAGGTTCAATCCCAGACTTAGAAAAATTCTAAGTCCTGGAATTACACTACTAGCTGACTTGTGGGCCATTTTTGAGCATGTTGTGGTCACTTTCATGAGATGGTCATATTGAGACTTTTGTTCCTCAGGAATTTCTTTACAACTTTGCTTAAGGGTGCTCTTCCATGCAAGGTCTCTAAATTAGACTTTCTAATTGGTCAAACTAGAACCTTCTATGGTCAAATGGGGGTCAAACTTGTCATGGAGGGCAATTTTGTAATTTTGGTCAACATGAACCTTGATCCAAATGTTACTCTAAGTATAGCTAAGGTGTTGTAGGTCATGATTGACTACTTTACCTTTTTGTTACACCAACTATCAAATACTTTGTGAAATCAATCAAACAAACCCTAAACAAACACATGAATTGCATTACATGAAATACTAAACATGGATTATGCATGTCATGCTTATGCAAATGCAATGCAATTAAGGACTAAACACTTGAGGTGTTACAGCTTGCGCCAAACATCGCTTAGAAATCATTTTGGACGCACCTAATGGTACGCCTAGGTGATGAGGCACAAGTGGATGCTCGTTTTGGTCTGTTTGGAGATGGTGCTAACCTTAACGCAAGATAGGTGCACGGTTTGCGCCGAACGTACCGTAGGTTCAGAAATCATTTTGGACGCACCCGATGGTACTCCTAGGTGACATGGCTCAAGTGGATGCTCGTTTTTGTCTGTTTGGAGACAGTGCTAAATTTGACGCAAGACAGCTGCACGGTTTGCGTCAAACATACCATAGGCTCAAAATGATTTTGGACGCATCCGATGGTACTCCTAGGTGATGAGGCTCAAGTGGATGCTCGTTTTTTGTCACTTTGAAGGTAATGCTAATCTTGATGCAAGATAGGTGCATGGTTTGCGCCGAATGTACCACAGGCTCGAAATTGCTTTGGACACACCCAATAGAACACCTAGTTTAGAAACGTACCATTGGCTCTGAAATTGTTTTGGACGCACCCGATGGTACTCCTAGGTGATGAAGCTCAAGTGGATGCTCGCTTTGGTCTGTTTGAAGAAATTGCTAATCCTCACGCAAGATAGGTGCACGATTTGTGCCAAACGCAGCATAGGGTCAGAAATCGTTTTGGACGCTCCCGATGGATCTCCTATGTGACATTGGTCATGTGGAATCTCGTTTCAATCCATTTGGAGATAGCGGTAGTGTTAGTGCAAGATAGGTGCACGGTTTGCGCCAAACATCGCTCAGAAATCATTTTGGACGCACCTGATGGTACTCCTAGGTGACGAGGCGCAAGTGGATGCTCGTTTTGGTCTGTTTGGAGATAGTGCAAACTTTAACGCAAGATAGGTGCAAGGTTTGTGTTGAATGTACTATAGGCTCAGAAATCGTTTTGGCCGCACCCGATGGTACTCCTAGGTGTCGAGGCTCAAGTGTATGCTCGTTTTGGTCTGTTTAGAGATAGTGCTAACCTTGACGCAAGATAGGTGCATGGTTTGCGCCGAACGTACCGTAGGCTCATAAATCGTTTCGGACGCACCAGATGGTACTCCTAGGTGATCAGGCTCAAGTGGATGCTCATTTGGGTTTGTTTGGAGATAGTGCTAATCTTGACGCAAGATAGGTGCACGGTCTCCGCCGAACATACCGTAGGCACAAAAATCATTTTGGACGCACCGAATGGATCTCCTATGTGACATTGGTCATATGGAATCTTGTTTCAATGCGTTTGGAGACAGTGGTAGTGTTAGTGCAAGATTGGTGCACGGTTTGCGCCAAACATCGCTCAGAAATCGTTTTGGACGCACCTAATGGTACTCCTAGGTGATGAGGCACAAGTGGATGCTCGTTTTGGTCTGTTTGGAGATAGTGCTAACCTTAACGCAAGATAGGTGCACGGTTTGCGCCGAACGTACCGTAGGTTCAGAAATCATTTTGGACGCACCCGATGGTACTCCTAGGTGACATGGCTCAAGTGGATGCTCGTTTTTGTCTGTTTGGAGACAGTGCTAAATTTGATGCAAGATAGCTGCACGGTTTGCGTCAAACATACCATAGGCTCAAAATGATTTTGGACGCATCCGATGGTACTCCTAGGTGATGAGGCTCAAGTGGATGCTCGTTTTTTGTCACTTTGAAGGTAATGCTAATCTTGATGCAAGATAGGTGCATGGTTTGCGCCGAATGTACCACAGGCTCGAAATTGCTTTGGACACACCCAATAGAACACCTAGTTTAGAAACGTACCATTGGCTCTGAAATTGTTTTGGACGCACCCGATGGTACTCCTAGGTGATGAAGCTCAAGTGGATGCTCGCTTTGGTCTGTTTGAAGAAATTGCTAATCCTCACGCAAGATAGGTGCACGATTTGTGCCAAACGCAGCATAGGGTCAAAAATTGTTTTGGATGCTCCCGATGGATCTCCTATGTGACATTGGTCATGTGGAATCTCGTTTCAATCCATTTGGAGACAGTGGTAGTGTTAGTGCAAGATAGGTGCACGGTTTGCGCCAAACGTACCATAGGCACAGAAATCGTTTCGCATGCACCCGATGGTACTCCTAGGTGACGAGGCTCAAGTGGATGCTCGTTTTGGTCTGTTTGGAGATAGTTCTAACCTTAACGCAAGATAGGTGCACGGTTTGTGCCAAATGTACTATAGGCTCAGAAATCGTTTTGGCCGCACCCGATGGTACTCCTAGGTGTCGAGGCTCAAGTGTATGCTCGTTTTGGTCTGTTTAGAGATAGTGCTAACCTTGACACAATATAGTTGTGCGGTTTGCGCCGAACGTACCGTAGGCTTATAAATCGTTTCGGACGCACCAGATGGTACTCCTAGGTGTTCAGGCTCAAGTGGATGCTCATTTGGGTTTGTTTGTAGATAGTGCTAATCTTGACGCAAGATAGGTGCACGGTCTCCGCCGAATGTACTGTAGGCACAGAAATCGTTTTGGACACACCTAATGGATCTCCTATGTGACATTGGTCATATGGAATCTCGTTTCAATCCATTTGGAGACAGTGGTAGTGTTAGTGCAAGATAGGTGCACGGTTTGCGCCAAACATCGCTCAGAAATCGTTTTGGACGCACCTGATGGTACTCCTAGGTGACGAGGCACAAGTGGATGCTCGTTTTCATCTGTTTGGAGATAGTGCTAACCTTAACGCAAGATAGGTGTACGGTTTGTGCCGAATGTACTACAGGCTCAGAAATCATTTTGGCCGCACCCGATGGTACTCCTAGGTGTCGAGGCTCAAGTGTATGCTCGTTTTGGTCTATTTAGAGATAGTGCTAACCTTGACGCAATATAGGTGCGCGGTTTGCGCTGAACGTACCGTAGGCTTATAAATCATTTCGGACGCACCAGATGGTACTCCTAGGTGATTAGGCTCAAGTGGATGCTCGTTTGGGTTTGTTTGGTGATAGTGCTAATCTTGACGCAAGAGATGTGCATGGTCTATGCCGAACGTACCGTAGGCACAGAAATCATTTTGGACGCACCCAATGGATCTCCTATATGACATTTGTCATATGGAATCTCTTTTCAATCCATTTGGAGACAGTGGTAGTGTTAGTGCAAGATAGGTGCACGGTTTGCGCCAAACATCGCGCAGAAATCGTTTTGGACGCACCTGATGGTACTCCTAGGTAACGAGGCGCAAGTGGATTCTCGTTTTGGTCTGTTTGGAGACAGTGCTAACCTTAACGCAAGATAGGTGCATGGTTTGTGCTGAATGTACTATAGGCTCAGAAATCATTTTGGCCACACCCGATGGTACTCCTAGGTGTCGAGGCTCAAGTGTATACTAGTTTTGGTCTGTTTAGAGATAGTGCTAACCTTGACGCAAGATAGGTGCACGGTTTGCGCCGAATGTACCGTAGGCTCATAAATCGTTTCAGACGCACCAGATGGTACTCCTAGGAGATCAGGCTCAAGTGGATGCTCATTTTGATCTGTTTGGAGATAGTGCTAACCTTAACGCAAGATAGGTGCACGGTTTTGTGCCGAATGTACTATAGGCTCAGAAATTGTTTTGGCTGCACCCGATGGTACTCCTAGGTGTCGAGGATCAAGTGTATGCTCATTTTGGTCTGTTTAGAGATAGTGACAACCTTGACGCAAGATAGGTGCACGGTTTGCGCCAAACATCGCTCAGAAATCGTTTTGGACGCACCTAATGGTACTCCTAGGTGACGAGGCGCAAGTGGATGCTCGTTTTGGTCTGTTTGGAGATAGTGCTAACCTTAACGCAAGATAGGTGCACGGTTTGCGCCCAATGTACCGTAGGTTCAGAAATCATTTTGGACGCACCCGATGGTACTCCTAGGTGACGTGGCTCAAGTGGATGCTCGTTTTTGTCTGTTTGGAGACAGTGCTAAATTTGACGCAAGACTTGCTGCACGGTTTGCGTCAAACATACCATAGGCTCAAAAATGATTTTGGACGCATCCGTTGGTACTCCTAGGTGATGAGGCTCAAGTGGATGCTCGTTTTTGGTCACTTTGAAGGTAATGCTAATCTTGATGCAAGATAGGTGCATGGTTTGCGCCGAACGTACCACAGGCTCGAAATTGCTTTGGACACCCCCAATAGAACACCTAGTTTAGAAACGTACCATTGGCTCTGAAATTGTTTTGGACGCACCCGATGGTACTCCTAGGTGATGAAGCTCAAGTGGATGCTCGCTTTGGTCTGTTTGAAGAAATTGCTAATCCTCACGCAAGATAGGGGCACGATTTGTGCCAAACGCAGCATAGGGTCAGAAATCATTTTGGACGCTCCCGATGGATCTCCTATGTGACATTGGTCATGTGGAATCTCGTTTCAATCCATTTGGAGACAGTGGTAGTGTTAGTGCAAGATAGGTGCACGGTTTGCGCCAAACATCGCTCAGAAATCGTTTTGGACGCACCTGATGGTACTCCCAGGCGACGAGGCGCAAGTGGATGCTCGTTTTGGTCTGTTTGGAGATAGTGCTAACTTTAACGCAAGATAGGTGCACGGTTTGTGTTGAATGTACTATAGGCTCAGAAATCATTTTGGCCGCACCCGATGGTACTCCTAGGTGTCGATGCTCAAGTGTATGCTCGTTTTGGTCTGTTTAGAGATAGTGCTAACCTTGACGCAAGATAGGTGCATGGTTTGCGCCGAACGTACCGTAGGCTCATAAATCGTTTCGAACGCACCAGATGGTACTCCTAGGTGATCAGGCTCAAGTGGATGCTCGTTTGGGTTTGTTTGGAGATAGTGCTAATCTTGACGCAAGATAGGTGCACGATCTCCGCCGAACATACCGTTGGCACAAAAATCATTTTCGACGCACCGAATGGATCTCCTATGTGACATTGGTCGTATGGAATCTCGTTTCTATGCATTTGGAGACAGTGGTAGTGTTAGTGCAAGATTGGTGCACGGTTTGCGCCAAACATCGCTCAGAAATCATTTTGGACGCACCTAATGGTACTCCTAGGTGATGAGGCGCAAGTGGATGCTCGTTTTGGTCTGTTTGGAGATAGTGCTAACCTTAACGCAAGATAGGTGCACGGTTTGCGCCGAACGTACCGTAGGTTCAGAAATCATTTTGGACGCACCTGATGGTACTCCTAGGTGACATGGCTCAAGTGGATGCTCGTTTTTGTCTGTTTGGAGACAGTGCTAAATTTGACGCAAGACAGCTGCACGGTTTGCGTCAAACATACCATAGGCTCAAAATGATTTTGGACGCATCCGATGGTACTCCTAGGTGATGAGGCTCAAGTGGATGCTCTTTTTTGGTCACTTTGAAGGTAATGCTAATCTTGATGCAAGATAGGTGCATGGTTTGCGCCGAATGTACCACAGGCTCGAAATTGCTTTGTACCCAATAGAACACCTAGTTTAGAAACGTACCATTGGCTCTGAAATTGTTTTGGACGCACCCGATGGTACTCCTAGGTGATGAAGCTCAAGTGGATGCTCGCTTTGGTCTGTTTGAAGAAATTGCTAATCCTCACGCAAGATAGGTGCACGATTTGTGCCAAACGCAGCATAGGGTCAAAAATTGTTTTGGACGCTCCCGATGGATCTCCTATGTGACATTGGTCATGTGCAATCTTGTTTCAATCCATTTGGAGACAGTGGTAGTGTTAGTGCAAGATAGGTGCACGGTTTGCGCCAAACGTACCATAGGCACAGAAATCGTTTCGCATGCATCCGATGGTACTCCTAGGTGACGAGGCTCAAGTGGATGCTCGTTTTGGTCTGTTTGGAGATAGTGCTAACCTTAACGCAAGATAGGTGCACGGTTTGTGCCAAATGTACTATAGGCTCAGAAATCGTTTTGGCCGCACCCGATGGTACTCCTTGGTGTCGAGGCTCAAGTGTATGCTCATTTTGGTCTGTTTAGAGATAGTGCTAACCTTGACACAATATAGGTGCGCGGTTTGCGCCGAACGTACCGTAGGCTTATAAATCATTTCGGACGCACCAGATGGTACTCCTAGGTGTTCAGGCTCAAGTGGATGCTCATTTGGGTTTGTTTGTAGATAGTGCTAATCTTAACGCAAGATAGGTGCACGGTCTCCGCCGAACGTACTGTAGGCACAGAAATCGTTTTGGACGCACCTAATGGATCTCCTATGTGACATTGGTCATATGGAATCTCGTTTCAATCCATTTGGAGACAGTGGTAGTGTTAGTGCAAGATAGGTGCACGGTTTGCGCCAAACATCGCTCAGAAATCGTTTTGGACGCACCTGATGGTACTCCTAGGTGACGAGGCACAAGTGGATGCTCGTTTTCATCTGTTTGGAGATAGTGCTAACCTTAACGCAAGATAGGTGCACGGTTTGTGTTGAATGTACTATAGGGTCAGAAATCATTTTGGACGCTCCCGATGGATCTCCTATGTGACATTGGTCATGTGGAATCTCGTTTCAATCAATTTGGAGACAGTGGTAGTGTTAGTGCAAGATAGGTGCACGGTTTGGCCAAACATCGCTCAGAAATCGTTTTGGACGCACCTGATGGTACTCCCAGGCGACGAGGCGCAAGTGGATGCTCGTTTTGGTCTGTTTGGAGATAGTGCTAACTTTAACGCAAGATAGGTGCACGATTTGTGTTGAATGTACTATAGGCTCAGAAATCGTTTTGGCCGCACCCGATGGTACTCCTAGGTGTCGATGCTCAAGTGTATGCTCGTTTTGGTCTGTTTAGAGATAGTGCTAACCTTGACGCAAGATAGGTGCATGGTTTGCGCCGAACGTACCATAGGCTCATAAATCGTTTCGAACGCACCAGATGGTACTCCTAGGTGATCAGGCTCAAGTGGATGCTCGTTTGGGTTTGTTTGGAGATAGTGCTAATCTTGACGCAAGATAGGTGCACGATCTCCGCCGAACATACCGTTGGCACAAAAATCATTTTCGACGCACCGAATGGATCTCCTATGTGACATTGGTCGTATGGAATCTCGTTTCAATGCATTTGGAGACAGTGGTAGTGTTAGTGCAAGATTGGTGCACGGTTTGCGCCAAACATCGCTCAGAAATCATTTTGGACGCACCTAATGGTACTCCTAGGTGATGAGGCGCAAGTGGATGCTCGTTTTGGTCTGTTTGGAGATAGTGCTAACCTTAACGCAAGATAGGTGCACGGTTTGCGCCGAACGTACCGTAGGTTCAGAAATCATTTTGGACGCACCTGATGGTACTCCTAGGTGACATGGCTCAAGTGGATGCTCGTTTTTGTCTGTTTGGAGACAGTGCTAAATTTGACGCAAGACAGCTGCACGGTTTGCGTCAAACATACCATAGGCTCAAAATGATTTTGGACGCATCCGATGGTACTCCTAGGTGATGAGGCTCAAGTGGATGCTCTTTTTTGGTCACTTTGAAGGTAATGCTAATCTTGATGCAAGATAGGTGCATGGTTTGCGCCGAATGTACCACAGGCTCGAAATTGCTTTGTACCCAATTGAACACCTAGTTTAGAAACGTACCATTGGCTCTGAAATTGTTTTGGACGCACCCGATGGTACTCCTAGGTGATGAAGCTCAAGTGGATGCTCGCTTTGGTCTGTTTGAAGAAATTGCTAATCCTCACGCAAGATAGGTGCACGATTTGTGCCAAACGTAGCATAGGGTCAAAAATTGTTTTGGACGCTCCCGATGGATCTCCTATGTGACATTGGTCATGTGCAATCTTGTTTCAATCCATTTGGAGACAGTGGTAGTGTTAGTGCAAGATAGGTGCACGGTTTGCGCCAAACGTACCATAGGCACAGAAATCGTTTCGCATGCATCCGATGGTACTCCTAGGTGACGAGGCTCAAGTGGATGCTCGTTTTGGTCTGTTTGGAGATAGTGCTAACCTTAACACAAGATAGGTGCACGGTTTGTGCCAAATGTACTATAGGCTCAGAAATCGTTTTGGCCGCACCCGATGGTACTCCTAGGTGTCGAGGCTCAAGTGTATGCTCGTTTTGGTCTGTTTAGAGATAGTGCTAACCTTGACACAATATAGGTGCGCGGTTTGCGCCGAACGTACCGTAGGCTTATAAATCATTTCGGACGCACCAGATGGTACTCCTAGGTGTTCAGGCTCAAGTGGATGCTCATTTGGGTTTGTTTGTAGATAGTGCTAATCTTGACGCAAGATAGGTGCACGGTCTCCGCCGAACGTACTGTAGGCACAGAAATCGTTTTGGACGCACCTAATGGATCTCCTATGTGACATTGGTCATATGGAATCTCGTTTCAATCCATTTGGAGACAGTGGTAGTGTTAGTGCAAGATAGGTGCACGGTTTGCGCCAAACATCGCTCAGAAATCGTTTTGGACGCACCTGATGGTACTCCTAGGTGACGAGGCACAAGTGGATGCTCGTTTTCATCTGTTTGGAGATAGTGCTAACCTTAACGCAAGATAGGTGTACGGTTTGTGCCGAATGTACTATAGGCTCAGAAATCATTTTGGCCGCACCCGATGGTACTCCTAGGTGTCGAGGCTCAAGTGTATGCTCGTTTTGGTCTATTTAGAGATAGTGCTAACCTTGACGCAATATAGGTGCGCGGTTTGCACCGAACGTACCGTAGGCTTATAAATCGTTTCGGACACACCAGATGGTACTCCTAGGTGATCAGGCTCAAGTGGATGCTCGTTTGGGTTTGTTTGGTGATAGTGCTAATCTTGATGCAAGAGAGGTGCATGGTCTTCGCCGAACGTACCGTAGGCACAGAAATCATTTTGGACGCACCCAATGGATCTCCTATATGACATTTGTCATATGGAATCTCTTTTCAATCCATTTGGAGACAGTGGTAGTGTTAGTGCAAGATAGGTGCACGATTTGCGCCAAACATCGCGCAGAAATCGTTTTGGACGCACCTGATGGTGCTCCTAGGTAACGAGGCGCAAGTGGATGCTCGTTTTGGTCTGTTTGGAGATAGTGCTAACCTTAACGTAAGATAGGTGCTTGGTTTGTGCCGAATGTACTATAGGCTCAGAAATCATTTTGGCCACACCCGATGGTACTCCTAGGTGTCGAGGCTCAAGTGTATACTAGTTTTGGTCTGTTTAGAGATAGTGCTAACCTTGATGCAAGATAGGTGCACGGTTTGCGCCGAATGTACCGTAGGCTCATAAATCGTTTCAGACGCACCTGATGGTACTCCTAGGTGATCAGGCTCAAGTGGATGCTCGTTTGCCTTTGTTTGGAGATAGTGCTAATCTTGACGCAAGATAGGTGCACGGTCTCCGCCGAACGTACCGTAGGCACAGAAATCGTTTTAGACGCACCCAATCGATCTCCTATGTGACATTGGTCATATGGAATCTCGTTTCAATCCATTTGGAGACAGTGGTAGTGTTAGTGTAAGATAGGTGCACGGTTTGAGCCAAACATCGCTCAGAAATCATTTTGGACGCACCTGATCGGACTCCTAGGTGACGAGGCGCAAGTGGATGCTCGTTTTTGGTCTGTTTGGAGATAGTGCTAACCTTAACGCAAGATAGGTGCATGGTTTGCGCCGAACGTACCGTAGGTTCAGAAATCATTTTGGACGCACCCGATGGTACTCCTAGGTGACGTAGCTCAAGTGGATGCTCGTTTTGGTCTGTTTAGAGATAGTGCTAACCTTGGCACAAGATAGGTGCACGGTTTGCGCCAAACATACCGTAGGCTCTTAAATCAATTCGGACGCACCAGATGGTACTCCTAGCTGTTCAGGCTCAAGTGGATGCTCGTTTGGGTTTGTTTGTAGATAGTGCTAATCTTGACGCAAGATAGGTGCACGGTCTCCGCCGAACGTACCGTAGGCACAAAAATCGTTTTGGATGCACCTAATGGATCTCCTATGTGACATTGGTCATATGGAATCTCGTTTCAATCCATTTGGAGACAGTGGTAGTGTTAGTGCAAGATAGGGGCACGGTTTGCGCCAAACATCGCTCAGAAATCATTTTGGACGCACCTGATGGGACTCCTAGATGACGAGGCCCAAGTGGATGCTCGTTTTTCGTCTGTTTGGAGATAGTGCTAACCTTAACGCAAGATAGGTGCATGGTTTGTGCCGAACGTACCGTAGGTTTAGAAATCATTTTGGACGCATCCGATGGTACTCCTAGGTGACATGGCTCAAGTGGATGCTCGTTTTTGTCTGTTTGGAGACAGTGCTAAATTTGACGCAAGACAGCTGCACGGTTTGCGTCAAACATACCATAGGCTCAAAAATGATTTTGGACGCATCCGATGGTACTCCTAGTTGACGAGGCTGAAGTGGATGCTCGTTTTTGGTCACTTTGAAGGTAATGCTAATCTGGATGCAAGATAGGTGCATGGTTTACGCCGAACGTACCATAGGCTCGAAATTGCTTTGGACACACCTGATAGAACAACTAGGTGACGTGGGTCCTGTGGAATCTTATTTTGGTCCGTTTAGAGACAGTGTTAGTATCGGTGCAAGATAGGTGCATGGTTTGCGAGAAACGTACCATAGGCTCAGAAATCATTTTGGATGCACCTGATGGTACTCCTAGGTGACGAGGCTCAAGTGGATGCTCGCTTTTGTCTATTTGAAGAAATTGCTAATATTCACGCAAGATAGGTGCACGGTTTGCGCCAAGCGTAGTATAGGGTTAGAAATCATTTTGGATGCTCCCGATGGATCTCCTTTGTGACATTCGTCATGTGGAAACTCATTTCAATCTATTTGGAGACAGTGGTAGTGTTAGTCCAACATAGGTGCACGGTTTGCGCCAAACGTACCATAGGCACAGAAATTGTTTTGGACGCACCCGATGGTACTCCAAGGTGACGAGGCTCAAGTGGATGCTTGTTTTGGTTTGTTTTTAGATAGTGTTAATCTTGACCAAAGATAGGTGCCCGGTTTGCGCCGAACGTACCATAGGCTTAGAAATTGTTTCGGACGCACCCGATGGTACTCCTAGGTGACGAGGCTAAGTGGATGCTTGTTTTGGTCTGTTTGGACATAATGATAATCTTGACGCAGACAGGTGCACGGTTGGCGCCGAATGTACCATAGGCTCAGAAATCATTTTGGACGCACCGGATGGTACTCCTAGGTGACGAGGCTCAAGCGTATGCTCATTTTGGTCTGTTTAGAGATAGTGCTAACCTTGACGCAAGATAGGTGCACGGTTTGTGCTGAACATATCGTAGGCTTAGAAATCGTTTCGGACACACCCGATGGTACTCCTAGGTGATAAGGCTCAAGTGGATGCTTGTTTGGGTTTGTTTCGAGATAGTGCTAATCTTGACGCAAGATAGGTGCACGGTTTGTGCAGAACCTACCGTAGGCTCAGAAATCGTTTTGGACGCACCTGATGGATCTTTTATGTGACATTGGTCATGTGGAATCTCGTTTCAATCCATTTGGAGATAGTGGTAGTGTCAGTGCAAGATAGGCGCATGGTTTGCGCCAAACATACCCTAGGCACAGAAATCGATTTGGATGCACTCAATGGTACTACTAGGTGATGAGGCTCAAGTGGATTCTCATCTTGGTCTGGTTAGAGATAGTGCTAATCTTGACGCCAGACAACTGCACGGTTTGCGTCAAACATACCATAGGCTCAAAAATCATTTTGGACGCACCCGATGGATCTCCTCGGTGACATTGGTCATGTGGAATCCCGTTTCAATCCATTTTGAGACAGTGTTTGTGTCAGTGCAGGATAGGTGCATGGTTTGTGCCAAACGTAGCTCAGAAATCGTTTTAGACGCACCCAATGGTAGTTCTAAGTGACGAGGCTCAAGTGGATACTTGTTTTGGTCTGTTTTGGAGATAGTGCTAATCTTGACGCAAGATAGGTGCATGGTTTGCACCGAACGTACCACATGCTCGAAATTGCTTTGGACACACCCAATAGAACACCTAGGTGGCGTGGGTCATGGGAATCTTATTTTTGTCCGTTTAGAGACGGTGTTAGTTTCGGTGCAAGATAGGTGTATGGTTTGCGAGAAACATACCATAGGCTCAGAAATCGTTTTGGACGCACCCGATGGTACTCCTAGGTGACGAGGCTCAAGTGGATGCTCGCTTTTGTCTATTTGAAGGAATTGCTAATCCTCACGCAAGATAGGTGCACGGTTTGCGCCAAACGTAGCATAGGGTCAGAAATCATTTTGGACGCTCCCGATGGATCTCCTATGTGACATTGTCATGTGGAATATCGTTTCAATCCATTTGGAGACAGTAGTAGGGTTAGTCCAATGTAGGTGCACGGTTTGCGCCAAACGTACCATAGGCATAGAAATCGTTTTGGACGCACCCGATGGTACTCCTAGGTGATGAGGCTCAAGTGGATGCTCGTTTTGGTTTGTTTTTAGATAGTGTTAATGTTGACCGAAGATAGGTGCACGGTTTGCGCCGAACGTACCATAGGCTCAGAAATCGTTTCGGATGCACCCGATGGTACTCCTAGGTGACGAGGCTCAAGTGGATGCTCATTTTTGTCTGTTTGGACATAGTGATAATTTTGACGCAAGATAGGTGCACGGTTTGTGCCGAATGTACTATAGGCTCAGAAATCATTTTGGCTGCACCCGATGGTACTCCTAGGTGTCGAGGCTCAAGTGTATGCTCGTTTTGGTCTGTTTAGAGATAGTGCTAACCTTGACGCAAGATAGGTGCACGGTTTGCGCCGAACGTACCGTAGGCTCATAAATCGTTTCGGACGCACCAGATGGTACTCCTAGGTGATCAGGCTCAAGTGGATGCTCGTTTGGGTTTGTTTCGAGATAGTGTTAATCTGGACGCAAGATAGGTGCACGGTCTCCGCCGAACGTACCGTAGGCACAGAAATCGTTTTGGACGCACCCAATGGATCTCCTATGTGACATTGGTCATATGGAATCTCGTTTCAATCCATTTGCAGACAGTGGTAGTGTTAGTGCAAGATAGGTGCTCGGTTTGCGCCAAATATCGCTCAGAAATCGTTTTGGACGCACCTGATGGTACTCCTAGGTGACGAGGCGCAAGTGGATGCTCGTTTTGGCTTGTTTGGAGATAGTGCTTACCTTAACGCAAGATAGGTGCATGGTTTGCGCCAAACGTAGCATAGGGTCAGAAATCATTTTGGACGCTCCCGATGGATCTCCTATGTGACATTGTCATGTGGAATATCGTTTCAATCCATTTGGAGACAGTAGTAGGGTTAGTCCAATGTAGGTGCACGCTTTGCGCCAAACGTACCATAGGCATAGAAATCGTTTTGGACGCACCCGATGGTACTCCTAGGTGATGAGGCTCAAGTGGATGCTCGTTTTGGTTTGTTTTTAGATAGTGTTAATGTTGACCGAAGATAGGTGCACGGTTTGCGCCGAACGTACCATAGGCTCAGAAATCGTTTCGGACGCACCCGATGGTACTCTTAGGTGACGAGGCTCAAGTGGATGCTCGTTTTTGTCTGTTTGGACATAGTGATAATCTTGACGCAAGATAGGTGCACGGTTTGTGCCGAATGTACTATAGGCTCAGAAATCATTTTGGCTGCACCCGATGGTACTCCTAGGTGTCGAGGCTCAAGTGTATGCTCGTTTTGGTCTGTTTAGAGATAGTGCTAACCTTGACGCAAGATAGGTGCACGGTTTGCGCCGAACGTACCGTAGGCTCATAAATCATTTCGGACGCACCAGATGGTACTCCTAGGTGATCAGGCTCAAGTGGATGCTCGTTTGGGTTTGTTTCGAGATAGTGCTAATCTTAACGCAAGATAGTTGCACGGTCTCCGCCGAATGTACCGTAGGCACAGAAATCGTTTTGGACGCACCCAATGGATCTCCTATGTGACATTGGTCATATGGAATCTCGTTTCAATCCATTTGCAGACAGTGGTAGTGTTAGTGCAAGATAGGTGCACGGTTTGCGCCAAATATCGCTCAGAAATCGTTTTGGACGCACCTGATGGTACTCCTAGGTGACGAGGCGCTAGTGGATGCTCGTTTTGGCCTGTTTGGAGATAGTGCTTACCTTAACGCAAGATAGGTGCATGGTTTGCGCCGAACGTACCGTAGGTTCAGAAATCATTTTGGACGCACCCGATGGTACTCCTAGGTGACGTGGCTCAAGTGTATGCTCGTTTTGGTCTGTTTGGAGATAGTGCTAACCTTAATGCAAGATAGGTGCACGGTTTGTGCCAAATGTACTATAGGCTAAGAAATCGTTTTGGCCACACCCGATGGTACTCCTAGGTGTCGAGGCTCAAGTGTATCCTCGTTTTAGTCTGTTTAGAGATAGTGCTAACCTTGACGCAAGATAGGTGCACGGTTTGCGCCAAACGTACCGTAGGCTCATAAATCATTTCAGACGCACCAGATGGTACTCCTAGGTGATCAGGCTCAAGTGGATGCTCGTTTGGGTTTATTTGGAGATAGTGCTAATCTTGGCGTAAGATAGGTGCACGGTCTCCACGGAACAAACCGTAGGCATAGAAATCATTTTGGACGCACCCAATGGATCTCCTATGTGACATTGGTCATATGGAATCTCGTTTCAATCCATTTGGAGATAGTGGTAGTGTCAGTGCAAGATAGGCGCATGGTTTGCGCCAAACATACCCTAGGCACAGAAATCGATTTGGATGCACTCAATGGTACTACTAGGTGATGAGGCTCAAGTGGATTCTCATCTTGGTCTGGTTAGAGATAGTGCTAATCTTGACGCCAGACAACTGCACGGTTTGCGTCAAACATACCATCGGCTCAAAAATCATTTTGGACGCACCCGATGGATCTCCTCGGTGACATTGGTCATGTGGAATCCCGTTTCAATCCATTTTGAGACAGTGTTTGTGTCAGTGCAGGATAGGTGCATGGTTTGTGCCAAACGTAGCTCAGAAATCGTTTTAGACGCACCCAATGGTAGTTCTAAGTGACGAGGCTCAAGTGGATACTTGTTTTGGTCTGTTTTGGAGATAGTGCTAATCTTGACGCAAGATAGGTGCATGGTTTGCACCGAACGTACCACATGCTCGAAATTGCTTTGGACACACCCAATAGAACACCTAGGTGGCGTGGGTCATGGGAATCTTATTTTTGTCCGTTTAGAGACGGTGTTAGTTTCGGTGCAAGATAGGTGTATGGTTTGCGAGAAACATACCATAGGCTCAGAAATCGTTTTGGACGCACCCGATGGTACTCCTAGGTGACGAGGCTCAAGTGGATGCTCGCTTTTGTCTATTTGAAGGAATTGCTAATCCTCACGCAAGATAGGTGCACGGTTTGCGCCAAACGTAGCATAGGGTCAGAAATCATTTTGGACGCTCCCGATGGATCTCCTATGTGACATTGTCATGTGGAATATCGTTTCAATCCATTTGGAGACAGTAGTAGGGTTAGTCCAATGTAGGTGCACGGTTTGCGCCAAACGTACCATAGGCATAGAAATCGTTTTGGACGCACCCGATGGTACTCCTAGGTGATGAGGCTCAAGTGGATGCTCGTTTTGGTTTGTTTTTAGATAGTGTTAATGTTGACCGAAGATAGGTGCACGGTTTGCGCCGAACGTACCATAGGCTCAGAAATCGTTTCGGATGCACCCGATGGTACTCCTAGGTGACGAGGCTCAAGTGGATGCTCATTTTTGTCTGTTTGGACATAGTGATAATTTTGACGCAAGATAGGTGCACGGTTTGTGCCGAATGTACTATAGGCTCAGAAATCATTTTGGCTGCACCCGATGGTACTCCTAGGTGTCGAGGCTCAAGTGTATGCTCGTTTTGGTCTGTTTAGAGATAGTGCTAACCTTGACGCAAGATAGGTGCACGGTTTGCGCCGAACGTACCGTAGGCTCATAAATCGTTTCGGACGCACCAGATGGTACTCATAGGTGATCAGGCTCAAGTGGATGCTCGTTTGGGTTTGTTTCGAGATAGTGTTAATCTTGACGCAAGATAGGTGCACGGTCTCCGCCGAACGTACCGTAGGCACAGAAATCGTTTTGGACGCACCCAATGGATCTCCTATGTGACATTGGTCATATGGAATCTCGTTTCAATCCATTTGCAGACAGTGGTAGTGTTTGTGCAAGATAGGTGCTCGGTTTGCGCCAAATATCGCTCAGAAATCGTTTTGGACGCACCTGATGGTACTCCTAGGTGACGAGGCGCAAGTGGATGCTCGTTTTGGCCTGTTTGGAGATAGTGCTTACCTTAACGCAAGATAGGTGCATGGTTTGCGCCAAACGTAGCATAGGGTCAGAAATCATTTTGGACGCTCCCGATGGATCTCCTATGTGACATTGTCATGTGGAATATCGTTTCAATCCATTTGGAGACAGTAGTAGGGTTAGTCCAATGTAGGTGCACGGTTTGCGCCAAACGTACCATAGGCATAGAAATCGTTTTGGACGCACCCGATGGTACTCCTAGGTGATGAGGCTCAAGTGGATGCTCGTTTTGGTTTGTTTTTAGATAGTGTTAATGTTGACCGAAGATAGGTGCACGGTTTGCGCCGAACGTACCATAGGCTCAGAAATCGTTTCGGACGCACCCGATGGTACTCCTAGGTGACGAGGCTCAAGTGGATGCTCGTTTTTGTCTGTTTGGACATAGTGATAATCTTGACGCAAGATAGGTGCACGGTTTGTGCCGAATGTACTATAGGCTCAGAAATCATTTTGGCTGCACCCGATGGTACTCCTAGGTGTCGAGGCTCAAGTGTATGCTCGTTTTGGTCTGTTTAGAGATAGTGCTAACCTTGACGCAAGATAGGTGCACGGTTTGCGCCGAACGTACCGTAGGCTCATAAATCATTTCGGACGCACCAGATGGTACTCCTAGGTGATCAGGCTCAAGTGGATGCTCGTTTGGGTTTGTTTCGAGATAGTGCTAATCTTAACGCAAGATAGTTGCACGGTCTCCGCCGAATGTACCGTAGGCACAGAAATCGTTTTGGACGCACCCAATGGATCTCCTATGTGACATTGGTCATATGGAATCTCGTTTCAATCCATTTGTAGACAGTGGTAGTGTTAGTGCAAGATAGGTGCACGGTTTGCGCCAAACATCGCTCAGAAATCGTTTTGGACGCACCTGATGGTACTCCTAGGTGACGAGGCGCAAGTGGATGCTCGTTTTGGTCTGTTTGGAGATAGTGCTAACCTTAACGCAAGATAGGTGCATGGTTTGCGCCGAACATACCGTAGGTTCAGAAATCATTTTGGACGCAACCGATGGTACTCCTAGGTGACGTGGCTGAAGTGGATGCTCGTTTTGGTCTGTTTGGAGACAGTGCTAACCTTAACACAAGACAGCTGCACGGTTTGCATCAAACATACCATAGGCTCAAAAATGATTTTGGATGCATCCGATGGTACTCCTAGGTGATGAGGCTCAAGTGGATGCTCGTTTTTGGTCACTTTGAAGGTAATGCTAATCTTGATGCAAGATAGGTGCATGGTTTGCGCCGAACGTACCACAGGCTCGAAATTGCTTTGGACACACCCAATAGAACACCTAGTTTAGAAACGTACCATTGGCTCTGAAATTGTTTTGGACGCACCCGATGGTACTCCTAGGTGATGAAGCTCAAGTGGATGCTCGCTTTGGTCTGTTTGAAGAAATTGCTAATCCTCACGCAAGATAGGTACACGATTTGTGCCAAATGCAGCATAGGGTCAGAAATCATTTTCGACGCTCCCAATAGATCTCCTATGTGACTTTCGTCATGTGGAATCCTGTTTCAATCCATTTGGAGATAGTGGTAGTGTTAGTGCAAGATAGGTGCACGGTTTGTGCCAAACGTACCATAGGAATCGTTTTGGACGCACCTGATGGTACTCCTAGGTGACGAGGCGCAAGTGGATGCTCGTTTTGGTCTGTTTGGAGATAGTGCTAACCTTAACGCAAGATAGGTGCACAGTTCGTGCCGAATGTACTATAGGCTCAGAAATCGTTTTGGCCGCACCCGATGGTACTCCTAGGTGTCGAGGCTCAAGTGTATGCTCGTTTTGGTCTGTTTAGAGATAGTGCTAACCTTGATGCAAGATAGGTGCATGGTTTGCGCCGAACGTACCGTAGGCTCATAAATCGTTTTGGATGGACCAGATGGTACTCCTAGGTGATCAGGCTCAAGTGGATGCCCGTTTGGGTTTGTTTGGCGATAGTGCTAATCTTGACGCAAGATAGGTGCACGGTCTCCGCCGAACGTACCGTAGGCACATAAATTGTTTTGGACGCACCCAATGGATCTCCTATGTGACATTGGTCATATGGAATCTCGTTTCAATCCATTTGGAGACAGTGGTAGTGTTAGTGCAAGATAGGTGCACGGTTTGCGCCAAACATCGCTCAGAAATCGTTTTGGACGCACCTGATGGTACTCCTAGGTGACGAGGCACAAGTGGATGCTCGTTTTGGTCTGTTTGGAGATAGTGCTAACCGTAATGCAAGAAAGGTGCACGGTTTGCGCCGAATGTACGATTGGTTCAGAAATCATTTTGGACGCACCCGATGGTACTCCTAGGTGACGTGGCTCAAGTGGATGCTCATTTTTGTCTGTTTGGAGACAGTGCTAAATTTGACGCAAGACAGCTGCACGGTTTTGCGTCAAACATACCATAGGCTCAAAAATGATTTTGGACGCATCCGATGGTACTCCTAGGTGATGAGGCTCAAGTGGATGCTCGTTTTTGGTCACTTTGAAGGTAATGCTAATCTTGATGCAAGATAGGTGCATGGTTTGCGCCGAACGTACCACAGGCTCGAAATTGCTTTGGACACACCCAATAGAACACCTAGTTTAGAAACGTACCATTGGCTCTCAAAATTGTTTTGGACGCACCCGATGGTACTCCTAGGTGATGAAGCTCAAGTGGATGCTCGCTTTGGTCTGTTTGAAGAAATTGCTAATCCTCACGCAAGATAGGTGCACGATTTGTGCCAAACACAGCATAGGGTCAGAAATCGTTTTGGACGCTCCCGATGGATCTCCTATGTGACATTGGTCATGTGGAATCTCGTTTCAATCCATTTGGAGACAGTGGTAGTGTTAGTCCAAGATAGGTTCACGGTTTGCGCCAAACATCGCTCAGAAATCATTTTGGACGCACCTGATGGTACTCCTAGGTGATGAGGCGCAGGTGGATGCTCGTTTCGGTCTATTTGGAGATAGTGCTAACCTTAACGCAAGCTAGGTGCATGGTTTGCGCCGAACGTACCGTAGGTTCAGAAATCATTTTGGACGCACCCGATGGTACTCCTAGGTGACGTGGCTCAAGTGGATGCTCGTTTTTGTCTGTTTGGAGATAGTGCTAAATTTGACGCAAGACAGCTGCACGGTTTGCGTCAAACATAGCATAGGCTCAAAAATGATTTTGGATGCATCCGATGGTACTCCTAGGTGATGAGGCTCAAGTGGATGCTCGTTTTTGGTCACTTTGAAGGTAATGCTAATCTTGATGCAAGATAGGTGCATGGTTTACGCCGAACGTACCATAGGCTCGAAATTGCTTTGGACACACCCAATAGAACACCTAGTTTAGAAACATACCATTGGCTCCGAAATTGTTTTGGACGCACCCGATGGTACTCCTAGGTGATGAAGCTCAAGTGGATGCTCACTTTGGTCTATTTGAAGAAATTGCTAATCCTCACGCAAGATAGGTGCACGATTTGTGCCAAACGCAGCATAGGGTCAGAAATCATTTTGGACGCTCCTGATGGATCTCCTATGTGACATTGGTCATGTGGAATCTCGTTTCAATCCATTTGGAGACAATGGTAGTGTTAGTGCAAGATAGGTGCACGGTTTGCGCCAAACGTACCATAGGCACAGAAATCGTTTTGCACGCACCCGATGGTACTCCTAGGTGACGAGGCTCAAGTGGATGCTCGTTTTTGTCTATTTGCACATAGTTATAATCTTGACGCAAGTTAGGTGCACGGTTTGTGCCGAATGTACTATAGGCTCAGAAATCGTTTTGGCCGCACCCGATGGTACTCCTAGGTGTCGAGGCTCAAGTGTATGCTCGTTTTGGTCTGTTTAGAGATAGTGCTAACCTTGACGCAAGATAGGTGCACGGTTTGCATCGAACATGTCGTGGGCTCATAAATCGTTTCGGACGCACCAGATGGTACTCCTAGGTGATCAGGCTCAAGTGGATGCTCGTTTGGGTTTGTTTGGAGATAGTGCTAATCTTGACGCAAGATAGGTGCACGGTCTCCACCGAACGTACCGTAGGCATAGAAATCGTTTTGGACACACCCAATGGATCTCCAATGTGACATTGGTGATATGGAATCTTGTTTCAGTCCATTTGGAGACAGTGGTAGTGTTAGTGCAAGATAGGTGCACGGTTCGCGCCAAACATCGCTCAGAAATCGTTTTGGACGCACCTGATGGTACTCCTAGGTGACGAGGCGCAAGTGGATGCTCGTTTCGGTCTATTTGGAGATAGTGCTAACCTTAACGCAAGCTAGGTGCATGGTTTGCGCTGAACGTACCGTAGGTTCAGAAATCATTTTGGATGCACCCGATGGTACTCCTAGGTGACGTGGCTCAAGTGGATGCTCGTTTTTGTCTGTTTGGAGATAGTGCTAAATTTGACGCAAGACAGCTGCACGGTTTGCGTCAAACATAGCATAGGCTCAAAAATGATTTTGGATGCATCCGATGGTACTCCTAGGTGATGAGGCTCAAGTGGATGCTCGTTTTTGGTCACTTTGAAGGTAATGCTAATCTTGATGCAAGATAGGTGCATGGTTTACGCCGAACGTACCATAGGCTCGAAATTGCTTTGGACACACCCAATAGAACACCTAGTTTAGAAACATACCATTGGCTCCGAAATTGTTTTGGACGCACCCGATGGTACTCCTAGGTGATGAAGCTCAAGTGGATGCTCCCTTTGGTCTATTTGAAGAAATTGCTAATCCTCACGCAAGATAGGTGCACGATTTGTGCCAAACACAGCATAGGGTCAGAAATCATTTTGGACGCTCCTGATGGATCTCCTATGTGACATTGGTCATGTGGAATCTCGTTTCAATCCATTTGGAGACAATGGTAGTGTTAGTGCAAGATAGGTGCACGGTTTGCGCCAAACGTACCATAGGCACAGAAATCGTTTTGCACGCACCCGATGGTACTCCTAGGTGACGAGGCTCAAGTGGATGCTCGTTTTTGTCTATTTGCACATAGTTATAATCTTGACGCAAGTTAGGTGCACGGTTTGTGCCGAATGTACTATAGGCTCAGAAATCGTTTTGGCCGCACCCAATGGTACTCCTAGGTGTCGAGGCTCAAGTGTATGCTCGTTTTGGTCTGTTTAGAGATAGTGCTAACCTTGACGCAAGATAGGTGCACGGTTTGCATCGAACATATTGTGGGCTCATAAATCGTTTCGGACGCACCAGATGGTACTCCTAGGTGATCAGGCTCAAGTGGATGCTCGTTTGGGTTTGTTTGGAGATAGTGCTAATCTTGACGCAAGATAGGTGCACGGTCTCCACCGAACGTACCGTAGGCATAGAAATCATTTTGGACACACCCAATGGATCTCCAATGTGACATTGGTGATATGGAATCTTGTTTCAGTCCATTTGGAGACAGTGGTAGTGTTAGTGCAAGATAGGTGCACGGTTCGCGCCAAACATCGCTCAGAAATCGTTTTGGACGCACCTGATGGTACTCCTAGGTGACGAGGCGCAAGTGGATGCTCGTTTCGGTCTATTTGGAGATAGTGCTAACCTTAACGCAAGCTAGGTGCATGGTTTGCGCCGAACGTACCGTAGGTTCAGAAATCATTTTGGACGCACCCGATGGTACTCCTAGGTGACGTGGCTCAAGTGGATGCTCGTTTTTGTCTGTTTGGAGATATTGCTAAATTTGACGCAAGACAGCTGCACGGTTTGCGTCAAACATAGCATAGGCTCAAAAATTATTTTGGATGCATCCGATGGTACTCCTAGGTGATGAGGCTCAAGTGGATGCTCGTTTTTGGTCACTTTGAAGGTAATGCTAATCTTGATGCAAGATAGGTGCATGGTTTACGCCGAACGTACCATAGGCTCGAAATTGCTTTGGACACACCCAATAGAACACCTAGTTTAGAAACATACCATTGGCTCCGAAATTGTTTTGGACGCACCCGATGGTACTCCTAGGTGATGAAGCTCAAGTGGATGCTCACTTTGGTCTATTTGAAGAAATTGCTAATCCTCACGCAAGAAAGGTGCACGATTTGTGCCAAACGCAGCATAGGGTCAGAAATCATTTTGGACGCTCCTGATGGATCTCCTCTGTGACATTGGTCATGTGGAATCTCGTTTCAATCCATTTGGAGACAATGGTAGTGTTAGTGCAAGATAGGTGCACGGTTTGCGCCAAACGTACCATAGGCACAGAAATCGTTTCGCACGCACCCGATGGTACTCCTAGGTGACGAGGCTCAAGTGGATGCTCGTTTTTGTCTATTTGCACATAGTTATAATCTTGACGCAAGTTAGGTGCACGGTTTGTGCCGAATGTACTATAGGCTCAGAAATCGTTTTGGCCGCACCCGATGGTACTCCTAGGTGTCGAGGCTCAAGTGTATGCTCGTTTTGGTCTGTTTAGAGATAGTGCTAACCTTGACGCAAGATAGGTGCACGGTTTGCATCGAACATATCGTGGGCTCATAAATCGTTTCGGACGCACCAGATGGTACTCCTAGGTGATCAGGCTCAAGTGGATGCTCGTTTGGGTTTGTTTGGAGATAGTGCTAATCTTGACGCAAGATAGGTGCACGGTCTCCACCGAACGTACCGTAGGCATAGAAATCGTTTTGGACACACCCAATGGATCTCCAATGTGACATTAGTGATATGGAATCTTGATTCAGTCCATTTGGAGACAGTGGTAGTGTTAGTGCAAGATAGGTGCACGGTTCGCGCCAAACATCGCTCAGAAATCGTTTTGGACGCACCTGATGGTACTCCTAGGTGACGAGGCACAAGTGGATGCTCGTTTTGGTCTGTTTGGAGATAGTGCTAACCTTAACGCAAGATAGGTGCATGGTTTGCGCCGAACGTACCGTAGGTTCAGAAATCATTTTGGATGCACCCGATGGTACTCCAAGGTGACGTGGCTCAAGTGGATGCTTGTTTTTGTCTGTTTGGAGACAGTGCTAAATTTGACGCAAGACAGCTGCACGGTTTGCGTCAAACATAGCGTAGGCTCAAAAATGATTTTGGACGCATCCGATGGTACTCCTAGGTGATGAGGCTCAACTGGATGCTCGTTTTTGGTCACTTTGAAGGTAATGCTAATCTTGATGCAAGATAGGTGCATGGTTTGCGCCAAACATACAATAGGCACAGAAATCGTTTCGCATGCACCCGATGGTACTCCTAGGGGACGAGGCTCAAGTGGATGCTCATTTTTGTCTGTTTGGACATAGTGATAATCTTGACGCAAGATAGGTGCACGGTTTTGTGCCGAATGTACTATAGGCTCAGAAATCGTTTTGGCCGCACCCGATGGTACTCCTAGGTGTCGAGGCTCAAGTGTATGCTCGTTTTGGTCTGTTTAGAGATAGTGCTAACCTTGACGCAAGATAGGTGCACGGTTTGCGCCGAACGTACCGTAGGCTCATAAATCGTTTCGGACACACCAGATGGTACTCCTAGGTGATCAAGCTCAAGTGGATGCTCGTTTGGGTTTGTTTGGAGATAGTGCTAATCTTGATGCAAGATAGGTGCACGGTCTCCGCCGAACGTACCGTAGGCACAGAAATCGTTTTGGACGCACCCAATGGATCTCCTATGTGACATTGGTCATATGGAATCTCGTTTCAATCCATTTGTAGATAGTGGTAGTGTTAGTGCAAGATAGGTGCACGGTTTGCGCCATACATCGCACAGAAATCGTTTTGGACGCACCTGATGGTACTCCTAGGTGACGAGGCGCAAGTGGATGCTCACTTTGGTCTGTTTGGAGATAGTGCTAACCTTAACGCAAGATAGGTGCATGGTTTGCGCCGAACGTACCGTAGGTTTAGAAATCATTTTGGACGCACCCGATGGTACTCCTAGGTGACGTGGCTCAAGTGGATGCTCATTTTTGTCTGTTTGGAGACTGCTAAATTTGACGCAAGACAGCTGCACGGTTTGCGTCAAGCATAGCATAGGCTCAAAAATGATTTTGGACGCATCCGATGGTACTCCTAGGTGATGAGGCTCAAGTGGATGCTCGTTTTTGGTCACTTTGAAGGTAATGCTAATCTTGATGCAAGATAGGTGCATGGTTTGCGCCAAACGTACCACAGGCTCGAAATTGCTTTGGACACACCCGATATAACACCTAGTTTAGAAACATACCATTGGCTCTGAAATTGTTTTGGACGCAGCCGATGGTACTCGTAGGTGATGAAGCTCAAGTTAATGCTCGCTTTGGTCTGTTTGAAGAAATTGCTAATCCTCACGCAAGATAGGTGCACGATTTGTGCCAAACGCAGCAAAGGGTCAGAAATCATTTTGGACGCTCCCGATGGATCTCCTATGTGACACTGGTCATGTGGAATCTCGTTTCAATCCATTTGGAGACAATGGTAGTGTTAGTGCAAGATAGGTGCACGGTTTGCACCAAACGTACCATAGGCACAGAAATCGTTTTGCACACACCCGATGGTACTCCTAGGTGACGAGGCTCAAGTGGATGCTCGTTTTTGTATGTTTGGACATAGTGATAATCTTGACGCAAGATAGGTGCACGGTTTGTGCCGAATGTACTATAGGCTCAGAAATCGTTTTGGCCGCACCCGATGGTACTCCTAGGTGTCGAGGCTCAAGTGTATGCTCGTTTTGGTCTGTTTAGAGATAGTGCTAACCTTGACCCAAGATAGGTGCACGGTTTGCGCCGAACGTACCGTAGGCTCATAATTATTTTTGGACACACCAGATGGTACTCCTAGGTGATCAGGCTCAAGAGGATGCTCGTTTGGGTTTGTTTGGAGATAGTGCTAATCTTGACGCAAGATAGGTGCACGGTCTCCACCGAACGTACCGTAGGCACAGAAATCATTTTGGATGCACCCAATGGATCTCCTATGTGACATTGGTCATATGGAATCTTGTTTCAATCCATTTGTAGACAGTGGTAGTGTTAGTGCAAGATAGGTGCACGGTTTGCGCCAAACATCGCTCAGAAATCGTTTTGGACGCACCTGATGGAACTCCTAGGTGACGAGGCGCAAGTGGATGCTCGTTTTGGTCTGTTTGGAGATAGTGCTAACCTTAACGCAAGATAGGTGCATGGTTTGCGCCGAACGTACCGTAGGTTCAGAAATCATTTTGGTCGCACCCGATGGTACTCCTAGGTGATGTGGCTCAAGTGGATGCTCATTTTTGTTTGTTTGGAGACTGCTAAATTTGACGCAAGACAGCTGCACGGTTTGCGTCAAACATAGCATAGGCTCAAAAATGATTTTGGACGCATCCGATGGTACTCCTAGGTGATGAGGCTCAAGTGGATGCTCGTTTTTTGTCACTTTGAAGGTAATGCTAATCTTGATGCAAGATAGGTGCATGGTTTGCGCCGAACGTACCACAGGCTCGAAATTGCTTTGGACACACCCAAAAGAACACCTAGTTTAGAAACATACCATTGGCTCTGAAATTGTTTTGGACGCACCCGATGGTACTCCTAGGTGATGAAGCTCAAGTGGATGCTCGCTTTGGTCTGTTTGAAGAAATTGCTAATCCTCACGCAAGATATGTGCACGATTTGTGCCAAACGCAGCATAGGGTCAGAAATCGTTTTGGACGCTCCCGATGGATCTCCTATGTGACACTGGTCATGTGGAATCTTGTTTCAATCCATTTGGAGACAATGGTAGTGTTAGTGCAAGATAGGTGCACGGTTTGCGCCAAACGTACCATAGGCACAGAAATCATTTTGCACGCACCCGATGGTACTCCTAGGTGACGAGGCTCAAGTGGATGCTCATTTTTGTCTGTTTGGACATAGTGATAATCTTGACGCAAGATAGGTGCACAGTTTGCGCCAAACATCGCTCAGAAATCATTTTGGATGCACCTGATGGTACTCGTAGGTGACGAGGCGCAAGTGGATGCTCGTTTTGGTCTGTTTGGAGATAGTGCTAACCTTAACGCAAGATAGGTGCATGGTTTGCGCCGAACATACCGTAGGTTCAGAAATCATTTTGGACGCACCCGATGGTACTCCTAGGTGACGTGGCTCAAGTGGATGCTCGTCTTGGTCTGTTTGGAGATAGTGGTAACCTTAACGCAAGATAGGTGCACGGTTTGTGCCGAATGTACTATAGGCTAAGAAATCGTTTTGGCCACACCCGATGGTACTCCTAGATGTCGAGGCCCAAGTGTATCCTCGTTTTAGTCTGTTTAGAGATAGTGCTAACTTTGACGCAAGATAGGTGCATGGTTTGCGCCGAACGTACCGTAGGCTCATAAATCGTTTCGGACGCACCATATGCTACTCCTAGGTGATCAGGCTCAAGTGGATGCTCGTTTGGGTTTGTTTGGAGATAGTGCTAACTTGACGCAAGATAGGTGCACGGTCTCCGCCGAACGTACCGTAGGCATAGAAATCATTTTGGACGCACCCAATGGATCTCCTATGTAACATTGGTCATATGGAATCTCGTTTCAATCCATTTGTAGACAGTGGTAGTGTTAGTGCAAGATAGGTGCACGGTTTGCGCCAAACATCGCTCAGAAATCGTTTTGGACGCAGCTGATGGTACTCCTAGGTGACGAGGCGCAAGTGGATGCTCGTTTTGGTCTGTTTGGAGATAGTGCTAACCTTAACGCAAGATAGGTGCATGGTTTGCGCCGAACATACCGTAGGTTCAGAAATCATTTTGGTCGCACCCGATGGTACTCCTAGGTGATGTGGCTCAAGTGGATGCTCGTTTTTGTCTGTTTGGAGACTGCTAAATTTGACGCAAGACAGCTGCACGGTTTGCGTCAAACATAGCATAGGCTCAAAAATGATTTTGGACGCATCCGATGGTACTCCTTGGTGATGAGGCTCAAGTGGATGCTCGTTTTTTGTCACTTTGAAGGTAATGCTAATCTTGATGCAAGATAGGTGCATGGTTTGCGCCGAACGTACCACAGGCTCGAAATTGCTTTGGACACACCCAATAGAACACCTAGTTTAGAATTATACCATTGGCTCTGAAATTGTTTTGGATGCACCCGATGGTACTCCTAGGTGATGAAGCTCAAGTGGATGCTCGCTTTGGTCTGTTTGAAGAAATTGCTAATCCTCACGCAAGATAGGTGCACGATTTGTGCCAAACGCAGCATAGGGTCAGAAATCGTTTTGGACGCTCCCGATGGATCTCCTATGTGACACTGGTCATGTGGAATCTCGTTTCAATCCATTTGGAGACAATGGTAGTGTTAGTGCAAGATAGGTGCACGGTTTGCACCAAACGTACCATAGGCACAGAAATCGTTTTGCACGCACCCGATGGTACTCCTAGGTGACGAGGCTCAAGTGGATGCTCGTTTTTGTCTGTTTGGACATAGTGATAATCTTGACGCAAGATAGGTGCACGGTTTGTGCCGAATGTACTATAGGCTCAGAAATCGTTTTGGCCGCACCCGATGGTACTCCTATGTGTCGAGGCTCAAGTCTATGCTCGTTTTGGTCTGTTTAGAGATAGTGCTAACCTTGACCCAAGATAGGTGCACGGTTTGCGCCGAACTTACCGTAGGCTCATAATTATTTTTGGACACACCCGATGGTACTCCTAGGTGATCAGGCTCAAGTGGATGCTCGTTTGGGTTTGTTTGGAGATAGTGCTAATCTTGACGCAAGATAGGTGCACGGTCTGCGCCGAACATACCGTAGGCACAGAAATCATTTTGGACGCACCCAATGGATCTCCTATGTGACATTGGTCATATGGAATCTCGTTTCAATCCATTTGTAGACAGTGGTAGTGTTAGTGCAAGATAGGTGCACGGTTTGCGCCAAACATCGCTCAGAAATCATTTTGGACGCACCTGATGGTACTCCTAGGTGACGAGGCGCAAGTGGATGCTCGTTTTGGTCTGTTTGGAGATAGTGCTAACCTTAACGCAAGATAGGTGCATGGATTGCGCCGAACGTACCGTAGGTTCAGAAATCATTTTTGTCGCACCCGATGGTACTCCTAGGTGATGTGGCTCAAGTGGATGCTCGTTTTTGTCTGTTTGGAGACTGCTAAATTTGACGCAAGACAGCTGCACGGTTTGCGTCAAACATAGCATAGGCTCAAAAATGATTTTGGACGCATCCGATGGTACTCCTTGGTGATGAGGCTCAAGTGGATGCTCGTTTTTTGTCACTTTGAAGGTAATGCTAATCTTGATGCAAGATAGGTGCATGGTTTGCGCCGAACGTACCACAGGCTCGAAATTGCTTTGGACACACCCAATAGAACACCTAGTTTAGAATTATACCATTGGCTCTGAAATTGTTTTGGACGCACCCGATGGTACTCCTAGGTGATGAAGCTCAAGTGGATGCTCGCTTTGGTCTGTTTGAAGAAATTGCTAATCCTCACGCAAGATAGGTGCACGATTTGTGCCAAACACAGCATAGGGTCAGAAATCGTTTTGGATGCTCCCGATGGATCTCCTATGTGACACTGGTCATGTGGAATCTCGTTTCAATCCATTTGGAGACAATGGTAGTGTTAGTGCAAGATACGTGCACGGTTTGCACCAAACGTACCATAGGCACAGAAATCGTTTTGCACGCACCCGATGGTACTCCTAGGTGACGAGGCTCAAGTGGATGCTCGTTTTTGTCTGTTTGGACATAGTGATAATCTTGACGCAAGATAGGTGCACGGTTTGTGCCGAATGTACTATAGGCTCAGAAATCGTTTTGGCCGCACCCGATGGTACTCCTAGGTGTCGAGGCTCAAGTGTATGCTCGTTTTGGTCTGTTTAGAGATAGTGCTAACCTTGACCCAAGATAGGTGCACGGTTTGCGCTGAACGTACCGTAGGCTCATAATTATTTTTGGACACACCAGATGGTACTCCTAGGTGATCAGGCTCAAGAGGATGCTCGTTTGGGTTTGTTTGGAGATAGTGCTAATCTTGACGCAAGATAGGTGCACGGTCTCCACCGAACGTACCGTAGGCACAGAAATCGTTTTGGACGCACCCAATGGATCTCCTATGTGACATTGGTCATATGGAATCTTGTTTCAATCCATTTGTAGACAGTGGTAGTGTTAGTGCAAGATAGTGCACGGTTTGCGCCAAACATCGCTCAGAAATCGTTTTGGACGCACCTGATGGTACTCCTAGGTGACGAGGCGCAAGTGGATGCTCGTTTTGGTCTGTTTGGAGATAGTGCTAACCTTAACGCAAGATAGGTGCATGGTTTGCGCCGAACGTACCGTAGGTTCAGAAATCATTTTGGTCGCACCCGATGGTACTCCTAGGTGATGTGGCTCAAGTGGATGGTCATTTTTGTTTGTTTGGAGACTGCTAAATTTGACGCAAGACAGCTGCACGGTTTGCGTCAAACATAGCATAGGCTCAAAAATGATTTTGGACGCATCCGATGGTACTCCTAGGTGATGAGGCTCAAGTGGATGCTCGTTTTTTGTCACTTTGAAGGTAATGCTAATCTTGATGCAAGATAGGTGCATGGTTTGCGCCGAACGTACCACAGGCTCGAAATTGCTTTGGACACACCCAATAGAACACCTAGTTTAGAAACATACCATTGGCTCTGAAATTGTTTTGGACGCACCCGATGGTACTCCTAGGTGATGAAGCTCAAGTGGATGCTCGCTTTGGTCTGTTTGAAGAAATTGCTAATCCTCACGCAAGATATGTGCAGGATTTGTGCCAAACGCAGCATAGGGTCAGAAATCGTTTTGGACGCTCCCGATGGATCTCCTATGTGACACTGGTCATGTGGAATCTCGTTTCAATCCATTTGGAGACAATGGTAGTGTTAGTGCAAGATAGGTGCACGGTTTGCGCCAAACGTACCATAGGCACAGAAATCATTTTGCACGCACCCGATGGTACTCCTAGGTGACGAGGCTCAAGTGGATGCTCATTTTTGTCTGTTTGGACATAGTGATAATCTTGACGCAAGATAGGTGCACAGTTTGCGCCAAACATCGCTCAGAAATCATTTTGGATGCACCTGATGGTACTCGTAGGTGACGAGGCGCAAGTGGATGCTCGTTTTGGTCTGTTTGGAGATAGTGCTAACCTTAACGCAAGATAGCTGCATGGTTTGCGCCGAACATACCGTAGGTTCAGAAATCATTTTGGACGCACCCGATGGTACTCCTAGGTGACGTGGCTCAAGTGGATGCTCGTCTTGGTCTGTTTGGAGATAGTGCTAACCTTAACGCAAGATAGGTGCACGGTTTGTGCCGAATGTACTATAGGCTAAGAAATCGTTTTGGCCACACCCGATGGTACTCCTAGATGTCGAGGCCCAAGTGTATCCTCGTTTTAGTCTGTTTAGAGATAGTGCTAACTTTGACGCAAGATAGGTGCACGGTTTGCGCCGAACGTACCGTAGGCTCATAAATCGTTTCGGACGCACCATATGCTACTCCTAGGTGATCAGGCTCAAGTGGATGCTCGTTTGGGTTTGTTTGGAGATAGTGCTAACTTGACGCAAGATAGGTGCACGGTCTCCGCCGAACGTACCGTAGGCATAGAAATCATTTTGGACGCACCCAATGGATCTCCTATGTAATATTGGTCATATGGAATCTCGTTTCAATCCATTTGTAGACAGTGGTAGTGTTAGTGCAAGATAGGTGCACGGTTTGCGCCAAACATCGCTCAGAAATCGTTTTGGACGCAGCTGATGGTACTCCTAGGTGACGAGGCGCAAGTGGATGCTCGTTTTGGTCTGTTTGGAGATAGTGCTAACCTTAACGCAAGATAGGTGCATGGTTTGCGCCGAACATACCGTAGGTTCAGAAATCATTTTGGTCGCACCCGATGGTACTCCTAGGTGATGTGGCTCAAGTGGATGCTCGTTTTTGTCTGTTTGGAGACTGCTAAATTTGACGCAAGACAGCTGCACGGTTTGCGTCAAACATAGCATAGGCTCAAAAATGATTTTGGACGCATCCGATGGTACTCCTTGGTGATGAGGCTCAAGTGGATGCTCGTTTTTTGTCACTTTGAAGGTAATGCTAATCTTGATGCAAGATAGGTGCATGGTTTGCGCCGAACGTACCACAGGCTCGAAATTGCTTTGGACACACCCAATAGAACACCTAGTTTAGAATTATACCATTGGCTCTGAAATTGTTTTGGACGCACCCGATGGTACTCCTAGGTGATGAAGCTCAAGTGGATGCTCGCTTTGGTCTGTTTGAAGAAATTGCTAATCCTCACGCAAGATAGGTGCACGATTTGTGCCAAACGCAGCATAGGGTCAGAAATCGTTTTGGACGCTCCCGATGGATCTCCTATGTGACACTGGTCATGTGGAATCTCGTTTCAATCCATTTGGAGACAATGGTAGTGTTAGTGCAAGATAGGTGCACGGTTTGCACCAAACGTACCATAGGCACAGAAATCGTTTTGCACGCACCCGATGGTACTCCTAGGTGACGAGGCTCAAGTGGATGCTCGTTTTTGTCTGTTTGGACATAGTGATAATCTTGACGCAAGATAGGTGCACGGTTTGTGCTGAATGTACTATAGGCTCAGAAATCGTTTTGGCCGCACCCGTTGGTACTCCTAGGTGTCGAGGCTCAAGTCTATGCTCGTTTTGGTCTGTTTAGAGATAGTGCTAACCTTGACCCAAGATAGGTGCACGGTTTGCGCCGAACTTACCGTAGGCTCATTTTTGGACACACCCGATGGTACTCCTAGGTGATCAGGCTCAAGTGGATGCTCGTTTGGGTTTGTTTGGAGATAGTGCTAATCTTGACGCAAGATAGGTGCACGGTCTGCGCCGAACATACCGT
This sequence comes from Saccharum spontaneum, assembly GCA_022457205.1. Classification (NCBI taxonomy): domain Eukaryota; kingdom Viridiplantae; phylum Streptophyta; class Magnoliopsida; order Poales; family Poaceae; genus Saccharum; species Saccharum spontaneum. The sequence continues at coordinate 32,132,207 of CM039618.1, forward strand.
AGGCACAGAAATCATTTTGGACGCACCCAATGGATCTCCTATGTGACATTGGTCATATGGAATCTCGTTTCAATCCATTTGTAGACAGTGGTAGTTTGCGTCAAACATAGCATAGGCTCAAAAATGATTTTGGACGCATCCGATGGTACTCCTTGGTGATGAGGCTCAAGTGGATGCTCGTTTTTTGTCACTTTGAAGGTAATGCTAATCTTGATGCAAGATAGGTGCATGGTTTGCGCCGAACGTACCACAGGCTCGAAATTGCTTTGGACACACCCAATAGAACACCTAGTTTAGAATTATACCATTGGCTCTGAAATTGTTTTGGACGCACCCGATGGTACTCCTAGGTGATGAAGCTCAAGTGGATGCTCGCTTTGGTCTGTTTGAAGAAATTGCTAATCCTCACGCAAGATAGGTGCACGATTTGTGCCAAACACAGCATAGGGTCAGAAATCGTTTTGGACGCTCCCGATGGATCTCCTATGTGACACTGGTCATGTGGAATCTCGTTTCAATCCATTTGGAGACAATGGTAGTGTTAGTGCAAGATAGGTGCACGGTTTGCACCAAACGTACCATAGGCACAGAAATCGTTTTGCACGCACCCGATGGTACTCCTAGGTGACGAGGCTCAAGTGGATGCTCGTTTTTGTCTGTTTGGACATAGTGATAATCTTGACGCAAGATAGGTGCACGGTTTGTGCCGAATGTACTATAGGCTCAGAAATCGTTTTGGCCGCACCCGATGGTACTCCTAGGTGTCGAGGCTCAAGTCTATGCTCGTTTTGGTCTGTTTAGAGATAGTGCTAACCTTGACCCAAGATAGGTGCACGGTTTGCGCCGAACTTACCGTAGGCTCATAATTATTTTTGGACACACCCGATGGTACTCCTAGGTGATCAGGCTCAAGTGGATGGAGGCTCAAGTGGATGCTCGTTTTGTCTGTTTGGACATAGTGATAATCTTGACGCAAGATAGGTGCACGGTTTGTGCCGAATGTACTATAGGCTCAGAAATCGTTTTGGCCGCACCCGATGGTACTCCTAGGTGTCGAGGCTCAAGTCTATGCTCGTTTTGGTCTGTTTAGAGATAGTGCTAACCTTGACCCAAGATAGGTGCACGGTTTGCGCCGAACTTACCGTAGGCTCATAATTATTTTTGGACACACCCGATGGTACTCCTAGGTGATCAGGCTCAAGTGGATGCTCGTTTGGGTTTGTTTGGAGATAGTGCTAATCTTGACGCAAGATAGGTGCACGGTCTGCGCCGAACATACCGTAGGCACAAAAATCATTTTGGACGCACCCAATGGATCTCCTATGTGACATTGGTCATATGGAATCTCGTTTCAATCCATTTGTAGACAGTGGTAGTGTTAGTGCAAGATAGGTGCACGGTTTGCGCCAAACATCGCTCAGAAATCGTTTTGGACGCACCTGATGGTACTCCTAGGTGACGAGGCGCAAGTGGATGCTCGTTTTGGTCTGTTTGGAGATAGTGCTAACCTTAACGCAAGATAGGTGCATGGTTTGCGCCGAACGTACCGTAGGTTCAGAAATCATTTTGGTCGCACCCGATGGTACTCCTAGGTGATGTGGCTCAAGTGGATGCTCGTTTTTGTCTGTTTGGAGACTGCTAAATTTGACGTAAGACAGCTGCACGGTTTGCGTCAAACATAGCATAGGCTCAAAAATGATTTTGGACGCATCCGATGGTACTCCTTGGTGATGAGGCTCAAGTGGATGCTCGTTTTTTGTCACTTTGAAGGTAATGCTAATCTTGATGCAAGATAGGTGCATGGTTTGCGCCGAACGTACCACAGGCTCGAAATTGCTTTGGACACACCCAATAGAACACCTAGTTTAGAAACATACCATTGGCTCTGAAATTGTTTTGGACGCACCCGATGGTACTCCTAGGTGATGAAGCTCAAGTGGATGCTCGCTTTGGTCTGTTTGAAGAAATTGCTAATCCTCACGCAAGATAGGTGCACGATTTGTGCCAAACGCAGCATAGGGTCAGAAATCGTTTTGGACGCTCCCGATGGATCTCCTATGTGACACTGGTCATGTGGAATCTCGTTTCAATCCATTTGGAGACAATGGTAGTGTTAGTGCAAGATAGGTGCACGGTTTGCGCCAAACGTACCATAGGTACAGAAATCATTTTGCACGCACCTGATGGTACTCCTAGGTGACGAGGCTCAAGTGGATGCTCGTTTTTGTCTGTTTAGACATAGTGATAATCTTGACGCAAGATAGGTGCACAGTTTGCGTCAAACATCGCTCAGAAATCATTTTGGATGCACCTGATGGTACTCGTAGGTGACGAGGCGCAAGTGGATCCTCGTTTTGGTCTGTTTGGAGATAGTGCTAACCTTAACGCAAGATAGGTGCATGGTTTGCACCGAACATACCGTAGGTTCAGAAATCATTTTGGACGCACCCGATGGTATTCCTAGGTGACGTGGCTCAAGTGGATGCTCGTCTTGGTCTGTTTGGAGATAGTGCTAACCTTAACACAAGATAGGTGCACGGTTTGTGCCGAATGTACTATAGGCTAAGAAATCGTTTTGGCCACACCCGATGGTACTCCTAGGTGTCGAGGCTCAAGTGTATCCTCGTTTTAGTCTGTTTAGAGATAGTGCTAACCTTAACGCAAGATAGGTGCACGGTTTGTGCCAAATGTACTATAGGCACCGAAATCATTTTGGCCGCACCCAATGGTACTCCTAGGTGTCGAGGCTCAAGTGTATGCTCATTTTGGTCTGTTTGGAGACAGTGCTAACCTTAACACAAGACAGCTGCACGGTTTGCATCAAACATACAATAGGCTCAAAAATGATTTTGGACGCATCCGATGGCACTCCTAGGCGATGAGGCTCAAGTGGATGCTCGTTTTTTGTCACTTTGAAGGTAATGCTAATCTTGATGCAAGATAGGTGCATGGTTTGCGCCGAACGTACCACTGGCTCGAAATTGCTTTGGACACACCCAATAGAACACCTAGTTTAGAAACATACCATTGGCTCTAATATTGTTTTGGACGCACCCGATGGTACTCCTAGGTGATGAAGCTCAAGTGGATGCTCGCTTTGGTCTGTTTGAAGAAATTGCTAATCCTCACGCAAGATAGGTGCACGATTTGGGCCAAATGCAGCATAGGGTCGGAAATCATTTTGGACGCTCCCAATAGATCTCCTATGTGACTTTGGTCATGTGGAATCCCGTTTCAATCCATTTGGAGACAGTGGTAGTGTTAGTGCAAGATAGGTGCACGGTTTGTGCCAAACGTACCATAGGAATCATTTTGGACGCACCTGATGGTACTCCTAGGTGACGAGGCGCAAGTGGATGCTCGTTTTGGTCTGTTTGGAGATAGTGCTAACCTTAACGCAAGATAGGTGCACAGTTTGTGCCGAATGTACTATAGGCTCAGAAATCATTTTGGCCGCACCCGATGGTACTCCTAGGTGTTGAGGCTCAAGTGTATGCTCGTTTTGGTCTGTTTAGAGATAGTGCTAACCTTGACGCAAGATAGGTGCACGGTTTGCGCCAAACGTACCGTAGGCTCATAAATCATTTTGGATGGACCAGATGGTACTCCTAGGTGATCAGGCACAAGTGGATGCCCGTTTGGGTTTGTTTGGAGATAGTGCTAATCTTGACGCAAGATAGGTGCACGGTCTCCGCCGAACATACCGTAGGCATAGAAATCATTTTGGACGCACCCAATGGATCTCCTATGTGACATTGGTCATATGGAATCTCGTTTCAATCCATTTGGAGAAAGTGGTACTGTTAGTGCAAGATAGGTGCACGGTTTGCGCCAAACATCGCTCAGAAATCGTTTTGGACGCACCTGATGGTACTCCTAGGTGATGAGGCGCAAGTGGATGCTCGTTTTGGTCTGTTTGGAGATAGTGCTAACCTTAACGCAAGATAGGTGCACGGTTTGCTCCGAACGTACCGTTGGTTTAGAAATCATTTTGGACGCACCCGATGGTACTCCTAGGTGACGTGGCTCAAGTGGATGCTCGTTTTTGTCTGTTTGGAGACAGTGCTAAATTTGACGCAAGACAGCTGCACAGTTTGCGTCAAACATAGCATAGGCTCAAAAATGATTTTGGACGCATCCGATGGTACTCCTAGGTGATGAGGCTCAAGTAGATGCTCGTTTTTAGTCACTTTGAAGGTAATGCTAATCTCGATGCAAGATAGGTGCATGGTTTGCGCCGAACGTACCACAGGCTCGAAATTGCTTTGGACACACCCAATAGAACACCTAGTTAGAAACATACCATTGGCTCTGAAATTGTTTTGGACGCACCCGATGGTACTCCTAGGTGATGAAGCTCAAGTGGATGCTCGCTTTGGTCTGTTTGAAGAAATTGCTAGTCCTCACGAAGATAGGTGCACGATTTGTGCCAAACGCAGCATAGGGTCAGAAATCATTTTGGACGCTCCCGATGGATCCCCTATGTGACATTGGTCATGTGGAATCTCGTTTCAATCCATTTGGAGACAATGCTAGTGTTAGTGCAAGATAGGTGCACGGTTTGCACCAAACGTACCATAGGCACAGAAATCGTTTTGCACGCACCCGATGGTACTCCTAGGTGACGAGGCTCAAGTGGATGCTCGTTTTGGTCTGTTTGGAGATAGTGCTAACCTTAACGCAAGATAGGTGCACGGTCTCCGCCGAACATACCGTAGGCATAGAAATCGTTTTGGACGCACCCAATGGATCTCCTATGTGACATTGGTCATATGGAGTCTCGTTTCAATCCATTTGGAGACAGTGGTAGTGTTAGTGCAAGATAGGTGCACGGTTTGCGCCAAACATCGCTCAGAAATTGTTTTGGACGCACCTGATGGTACTCCTAGGTGACGAGGCGCAAGTGGATGCTCGTTTTGGTCTGTTTGGAGATAGTGCTAACCTTAACGCAAGATAGGTGCATGGTTTGCGCTGAACGTATTTGCACAAGACAGTGCAAGACAGTGCTAACCTTAACACAAGACAGCTGCACGGTTTGCATCAAACATACCATAGGCTCAAAAATGATTTTGGACGCATCCGATGGTACTCCTAGGCGATGAGGCTCAAGTGGATGCTCGTTTTTTGTCACTTTGAAGGTAATGCTAATCTTGATGCAAGATAGGTGCATGGTTTGCGCTGAACGTACCACTGGCTCGAAATTGCTTTGGACACACCCAATAGAACACCTAGTTTAGAAACGTACCATTGGCTCTAAAATTGTTTTGGACGCACCCGATGGTACTCCTAGGTGATAAAGCTCAAGTGGATGCTCGCTTTGGTCTGTTTGAAGAAATTGCTAATCCTCACGCAAGATAGGTGCACGATTTGTGCCAAACGCAGCATAGGGTCAAAAATCATTTTGGACGCTCCCGATGGATCTCCTATGTGACATTGGTCATGTGGAATCTCGTTTCAATCCATTTGGAGACAGTGGTAGTGTTAGTGCAAGATAGGTGCACGGTTTGCGCCAAACATCGCTTAGAAATCGTTTTGGACGCACCTGATGGTACTCCTAGGTGACGAGGCGCAAGTGGATGCTCGTTTTGGTCTGTTTGGAGATAATGCTAACCTTAACGCAAGATAGGTGCACGGTTTGTGCCAAATGTACGATAGGCACCGAAATCATTTTGGCCGCACGCAATGGTACTCCTAGATGTCGAGGCTCAAGTGTATGCTCATTTTGGTCTGTTTTGAGACAGTGCTAACCTTAACACAAGACAGCTGCACGGTTTGCATCAAACATACCATAGGCTCAAAAATGATTTTGGACGCATCCGATGGTACTCCTAGGTGATGAGGCTCAAGTAGATGCTCGTTTTTAGTCACTTTGAAGGTAATGCTAATCTCGATGCAAGATAGGTGCATGGTTTGCGCCGAACGTACCACAGGCTCGAAATTGCTTTGGACACACCCAATAGAACACCTAGTTAGAAACATACCATTGGCTCTGAAATTGTTTTGGACGCACCCGATGGTACTCCTAGGTGATGAAGCTCAAGTGGATGCTCGCTTTGGTCTGTTTGAAGAAATTGCTAATCCTCACGCAAAATAGGTGCATGATTTGTGCCAAACGCAGCATAGGGTCAGAAATCATTTTGGACGCTCCCGATGGATCTCCTATGTGACATTGGTCATGTGGAATCTCGTTTCAATCCATTTGGAGACAATGGTAGTGTTAGTGCAAGATAGGTGCACGGTTTGCGCCAAACGTACCAAAGGCACAGAAATTGTTTAGCATGCACCCGATGGTACTCCTAGGTGACGAGGCTCAAGTGGATGCTCGCTTTTGTCTGTTTGGACATAGTTATAATCTTGACGCAAGATAGGTGCACGGTTTGTGCCAAATGTACTATAGGCTCAGAAATCGTTTTGGCCGCACCCGATGGTACTCCTAGGTGTCGAGGCTCAAGTGTATGCTCGTTTTGGTCTGTTTAGAGATAGTGCTAACCTTGACGCAAGATTGGTGCACGGTTTGCGCCGAACGTATCGTGGGCTCATAAATCGTTTCGGATGCACCAGATGGTACTCCTAGGTGATCCGGCTCAAGTGGATGCTCGTTTGGGTTTGTTTGGAGATAGTGCTAATCTTGATGCAAGATAGGTGCACGGTCTTCGCCGAACGTACCGTAGGCATAGAAATCGTTTTGGACGCACCCAATGGATCTCCAATGTGACATTGGTCATATGGAGTCTCGTTTCAATCCATTTGGAGACAGTGGTAGTGTTAGTGCAAGATAGGTGCACGGTTTGCGCCAAACATCGCTCAGAAATCGTTTTGGACGCACCAGATGGTACTCCTATGTGACGAGGCGCAAGTGGATGCTCGTTTTGGTCTGTTTGGAGATAGTGCTAACCTTAACGCAAGATAGGTGCATGGTTTGCGCTGAACGTACCACAAGCTCGAAATTGCTTTGGACACACCCAATAGAACACCTAGTTTAGAAACGTACCATTGGCTCTGAAATTGTTTTGGACGCACCCGATGGTACTCCTAGGCGATAAAGCTCAAGTGGATGCTCGCTTTGGTCTGTTTGAAGAAATTGCTAATCCTCACGCAAGATAGGTGCACGATTTGTGCCAAACGCAGCATACGGTCAAAAATCATTTTGGACGCTCCCGATGGATCTCCTATGTGACATTGGTCATGTGGAATCTCGTTTCAATCCATTTGGAGACAGTGGTAGTGTTAGTGCAAGATAGGTACACGGTTTGCGCCAAACATCGCTCAGAAATCGTTTTGGACGCACCTGATGGTACTCCTAGGTGATGAGGCGCAAGTGGATGCTCGTTTTGGTCTATTTGGAGATAGTGCTAACCTTAACGCAAGCTAGGTGTATGGTTTGCGCCGAACGTACCGTAGGTTCAGAAATCATTTTGGACGCACCCGATGGTACTCCTAGGTGACGTGGCTCAAGTGGATGCTCGTTTTTGTCTATTTGGAGACTGCTAAATTTGACGCAAGACAGCTGCACGGTTTGCGTCAAACATAGCATAGGCTCAAAAATGATTTTGGACGCATCCGATGGTACTCCTAGGTGATGAGGCTCAAGTGGATGCTCGGTTTTGGTCACTTTGAAGGTAATGCTAATCTTGATGCAAGATAGGTGCATGGTTTGCGCCAAACGTACCACAGGCTCGAAATTGCTTTGGACACACCCAATAGAACACCTAGTTTAGAAACATACCATTGGCTCTGAAATTGTTTTGGATGCACCTGATGGTACTCCTAGGTGATGAAGCTCAAGTGGATGCTCGCTTTGGTCTGTTTGAAGAAATTGCTAATCCTCACGCAAGATAGGTGCACGATTTGTGCCAAACGCAGCATAGGGTCAGAAATCATTTTGGACACTCCCGATGGATCTCCTATGTGACACTGGTCATGTGGAATCTCGTTTCAATCCATTTGGAGACAATGGTAGTGTTAGTGCAAGATAGGTGCACGGTTTGCGCCAAACGTACCATAGGCTTAGAAATCATTTTGCACGCACCCGATGGTACTCCTAGGTGACGAGGCTCAAGTGGATGCTCGTTTTTGTCTGTTTGGACATAGTGATAATCTTAACGCAAGATAGGTGCATGGTTTGCGCCGAACGTACCGTAGGTTCAGAAATCATTTTGGACGCACCCGATGGTACTCCTAGGTGACGTGGCTCAAGTGGATGCTCATTTTGGTCTGTTTGGAGATAGTGCTAACCTTAACGCAAGATAGGTGCACGGTTTGTGCCGAATGTACTATAGGCTCAGAAATCATTTTGGCCGCACCCATTGGTACTCCTAGGTGTCGACGCTCAAGTGTATGCTCGTTTTGGTCTGTTTAGAGATAGTGCTAACCTTGACGCAAGATAGGTGCACGGTTTGCGCCGAACGTACCGTAGGCTCATAAATCGTTTCAGACGCACCAGATGGTACTCCTAGGTGGTCAGGCTCAAGTGGATGCTCGTTTTGGTCTGTTTGGAGATAATGCTAACCTTAACGCAAGATAGGTGCACGGTTTGTGCCGAATGTACTATAGGCTCCGAAATCATTTTGGCCGCACCCAATGGTACTCCTAGGTGTCGAGACTCAAGTGTATGCTCATTTTGGTCTGTTTGGAGACAGTGCTAACCTTAACACAAGACAGCTGCACGGTTTGCATCAAACATACCATAGGCTCAAAAATGATTTTGGACGCATCCGATGGTACTCCTAGGTGATGAGGCTCAAGTGGATGCTCGTTTTTTGTCACTTTGAAGGTAATGCTAATCTTGATGCAAGATAGGTGCATGGTTTACGCCGAACTTACCACAGGCTCGAAATTGCTTTGGACACACCCAATAGAACACCTAGTTTAGAAACGTACCATTGGCTCTGAAATTGTTTTGGACACACCCGATGGTACTCCTAGGTGATGAAGCTCAAGTGGGTGCTCGCTTTGGTCTGTTTGAAGAAATTGCTAATCCTCACGCAAGATAGGTGCACGATTTGTTCCAAATGCAGCATAGGGTCGGAAATCGTTTTGGACACTCCCAATAGATCTCCTATGTGACTTTGGTCATGTGGAATCCCGTTTCAATCCATTTGGAGACAGTCGTAGTGTTAGTGCAAGATAGGTGCACGGTTTGTGCCAAACGTACCATAGGAATCGTTTTGGACGCACCTGATGGTACTCCTAGGTGACGAGGCGCAAGTGGATGCTCGTTTTGGTCTATTTGGAGATAGTGCTAACCTTAACGCAAGATAGGTGCATAGTTTGTGCCGAATGTACTATAGGCTCAGAAATCATTTTGGCCGCACACGATGGTACTCCTAGGTGTCGAGGCTCAAGTGTATGCTCGTTTTGGTCTGTTTAGAGATAGTGCTAACCTTGACACAAGATAGGTGCATGGTTTGCGCCGAACGTACCGTAGGCTCATAAATCATTTTGGATGGACCAGATGGTACTCCTAGGTGATCAGGCTCAAGTGGATGCCCGTTTGGGTTTGTTTGGAGATAGGATCTGCTGGTACAGTGAAGGGGCCCGCTACAATTGTGGTCAGCCATTTTCAAAGTTCTGTCCTTATCTGCCTAAAAAGAAGCAATAGACTTACACAGCTCGTGTACACCACACCACCGTGGATGAGATTCCTGAGGGAGAGCCTGTAACTGCCGGTAAGTTTCTTGTTAACCATCACCCTGCAGTTGTTCTATTTGATTCTAGATCCTCGCATTCTTTTATGAGTCAAGCATGTGCACGGAAGCATGAACAACTATGCATAGAATTGAGTTATGGTTATCGCATAAGTTCAGCAGGGGCTGATGTGTTAACCAATCTGATGGTTATAGGGGCAACCCTTGAGTTAGGTAGTCGAAAGTTTTGAGTAAACCTGGTAGTTATGCCTGGACTAGTTTTGGATGTAATAATAGGAATGAACTGGATGAAGAACTGGGGGCAGTCATAGATACAAGCAATCGGATGCTTACCCTTAAGGATCCCCAGGCAGAGGGTACTTTTCTGGTACCATTGCCTAGAAGAACAGACCTTGTGAGTGTGACCTGTGCTATGGAAGTTGTTCCTATCCACCAGATCCCGGTAGTGTGTGAGTTCCCGGATGTGTTTCTAGACGAGTTACCTGGCCTTCCTCCAGATAGAGATGTTGAGTTTGGAATTGAGTTGATCCCCGGGACAGCTCCTATTTCAAGGAGACCCTATCGGATGCCTCCGGATGAGTTAGCTGAGCTGAAGAAGCAACTGGAGGAATTATTAAAGAAGGGGTTTATCCGACCGAATAAGTCTGAATGGGGATGTCCTGCCTTGTTCGTGAAGAAAAAGAAGGAGGGTACTCTGAGAATGTGTGTGGATTATCGACCTCTTAACGCTGTAACTATCAAGAATAAGTATCATTTGCCTCATATCGATGTTTTGTTTGATCAGTTGGCTAAGGCCAGAGTGTTCTCCAAGATAGACCTAAGATCAGGGTATCATCAGATAAAGATTAGGCCGCAAGATGTCCCGAAAACCGCCTTTTCTACCAGATACGGGTTGTACGAGTATCTTGTTATATCTTTTGGCTTAACAAATGCTCCTGCCTATTTCATGTATCTGATGAATACGGTTTTCATGCCAGAGTTGGACAAGTTTGTAGTTGTCTTCATTGATGACATTCTAGTATACTCTGAGAATGAGAAAGATCATGAAGAGCATCTGAGAATTGTCTTGACCAGACTGAGAGATCATAAGTTGTATGCTAAGTTCAGCAAATGTGAATTTTGGTTGAAGAAAGTTCCTTTCCTTGGTCATATCCTATCTGAGAATGGAGTTTCGGTAGATCCGAGCAAAGTGCAAGAGGTTATGGATTGAAAAACTCCAACCACAGTGTCAGAAGTCAGGAGTTTCCTAGGGTTAGCTGGTTACTATCGCCAATTTATACCAGACTTCTCGAAGATTGCAAAACCAATGACAAGTCTGTTACAGAAGGACCACAAGTTTGAGTGGACAGGGGAGTGTGAGACAGCTTTCCACACCTTGCGGAAACTGTTAACCACTGCTCCAGTTTTTGCACAGCCCGACATCGAAAAACCTTTTGATGTGTTCTGCGACGCATCAAAAATAGGATTAGGCTGTGTTCTGATGCAAGAAGGAAGAGTCATTGCTTATGCCTCCCGTCAGTTGAGAAAACATGAAGTCAATTATCCAACACATGATCTTGAGCTTGCCACTATAGTGCATGCCTTAAAGATTTGGAGGCACTATTTACTTGGTAATGAATGCAATATTTTCACCGATCACAAGAGTCTCAAGTACATTTTTACCCAACCAGAATTGAACATGAGACAGAGAAGATGGTTAGAACTAATCAAAGACTACAACTTGAATGTACAGTATCACCCTGGGAAGGCCAATGTGGTAGCCGATGCCTTGAGTAGAAAGTCACATTGCTTGAATATGCAACCTTTACTCGAGGATGGTTTTAATCTAATGCACCCTGCCATGTTACATAGTATTCAGATCAGTTGCTCCTTGGAGAGTAAGATAATAGAAGGCCAGAAAGCAGACAAAGGGATATTCCACATCAAGAAGAAAATTAAAGGACCCTCAAAACACTTCAGAGTGGACGAACGGGACGTGTTGTGGTTCGACAACCGTCTTGTTGTTCCAAAGGATAGAGAGCTTAAGAATAAAATTATGAATGAAGCTCATCTCTCTAAGTTGTCCATTCATCCTGGCAGTAGTAAAATGTATCAAGAACTAAGACCTCGCTATTGGTGGACAAAGATGAAGAAAGAAATTGCAGCTTATGTAGCCAGATGTGACACATGTTGTAGGGTGAAAGCTATTCACATGAAACCTGCCGGATTGTTACAACCTTTGTCAGTACCTAGTTGGAAGTGGGATGATATAAGTATGGATTTCATCACAGATTATAGACCACCTCAATATGCCGAGAAGTATATTGCTGAGATTGTGAGATTGCATGGAATACCGAAGACTATAGTGTCTGACAGAGGGTCACAGTTCACTGCTTACTTTTGGGAGCACTTGCACAAAGGTTTGGGGACTAGTCTGATTCGTAGCACTGCCTATCATCCTCAAACAGATGGTCAGACTGAAAGAGTTAATGCTGTTTTAGAAGATATGTTAAGAGCTTGTGTGTTGTCTTCCAGAGGTTCATGGGAGTCATGGTTACCCTTAGCAGAGTTCGCGTATAATAATAGCTATCAAGAAAGTATCAAGATGGCACCTTTTGAGGCTCTGTATGGCCGAAAGTGTAGAACGCCTCTAAACTGGATTGAGCCAGGGGAAAGAAGATATTATGGTATTGACTTCGTGGAAGAAGCCGAAAAGAAAGTTCATATCATTCAGCAAAATATGAGAGCAGCTCAGTCACGTCAGAAAAGTTATGCGGATAAGAGGAGGAGACCACTTGTGTTCGAAGTTGGTGACTATGTTTATCTAAAAGTCACGCCCATGAAGAAGAAGCGGTTTGGAGTACGCAGAAAGCTTGTCACCAGATTTGTAGGACCCTACAAAATTTTGGAAAGAACGGGTCCAGTGGCTTACAAATTGGAATTACCTGAAGCAATGGGTGCTATATTCCCAGTTTTTCACGTATCGCATCTCAAGAAATGCTTGCGCGCTCCAGAGGAAAGAATTGAACCTCGAGGCATAAAACTTAAGTCAGATCTGGTGTATCGTGAGCAGCCAATTCGAGTTTTGGATTCTAAGGAGAGGGCTACTCGAAACAGTGTGGTGAAAACGTATAAGATACAATGGAGTCATCATGATGAAGGGGATGCATCTTGGGAAACGGGTGAATACCTACAAAAAGCATACGAATATTTTTATAATAAATGGTTCGTAACCCAAATCTTGGGACGAGATTTTTATAAGGGGGAGGGCTGTAACACCTCGGTGTTACGCAAGCATTTACATTGCAATCATGAGCATAACATGTCATATCATTCATAATCATATGTAGTAAGATTATAACTTTAGTGAAATAAAAGCTTGGAAAATAGTATTCATAATGTGATGTGATAATGTGCTAATTACATTCATCAAATTTGTGCAACTATAAATTTTATATCACTTAGAATTATAGGTGAAATTTTTGGAGCAACTAAATTACTCAAAGTTTTGTCAAAAACTTGTTTCAAAAATGTTATTTGAAAATATTCAAAAATCCTCCCTATTTAGCTTTTATTCTCCAATTCAAAATCTGTTGGGAATTTTGAGTTGGTCCCTTAATCAAAGTTGTAGAGAATTAAATTCTAAGCAACTTTTATTTTTGGGCCATTTTCAGAAAAGGTCCTTTTCTTGCTCAAAATGACATTTGAAAACTGTATTTGAAATTTGTTTGAAAATAGAAATTTAAAAATCAAATCCTAACCTAAGCAGGCCGCCGCCTCGTTTCCGGCCCGCGGCTGGAAGCGGCCCATCTCTGCGCGCGCGCGCCCGCGCTCGCGCCCCGCCTTGGCCCGGCCCAGTCCGGCCTCCTCCTTCTCCCTCCCGCTCTCGCGCGCGGCTCACTGGCGCCCACGGCAGGCTGCGCTCACCACGTGGCGGCCACATGCCGGCGACGCCCTCCGCGTGGCCGCCCGTGGCCCCCGCGCACTCCGCCTCAAAGCACAGCGCGCGCTCGGCCTCCATCCATTCGCCCGCTCGCTTGCTCCCTTCCTCCTTCCTCCGGAGAACCCGAGCGGGAGAGCCGCTCGCCACCGCGGGAGCACCGCCACCACCGCACCCGCCGGCCAAATTGGCCGACGGTGAGCCGCCATAGCTCGCCTTCTCGCGCACCCAACTCTGTCTTCTTCTCTGGCACCCCGTGCGCACCTCGTTGCCGTCACCCGAGCCAAGCAGGTGCGGATTCCGTGCATCCGCCGCCGGCGGCCATGGTGCCACCGCGCGCGCGGCCTCCCGCGGGAGTGGTTCCCCGCTACCTCTCTTGCTTCGCTATCACCGAAAACGGGTCCGCCTACTCCCCGCGCATCTGTTGCTCGCCTTTCCGCACCCGGGCGTGGTCGGCAACGGCCACCGGCCGGTCGCCGCGCGGCCGCGACGTCGCGGTCACCGGCGCCTCCAGCTTCTCCCCCCCGGCCTCCTCGCGCGAGCGGCCTTGGGCCGAAGCCCGAGCCGGGCCGGCTCGCCTCTTCTCCCGCGCGCGCGCTCAGGCCGAAAACGGCCACGGGCCGGTTGACTTCCACGGGCCGGCCCAGTATTAATTTTGAAAATCGTTTTCTGTTTTCTTTTATTATTCAGGGGGAGAAATACTTTGGAAAATGTTTTTGTATTCATTTCAGCTCCAAAAATTGTGAAATAAATTTCTATGGACTCATTAGAACCAGATCTACAATATAAAAATATTGCATGTCAATATTTCATTACTTTTCTGTAGTGTTTTATTTAATCCTTGAAATTGGTGTTTTCTTGAAAAATTAATAATAAATTATAGAAAAATCAGAAAATTGTGGTTCCAAGTTTGTTAATCTTTCTGTGCAATGTACTTGCTAGGAAAATTATATATCATGTCTGTTCTGTAGAAAAATTTCTATGTGTAGTTCAAATGCTTTTTATTACTAACATTTGTTATTTTTGTTAATCAAATAAATGTGAATAAAACATGCAAGTAATAATTTTTATACAGTGATTGTTTACTGTGTAGAAAGTAGGAAAATTTCTAAATCTGTTGGTTGATACTTTTCATAATGCAAAGTATTTTCATGCTCGTTTTTAGGCCTTAACTTGTTATTTTTGTATAGACAGTTCTAGTAATCCAAATGCAATGAAATTTTTGTGGCATGCTAAAATTGATGATAGTAATCCACTGTAATTTTCTAAGATTTTTCTGTGCTACCAAAATAGGTGCTGCTGTTTAAGCCTAGTGCTAACTAAGGTTTACATTCAACCTTTGATGCAAGATTAGTTAGTAAACTATGCTTTGGTGTATCTTTGAAGCATCTTAAGTGTCAAGGTGCCTTTGCATGGTAGAGAATAGTGGTGGTAGTTTATGAGTACATGTTCTTGGATGATGTAGACTACCTTGTAGAAGAGTCGTAAGTTCCACGTAATCCAAATAAAGTAACATGCTCATTTACATCTCATTCATCATCATCATCGCATGTCATTCCTACAATGCACCTAGGCATAAGCACTTATGTTTCTGCATCATACAGGATCGCAGGAAGTGACCCCGGTAGCAGTTCCCGAGGACCGGAAGAGCAGTCCGAGGTGCAAGAGCAGGAGGCGACCGAAGCCGAAGAGGAGGTCGGTGAAGATCTTCTAGAGTGCCCCGACCACCGTCCGAGCTCTTTTGAGAGAGGCAAGCCCCGGAGCATTTCTCTCCCGGTTTGCAAATAATTTATTATTGACTTTACTTAATTTGATGCATTACGTTTAGGAGTTGTTTGCAACCGTTGCTGCATTATACCTTGTTTCACCTTGCTTTACCCGATCCTTGTTACCTTGGTGTCCGCGGTCAAAAATTGCTTAGTTTGCTTAGACCGGTAGAAGTCGGGTGATTACCTGTCATCCGCGAGCTATAGGAGCTTACTTGGATCAATGTGAAAGATGTGTCATTGAGAATAACTAAGTGTCGAACGGGATTTGAGACCAGGCAGAGACTTGCAGGGTTTCGAACTGTAGTGTTCTCCGTTTGAGTCGATTAAGGACCGACCGTTGTTGGGCCTCGAGTCATGTTGAACGCATGCCTCACATTTAGCTGGCCGAATAATGTACATTTCGACCACGAAGCTGGGAGATTATTCGGGCCGAGTGGATTGCCCGCAACGCACTGTACCGGAGCAGTAGTGGCAGGATACGGGGGCGCGATGATAAGGCCAAAGAGCAGTCGGGCGGCCCCCGGGTACATGTGGTTCCTGGCAAACTCGCGACTTTACCTGAATGGTTGACTCGGTGACCAATACCTCACTTTAGCGGGTGAGTGAGGTTTGTGTGAGGAATAAATTACCAGCTGGTTAATAATCGATTCGAATCGCCATCGTTCACTGGATAGTGAACACTTGACTTGAGCTACTTCATCGTAGTAATATTGTTGAAACACTTGGATAGTTATGTGAAAGATGACATGATACTATTGTTAATGATCGTTGGTAATCCTTACTTGCTTAATTACATGTTACTCTAGCACAAGTGCAAACATAGTTGACAGGGTAATAAAGATTTAATTACTGCATGCTTTTGGAAAAGAATTGTTAAGTTAAAAATGCTTTTCTTGCAAATGAGTCAGCTACCCCACCAGAAAGCCTATCATGATCCTTGGTGTCATTTTATTTTGGTTCTGTCGGGTAAGTCTAGCTGAGTACCTTCTCGTACTCAGGGCTTTGTTCCCACTTGTTGCAGATGGGCAGATGTATTATGGCTACTGTATCAACTGCCTCTATCCTGCGATGGGCGAAGCTTAGGACCATGGGCAATGGTCATTCGCTACTTCTCGTCTGATGCTTTTGCTGGAGATGATCATAAGCTGGCACTTTATTTCAAACTCTGTGTGTGTGCGTGATTTGAACTACTGCTTCCGCTACTTTTATTCGAACCTGGTTTGTAATAACTATGTTTAAACTCTGATGTATTTTGTGCCGTGAACTTTTATGTAACTTATGACGGTGACCGCTAAACTTAGTACGATCTTGGCTGTTATGTGAAATGGTTTGAAATCCGTCGGGATTTCACGGACTACCGGGTTATACGGGTTTAAGTTTGTTAAATTGTCCTCTCGTTGGATGATTTTCCTACTTAATCTCGTATAATTGGGCAGTTCTGTTACAGCAATCCATTTGGAGACAGTGGTAGTGTTAGTGCAACATAGGTGCACGGTTTGCGCCAAACATCGCTCAGAAATCGTTTTGGACGCACCTGATGGTACTCCTAGGTGACGAGGCGCAAGTGGATGCTCGTTTTGGTCTGTTTGGAGATAGTGCTAACCTTAACGCAAGATAGGTGCATGGTTTGTGCTGAATGTACTATAGGCTCAGATATCGTTTTGGCTACACCCGATGGTACTCCTAGGTGTCGAGGCTCAAGTGTTTGCTCGTTTTGGTCTGTTTAGAGATAGTGCTAACCTTGACGCAAGATAGGTGCACGGTTTGCGCCGAACATAGCGTAGGCTCATAAATCATTTCGGACGCACTAGATGTTACTCCTAGGTGATCAGCCTCAAGTGGATGCTCGTTTGGGTTTGTTTGGAGATAGTGCTAATCTTGACGCAAGATAGGTGCATGGTCTCCGCCGAACGTACTGTAGGCACAGAAATCATTTTGGACGCACCCAATGGATCTCCTATGTGACATTGGTCATATGGAATCTCGTTTCAATCCATTTGGAGACAATGGTAGTGTTAGTGCAAGATAGGTGCACGGTTTGCGCCAAACATCGCTCAAAAATCGTTTTGGACGCACCTGATGGTACTCCTAGGTGACGAGGCGCAAGTGGATGCTCGTTTTGGTCTGTTTGGAGATAGTGCTAACCTTAAAGCAAGATAGGTGCACGGTTTGCGCCAAACGTACCGTAGGTTCAGAAATCATTTTGGACGCACCTGATGGTACTCCTAGGTGACGTGGTTGAAGTGGATGCTCGTTTTTGTCTGTTTGGAGACCATGCTAAATTTGACGCAAGACAGCTGCACGGTTTGCGTCAAACATACCATAGGCTCAAAAAATGATTTTGGACGCATCCGATGGTACTCCTAGGTGATGAGGCTCAAGTGGATGCTTGTTTTTGGTCACTTTGAAGGTAATGCTAATCTTGATGCAAGATAGGTGCATGCTTTGCGCCGAACGTACCACAGGCTCGAAATTGCTTTGGACACAACCAATAGAACACCTAGTTTCGAAACGTACCAATGGCTCCGAAATTGTTTTGGATGCACCCGATGGTACTCCTAGGTGATGAAGCTCAAGTGGATGCTCGCTTTGGTCTGTTTGAAGAAATTTCTAATTCTCATGCAAGATAGGTGCACGATTTGTGCCAAACACGGCATAGGGTCAGAAATCGTTTTGGACGCTCCCGATGGATCTCCTATGTAACATTAATCATGTGGAATCTCGTTTCAATCCATTTGGAGACAGTGGTAGTGTTAGTGCAAGATAGGTGCACGTTTTGCGCCAAACGTACCATAGGCATAGAAATCATTTCGCACGCACCCGATGGTACTCCTAGGTGACGAGGCTCAAGTGGATGCTCGTTTTTGTCTGTTTGGACATAGTGATAATCTTGACGCAAGATAGGTGCACGGTTTGTGCCGAATGTACTATAGGCTCAGAAATCGTTTTGGCCGCACCCGATGGTACTCCTAGGTGTCGAGGCTCAAGTGTATGCTCGTTTTGGTCTGTTTGGAGATAGTGCTAACCTTGACGCAAGATAGGTGCATGGTTTGCGCCGAACGTACTGTAGGCTCATAAATCGTTTTGGACGCACCTGATGGTACTCCTAGGTGATCAGGCTCAAGTGGATGCTCGTTTGGGTTTGTTTGGAGATAGTGCTAATCTTGACGCAAGATAGGTGCACGATCTCCGTGGAACGTACCGTAGGCACAGACATCGTTTTGCACGCAACCAATGGATCTCCTATGTGACATTGCTCATAGGGAATCTCGTTTCAATCCATTTGGAGACAGTGGTAGTGTTAGTGCAAGATAGGTGCATGGTTTGAGCCAAACATCGCTCAGAAATCATTTTGGACGCACCTGATGGTACTCCTAGGTGACAAGGTGCAAGTGGATGCTCGTTTTGGTCTGTTTGGAGATAGTGCTAACCTTAACGCAAGATAGGTGCACGGTTTGTGCCGAATGTACTATAGGTTTAGAAATCATTTTGGCCGCACCCGATGGTACTCCTAGGTGTCGAGGCTCAAGTGTATGCTCGTTTTGGTCTGTTTAGAGATAGTGCTAACCTTGACGCAAGATAGGTGCACGGTTTGTGACGAACGTACCGTAGGCTCATAAATCGTTTCGGACGCGCCAGATGGTACTCCTAGGTGATCAGGCTCAAGTGGATGCTCGTTTGGGTTTGTTTGGAGATAGTGCTAATCTTGACGCAAGATAGGTGCACGGTCTCCGCCGATCGGACCGTATGCACAAAAATCGTTTTGGACGCACCCAATGGATCTCCTATGTGTCATTGGTCATATGGAATCTCGTTTCAATCCATTTGGAGACAGTGGTAGTGTTAGTGCAAGATAGGTGCACGGTTTGCGCCATACATCGCTCAGAAATCGTTTTGGACGCACCTGATGGTACTCCTAGGTGACGAGGCGCAAGTGGATGCTCGTTTTGGTCTGTTTGGAGATAGTGCTAACCTTAACGCAAGATAGGTGCAAGGTTTGCGCCGAACATACCGTAGGCTCAGAAATCATTTTGGACGCACCCGATGGTACTCCTAGGTGACGTGGCTCAAGTGGATGCTCGTTTTTGTCTGTTTGGAGACCGTGCTAAATTTGATACAAGACAGCTGCACGGTTTGTGTCAAACATACCATAGGCTCAAAAATGATTTTGGATGCATCCGATGGTACTCCTAGGTGATGAGGCTCAAGTGGATACTCGTTTTTGGTCACTTGGAAGTTAATGCTAATCTTGATGCAAGATAGGTGCATGGTTTGCGCCAAACGTACCACAGGCTCGAAATTGCTTTGGACACACCCAATAGAACACCTAGTTTAGAAACGTACCATTGGCTCTGAAATTGTTTTGGACACACCCGATGGTACTCCTAGGTGATGAAGCTCAAGTGGATGCTCGCTTTGGTCTGTTTGAAGAAATTGCTAATCCTCACGCAAGATAGGTGCACAATTTGTGCCAAAGGCGGCATAGGGTGAGAAATCATTTTGGACGCTCCCGATGGATCTCCTATGTGACATTGGTCATGTGGAATCTCGTTTCAATCCATTTGGAGACAGTGGTAGTGTTAGTGCAAGATAGGTGCACGGTTTGCGCCAAACATACCATAGGCACAGAAATCGTTTCGCATGCACCTGATGGTACTCCTAGGTGACGAGGCTCAAGTGGATGCTCGTTTTTATCTATTTGGACATAGTGATAATCTTGACGCAAGATAGGTGCACGGCTTGTGCCGAATGTACTATAGGCTCAGAAATCGTTTTGGCCGCACCCGATGGTACTCCTATGTGTCGAGGCTCAAGTGTATGCTCATTTTGGTCTGTTTAGAGATAGTGCTAACCTTGACGCAAGATAGGTGCACGGTTTGCGCCAAACGTACCGTAGGCTCATAAATCGTTTCGGACGCACCAGATGGTACTCCTAGGTGATCAGACACAAGTGGATGCTCGTTTGGGTTTGTTTGGAGGTAGTGCTAATCTTGACGCAAGATAGGTGCACGGTCTCCGCCGAACGTACCGTAGGCACAGAAATCGTTTTGGACGCACCCAATGGATCTCCTATGTGACATTGGTCATATGGAATCTCGTTTCAATCCATTTGGAGACAGTGTTAGTGTTAGTGCAAGATAGGTGCACGGTTTGTGCCAAACATCGCTCAGAAATCGTTTTGGACGCACCTGATGGTACTCCTAGGTGACGAGGCGCAAGTGGATGCTCGTTTTGGTCTGTTTGGAGATAGTGCTAGCCTTAACGAAAGATAGGTGCACGGTTTGTGCCGAATGTACTGTAGGCTCAGAAATCATTTTAGCCGCACCCGATGGTACTCCTAGGTGTCGAGGCTCAAGTGGATGCTCGTTTTGCTCTGTTTGGAGACAGTGCTAACCTTGATGCAAGACAGCTGCACGGTTTGCGTCAAACATACCGTAGGCTCATAAATCGTTTCGGACGCACTAGATGCTACTCCTAAGTGATCAGGCTCAAGTGGATGCTCGTTTGGGTTTGTTTGGAGATAGTGCTAATCTTGACGCAAGATAGGTGCACGGTCTTCGCCGAACGTACCGTAGGCACAGAAATTGTTTTGGACGCACCCAATGGATCTCCTATGTGACATTGGTCATATGGAATCTCGTTTCAATCCATTTGGGGACAGTGGTAGTGTTAGTGCAAGATAGGTGCACGGTTTACGCCAAACGTACCATAGGCACAGAAAATCGTTTTGCACACACCCGATGGTACTCCTAGGTGACGAGGCTGAGGTGGATGCTCGTTTTTGTCTGTTTGGACATAGTGATAAACTTGACGCAAGATATTTGCACGGTTTGTGCCGAATGTACTATAGGCTCAGAAATCGTTTTGGCCGCACCCGATGGTACTCCTAGGTGTCGAGGCTCAAGTGTATGCTCGTTTTGGTCTGTTTAGAGATAGTGCTAACCTTGACGCAAGATAGGTGCACTATTTGCGCCGAACGTACCGTAGGCTCATAAATCGTTTCGGACGCACCAGATTTTACTCATAGGTGATCAGGCACCAGTGGATGCTCGTTTGGGTTTGTTTGGAGATAGTGCTAATCTTGACGCAAGATAGGTGCACGGTCTCCGCCGAACGTACCGTAAGCACAGAAATCGTTTTGGACGCACCCAATGGATTTCCTATGTGACATTGGTCATATGGAATCTCGTTTCAATCCATTTGGAGACAGTGGTAGTGTCAGTGCAAGATAGGTGCACGGTTTGTGCCAAACATCGCTCAGAAATCATTTTGGACGCACCTGATGGTACTCCTAGGTGACGAGGCGCAAGTGGATGCTCATTTTGGTTTGTTTGGAGATAGTGCTAACCTTAACGAAAGATAGGTGCACGGTTTGTGCCGAATGTACCGTAGGCTCAGAAATCGTTTTAGCCGCACCCGATGGTACTCCTAGGTGTCGAGGCTGAAGTGGATGCTCGTTTTGCTCTGTTTGGAGACAGTGCTAACCTTGACGCAAGACAGCTGCACGATTTGCGTCAAACATACCATAGGCTCATAAATCGTTTTGGACGCACTAGATGGTACTGCTAAGTGATCAGGCTCAAGTGGATGCTCGTTTGGGTTTGTTTGGAGATAGTGCTAATCTTGACGCAAGATAGGTGCACGGTCTCCGCGGAACATACCGTAGGCACAGACATCGTTTTGGACGCACCCAATGGATCTCCTATGTGACATTGGTCATATGGAATCTCGTTTCAATCCATTTGGGGACAGTGGTAGTGTTAGTGCAAGATAGGTGCACGGTTTGCGCCAAACATCGCTCAGAAATCGTTTTGGACGCACCTGACGGTACTCCTAGGTGATCAGGCTCAAGTGGATGCTCGTTTGGGTTTGTTTGGAGATAGTGTTAATCTTGATGCAAGATAGGTGCACGGTTTGCGCGGAACGTACCGTAGGTTCAGAAATCATTTTGGACGTACCCGATGATACTCCTAGGTGACGTGGCTCAAATGGATGCTCGTTTTTGTCTATATGGAGACAGTGCTAAATTTGACGCAAGAAAGCTGCATGGTTTGCGTCAAACATACCATAGGCTCAAAAATGATTTTGGACGCATGCTATGGTACTCCTAGGTGATGACGCTCAAGTGGATCCTCGTTTTTGGTCACTTTGAAGGTAATGCTAATCTTGATGCAAGATAGGTGCATGGTTTGCGTCGAACGTACCACAAGCTCGAAATTGCTTTGGACACACCCAATAGAACACCTAGTTTAGAAACGTACCATTGGCTCTGAAATTGTTTTGGACGCACCCGATGGTACTCCTTGGTGATGATGCTCAAGTGGATGCTCGCTTTGGTCTGTTTGAAGAAATTGCTAATCCTCACGCAAGATAGGTGCACGATTTGTGCCAAACACGGCATAGGGTCAGAAATCATTTTGGACGCTCCCGATGGATCTCCTATGTGACATTGCTCATGTGGAATCTCGTTTCAATCCATTTGGAGACAGTGGTAGTGTTAGTGCAAGATAGGTGCACGGTTTGCGCCAAACGTACCATAGGCACAAAAAATCATTTCGCACGCACCTGATGGTACTCCTAGGTGACGAGGCCCAAGTGGATGCTCGTTTTTGTCTGTTTGGACATAGTGATAATCTTGACGCAAGATAGGTGCACAGTTTGTGCCGAATGTACTATAGGCTCAGAAATCGTTTTGGCCGCACCTGATGGTACTCCTAGGTGTCGAGGCTCAAGTGTATGCTCGTTTTGGTCTGTTTAGAGATAGTGCTAACCTTGACGCAAGATAGGTGCATGGTTTGCGCTGAACATACCGTAGGCTCATAAATCGTTTCGGACGCACCAGATGGTACTCCTAGGTGATCAGGCTCAAGTGCATGCTCGTTTGGGTTTGTTTGGAGATAGTGCTAATCTTGACACAAGATAGGTGCACGGTCTCCGCCGAACGTACCGTAGGCACAGAAATCATTTTGGACGCACCCAATGGATCTCCTATGTGACATTGGTCATATGGAATCTCGTTTCAATCCATTTGGAGACAGTGGTAGTGTTAGTGCAAGATAGGTGCGCGGTTTGCGCCAAACATCGCTCAGAAATCGTTTTGGACGCACCTGATGGTACTCCTAGGTGACGATGCGCAAGTGGATGCTCGTTTTGGTCTGTTTGGAGATAGTGCTAACCTTAACGCAAGATAGGTGATTGGTTTGTGCCGAATGTACCATAGGCTCAGAAATTGTTTTAGCCGCACTCGATGGTACTCCTAGGTGTCGAGGCTCAAGTGGATGCTCGTTTTGCTCTGTTTGGAGACAGTGCTAACCTTGACGCAAGACAGCTGCACGGTTTGCGTCAAACATACCGTAGGCTCATAAATCATTTCAGACGTACTAGATGGTACTCCTACGTGATCAGGCTCAAGTGGATGCTCGTTTGGGTTTGTTTGGAGATAGTGCTAATCTTGACGCAAGATAGGTGCAAGGTCTTCCCAGAACGTACCGTAGGCACAGAAATCGTTTTGGATGCACCCAATGGATCTCCTATGTGACATTGGTCATATGGAATCTCGTTTCAATCCATTTGGAGACAGTGGTAGTGTTAGTGCAAGATAGGTGCACGGTTTGCGCCAAACATCGCTCAGAAATCGTTTTGGACGCACCTGATGCTACTCCTAGGTGACGAGGCGCAAGTGGATGCTCGTTTTGGTCTGTTTGGAGATAGTGCTAACCTTAACGCAAGATAGGTGCACGGTTTGCGCCGAACGTACCGTAGGTTCAGAAATCATTTTGGACGCACCCGATGGTACTCCTAGGTGACGTGGCTCAAGTGGATGCTCGTTTTTGTCTGTTCGGAGACAGTGCTAAATTTGACGCAAGAAAGCTGCACGGTTTGCGTCAAACATACCATAGGCTCAAAAATGATTTTGGACGCATCCGATGGTACTCCTAGGTGATGAGGCTCAAGTGGATGCTCGTTTTTGGTCACTTTGAAGGTAATGCTAATCTTGATGAAAGATAGGTGCATGGTTTGCGCCGAATGTACCACAGGCTCGAAATTGCTTTGGACACACCCAATAGAATACCTAGTTTAGAAACGTACCATTGGCTCTGAAATTGTTTTGGATGCACCCAATGGTACTCCTAGGTGATGAAGCTCAAGTGGATATTCGCTTTGGTCTGTTTGAAGAAATTGCTAATCCTCACGCAAGATAGGTGCACGATTTGTGCCAAACGCGTCATAGGGTCAGAAATCGTTTTGGACACTCCCGATGGATCTCCGATGTGACATTGGTCATGTGGAATCTCATTTCAATCCATTTGTCGACAGTGGTAGTGTTAGTGCAAGATAGTTGCACGGTTTACGCCAAACGTACCATAGGCACAGAAAATCGTTTCGCACGCACCTGATGGTACTCCTAGGTGATGAGGCTCAAGTGCATGCTCGTTTTTGTCTGTTTCGACATAGTGATAATCTTGACACAAGATAGGTGCACGATTTGTGTCGAATGTACTATAGGCTCAGAAATCATTTTGGCCGCACCCGATGGTACTCCTAGGTGTCGAGGCTCAAGTGTATGCTCGTTTTGGTCTGTTTAGAGATAGTGCTAACCTTGACGCAAGATAGGTGCACGGTTTGCGCTGAATGTACCGTAGGCTCATAAATCGTTTCAGACGCACCAGATGGTACTCCTAGGTGATCAGGCTCAAGTGGATGCTCGTTTGGGTTTGTTTGGAGATAGTGCTAATCTTGACGCAAGATAGGTCCACGGTCTCCGCCGAACGTACCGTAGGCACAGAAATCATTTTGGACGCACCCAATGAATCTCCTATGTGACATTGGTCATATGGAATCTCGTTTCAATCCATTTGGAGACAGTGGTAGTGTTAGTGCAAGATAGGTGCACGGTTTGCGCCAAACATCGCTCAGAAATCATTTTGGACGCACCTGACGGTACTCCTAGGTGACGAGGCGCAAGTGGATGCTCGTTTTGGTCTGTTTGGAGATAGTGCTAACCTTAACGCTAGATAGGTGCATGGTTTGCGCCGAACATACCGTAGTTTCAGATATCATTTTGGACGCACCCGATGGTACTCCTAGGTGACGTGGCTCAAGTGGATGGTCGTTTTTATCTTTTTGGAGATAGTGCTAAATTTGACGCAAGAAAGCTGCACGGTTTGCGTCAAACATACCATAGGCTCAAAAATGATTTTGGACGCATCCGATGGTACTCCTAGGTGATGAGGCTCAAGTAGATGCTCGTTTTTGGTCACTTTGAAGGTAATGCTAATCCTGATGAAAGATAGGTGCATGGTTTGCGCCGAATGTACCACAGGCTCGAAATTGCTTTGGACACACCCAATAGAACACCTAGTTTAGAAACATACCATTGGCTCTGAAATTGTTTTGGATGCACCCGATGGTACTCCTAGGTGATGAAGCTCAAGTGGATATTCGATTTGGTCTGTTTGAAGAAATTGCTAATCCTCACGCAAGATAGGTGCACGATTTGTGCCAAACGCAGCATAGGGTCAGAAATCGTTTTGGACACTCCCGATGGATCTCCTATGTGACATTGGTTATGTGGAATCTCATTTTAATCCATTTGTCGACAGTGGTAGTGTTAGTGCAAGATAGTTGCACGGTTTGCGCCAAACGTACCATTGGCACAGAAAATCGTTTCGCACGCACCTGATGGTACTCCTAGGTGACGAGGCTCAAGTGGATGCTCGTTTTTGTCTGTTTGGACATAGTGATAATCTTGACACAAGATAGGTGCACGGTTTGTGCCGAATGTACTATAGGCTCAGAAATCGTTTTGGCCGCACCCGATGGTACTCCTAGGTGTCGAGGCTCAAGTGTATGCTTGTTTTGGTCTATTTAGATATAGTGCTAACCTTGACGCAAGATAGGTGCATGGTTTGCGCTGAACGTACCGTAGGCTCATAAATCGTTTCGGACGCACCAGATGGTACTCCTAGGTGATCAGGCTCAAGTGGATGCTCGTTTGGGTTTGTTTGGAGATAGTGCTAATCTTGACGCAAGATAGGTGCACGGTCACCGCCGAACGTACCGTAGGCACAGAAATCATTTTGGACGCACCCAATGGATCTCCTATGTGACATTGGTCATATGGAATCTCGTTTCAATCCATTTGGAGACAGTGGTAGTGTTAGTGCAAGATAGGTGCGCGGTTTGCGCCAAACATCGCTCAGAAATCGTTTTGGACGCACCTGATGGTACTCCTAGGTGACGAGGCGCAAGTGGATGCTCGTTTTGGTCTGTTTGGAGATAGTGCTAACCTTAACGCAAGATAGGTGATTGGTTTGTGCCGAATGTACCATAGGCTCAGAAATTGTTTTAGCCGCACTCGATGGTACTCCTAGGTGTCGAGGCTCAAGTGGATGCTCGTTTTGCTCTGTTTGGAGACAGTGCTAACCTTGACGCAAGACAGCTGCACGGTTTGCGTCAAACATACCGTAGGCTCATAAATCATTTCAGACGTACTAGATGGTACTCCTACGTGATCAGGCTCAAGTGGATGCTCGTTTGGGTTTGTTTGGAGATAGTGCTAATCTTGACGCAAGATAGGTGCAAGGTCTTCCCAGAACGTACCGTAGGCACATAAATCGTTTTGGATGCACCCAATGGATCTCCTATGTGACATTGGTCATATGGAATCTCATTTCAATCCATTTGGAGACAGTGGTAGTGTTAGTGCAAGATAGGTGCACGGTTTGCGCCAAACATCGCTCAGAAATCATTTTGGACGCACCTGATGGTACTCCTAGGTGACGAGGCGCAAGTGGATGCTCGTTTTGGTCTGTTTGGAGATAGTGCTAACCTTAACGCAAGATAGGTGCACGGTTTGCGCCGAACGTACCATAGGTTCAGAAATCATTTTAGATGCACCCGATGGTACTCCTAGGTGACGTGGCTCAAGTGGATGCTCGTTTTTGTCTTTTCGGAGACAATGCTAAATTTGACGCAAGAAAGCTGCACGGTTTGCGTCAAACATACCATAGGCTCAAAAATGATTTTGGACGCATCCGATGGTACTCCTAGGTGATGAGGCTCAAGTGGATGCTCGTTTTTGGTCACTTTGAAGGTAATGCTAATCTTGATGAAAGATAGGTGCATGGTTTGCGTCGAATGTACCACAGGCTCGAAATTGCTTTCGACAAACCCAATAGAACACCTAGTTTAGAAACGTACCATTGGCTCTGAAATTGTTTTGGATGCACCCGATGGTACTCCTAGGTGATGAAGCTCAAGTGGATATTCGCTTTGGTCTGTTTGAAGAAATTGCTAATCCTCACGCAAGATAGGTGCACGATTTGTGCCAAACGTGGCATAGGGTCAGAAATCGTTTTGGACACTCCCGATGGATCTCCGATGTGACATTGGTCATGTGGAATCTCATTTCAATCCATTTGTCGACAGTGGTAGTGTTAGTGCAAGATAGTTGCACGGTTTGCGCCAAACGTACCATAGGCACAGAAAATCGTTTCGCACGCACCTGATGGTACTCCTAGGTGACGAGGCTCAAGTGGATGCTCGTTTTTGTCTGTTTCGACATAGTGATAATCTTGACACAAGATAGGTGCACGGTTTGTGCCGAATGTACTATAGGCTTAGAAATCATTTTGGCCGCACCCGATGGTACTCCTAGGTGTCGAGGCTCAAGTGTATGCTCGTTTTGGTCTGTTTAGAGATAGTGCTAACCTTGACGCAAGATAGGTGCATGGTTTGCGCTGAATGTACCGTAGGCTCATAAATCGTTTCAGACGCACCAGATGGTACTCCTAGGTGATCAGGCTCAAGTGGATGCTCGTTTGGGTTTGTTTGGAGATAGTGCTAATCTTGACGCAAGATAGGTCCACGGTCTCCGCCGAACGTACCGTAGGCACAGAAATCATTTTGGACGCACCCAATGAATCTCCTATGTGACATTGGTCATATGGAATCTCGTTTTAATCCATTTGGAGACAGTGGTAGTGTTAGTGCAAGATAGGTGCACGGTTTGCGCCAAACATCGCTCAGAAATCATTTTGGACGCACCTGACGGTACTCCTAGGTGACGAGGCGCAAGTGGATGCTCGTTTTGGTCTGTTTGGAGATAGTGCTAACCTTAACGCTAGATAGGTGCATGGTTTGCGCCGAACATACCGTTGTTTCAGATATCATTTTGGACGCACCCGATGGTACTCCTAGGTGACGTGGCTCAAGTGGATGGTCGTTTTTATCTGTTTGGAGATAGTGCTAAATTTGACGCAAGAAAGCTGCACGGTTTGCGTCAATAATACCATAGGCTCAAAAATGATTTTGGACGCATCCGATGGTACTCCTAGGTGATGAGGCTCAAGTAGATGCTCGTTTTTGGTCACTTTGAAGGTAATGCTAATCCTGATGAAAGATAGGTGCATGGTTTGCGCCGAATGTACCACAGGCTCGAAATTGCTTTGGACACACCCAATAGAACACCTAGTTTAGAAACATACCATTGGCTCTGAAATTGTTTTGGATGCACCCGATGGTACTCCTAGGTGATGAAGCTCAAGTGGATATTCGATTTGGTTTGTTTGAAGAAATTGCTAATCCTCACGCAAGATAGGTGCACGATTTGTGCCAAACGCAGCATAGGGTCAGAAATCGTTTTGGACACTCCCGATGGATCTCCTATGTGACATTGCTCATGTGGAATCTCGTTTCAATCCATTTTGGACGCATGCTATGGTACTCCTAGGTGATGACGCTCAAGTGGATCCTCGTTTTTGGTCACTTTGAAGGTAATGCTAATCTTGATGCAAGATAGGTGCATGGTTTGCGTCGAACGTACCACAAGCTCGAAATTGCTTTGGACACACCCAATAGAACACCTAGTTTAGAAACGTACCATTGGCTCTGAAATTGTTTTGGACGCACCCGATGGTACTCCTTGGTGATGATGCTCAAGTGGATGCTCGCTTTGGTCTGTTTGAAGAAATTGCTAATCCTCACGCAAGATAGGTGCACGATTTGTGCCAAACACGGCATAGGGTCAGAAATCATTTTGGACGCTCCCGATGGATCTCCTATGTGACATTGCTCATGTGGAATCTCGTTTCAATCCATTTGGAGACAGTGGTAGTGTTAGTGCAAGATAGGTGCACGGTTTGCGCCAAACGTACCATAGGCACAAAAAATCATTTCGCACGCACCTGATGGTACTCCTAGGTGACGAGGCCCAAGTGGATGCTCGTTTTTGTCTGTTTGGACATAGTGATAATCTTGACGCAAGATAGGTGCACGGTTTGTGCCGAATGTACTATAGGCTCAGAAATCGTTTTGGCCGCACCTGATGGTACTCCTAGTTGTCGAGGCTCAAGTGTATGCTCGTTTTGGTCTGTTTAGAGATAGTGCTAACCTTGACGCAAGATAGGTGCATGGTTTGCGCTGAACATACCGTAGGCTCATAAATCGTTTCGGACGCACCAGATGGTACTCCTAGGTGATCAGGCTCAAGTGCATGCTCGTTTGGGTTTGTTTGGAGATAGTGCTAATCTTGACACAAGATAGGTGCACGGTCTCCGCCGAACGTACCGTAGGCACAGAAATCATTTTGGACGCACCCAATGGATCTCCTATGTGACATTGGTCATATGGAATCTCGTTTCAATCCATTTGGAGACAGTGGTAGTGTTAGTGCAAGATAGGTGCGCGGTTTGCGCCAAACATCGCTCAGAAATCGTTTTGGACGCACCTGATGGTACTCCTAGGTGACGATGCGCAAGTGGATGCTCGTTTTGGTCTGTTTGGAGATAGTGCTAACCTTAACGCAAGATAGGTGATTGGTTTGTGCCGAATGTACCATAGGCTCAGAAATTGTTTTAGCCGCACTCGATGGTACTCCTAGGTGTCGAGGCTCAAGTGGATGCTCGTTTTGCTCTGTTTGGAGACAGTGCTAACCTTGACGCAAGACAGCTGCACGGTTTGCGTCAAACATACCGTAGGCTCATAAATCATTTCAGACGTACTAGATGGTACTCCTACGTGATCAGGCTCAAGTGGATGCTCGTTTGGGTTTTTTGGAGATAGTGCTAATCTTGACGCAAGATAGGTGCAAGGTCTTCCCAGAACGTACCGTAGGCACAGAAATCGTTTTGGATGCACCCAATGGATCTCCTATGTGACATTGGTCATATGGAATCTCGTTTCAATCCATTTGGAGACAGTGGTAGTGTTAGTGCAAGATAGGTGCACGGTTTGCGCCAAACATCGCTCAGAAATCGTTTTGGACGCACCTGATGCTACTCCTAGGTGACGAGGCGCAAGTGGATGCTCGTTTTGGTCTGTTTGGAGATAGTGCTAACCTTAACGCAAGATAGGTGCACGGTTTGCGCCGAACGTACCGTAGGTTCAGAAATCATTTTGGACGCACCCGATGGTACTCCTAGGTGACGTGGCTCAAGTGGATGCTCGTTTTTGTCTGTTCGGAGACAGTGCTAAATTTGACGCAAGAAAGCTGCACGGTTTGCGTCAAACATACCATAGGCTCAAAAATGATTTTGGACGCATCCGATGGTACTCCTAGGTGATGAGGCTCAAGTGGATGCTCGTTTTTGGTCACTTTGAAGGTAATGCTAATCTTGATGAAAGATAGGTGCATGGTTTGCGCCGAATGTACCACAGGCTCGAAATTGCTTTGGACACACCCAATAGAATACCTAGTTTAGAAACGTACCATTGGCTCTGAAATTGTTTTGGATGCACCCAATGGTACTCCTAGGTGATGAAGCTCAAGTGGATATTCGCTTTGGTCTGTTTGAAGAAATTGCTAATCCTCACGCAAGATAGGTGCACGATTTGTGCCAAACGCGTCATAGGGTCAGAAATCGTTTTGGACACTCCCGATGGATCTCCGATGTGACATTGGTCATGTGGAATCTCATTTCAATCCATTTGTCGACAGTGGTAGTGTTAGTGCAAGATAGTTGCACGGTTTACGCCAAACGTACCATAGGCACAGAAAATCGTTTCGCACGCACCTGATGGTACTCCTAGGTGATGAGGCTCAAGTGCATGCTCGTTTTTGTCTGTTTCGACATAGTGATAATCTTGACACAAGATAGGTGCACGATTTGTGCCGAATGTACTATAGGCTCAGAAATCATTTTGGCCGCACCCGATGGTACTCCTAGGTGTCGAGGCTCAAGTGTATGCTCGTTTTGGTCTGTTTAGAGATAGTGCTAACCTTGACGCAAGATAGGTGCACGGTTTGCGCTGAATGTACCGTAGGCTCATAAATCGTTTCAGACGCACCAGATGGTACTCCTAGGTGATCAGGCTCAAGTGGATGCTCGTTTGGGTTTGTTTGGAGATAGTGCTAATCTTGACGCAAGATAGGTCCACGGTCTCCGCCGAACGTACCGTAGGCACAGAAATCATTTTGGACGCACCCAATGAATCTCCTATGTGACATTGGTCATATGGAATCTCGTTTCAATCCATTTGGAGACAGTGGTAGTGTTAGTGCAAGATAGGTGCACGGTTTGCGCCAAACATCGCTCAGAAATCATTTTGGACGCACCTGACGGTACTCCTAGGTGACGAGGCGCAAGTGGATGCTCGTTTTGGTCTGTTTGGAGATAGTGCTAACCTTAACGCTAGATAGGTGCATGGTTTGCGCCGAACATACCGTAGTTTCAGATATCATTTTGGACGCACCCGATGGTACTCCTAGGTGACGTGGCTCAAGTGGATGGTCGTTTTTATCTTTTTGGAGATAGTGCTAAATTTGACGCAAGAAAGCTGCACGGTTTGCGTCAAACATACCATAGGCTCAAAAATGATTTTGGACGCATCCGATGGTACTCCTAGGTGATGAGGCTCAAGTAGATGCTCGTTTTTGGTCACTTTGAAGGTAATGCTAATCCTGATGAAAGATAGGTGCATGGTTTGCGCCGAATGTACCACAGGCTCGAAATTGCTTTGGACACACCCAATAGAACACCTAGTTTAGAAACATACCATTGGCTCTGAAATTGTTTTGGATGCACCCGATGGTACTCCTAGGTGATGAAGCTCAAGTGGATATTCGATTTGGTCTGTTTGAAGAAATTGCTAATCCTCACGCAAGATAGGTGCACGATTTGTGCCAAACGCAGCATAGGGTCAGAAATCGTTTTGGACACTCCCGATGGATCTCCTATGTGACATTGGTTATGTGGAATCTCATTTTAATCCATTTGTCGACAGTGGTAGTGTTAGTGCAAGATAGTTGCACGGTTTGCGCCAAACGTACCATTGGCACAGAAAATCGTTTCGCACGCACCTGATGGTACTCCTAGGTGACGAGGCTCAAGTGGATGCTCGTTTTTGTCTGTTTGGACATAGTGATAATCTTGACACAAGATAGGTGCACGGTTTGTGCCGAATGTACTATAGGCTCAGAAATCGTTTTGGCCGCACCCGATGGTACTCCTAGGTGTCGAGGCTCAAGTGTATGCTTGTTTTGGTCTATTTAGATATAGTGCTAACCTTGACGCAAGATAGGTGCATGGTTTGCGCTGAACATACCGTAGGCTCATAAATCGTTTCGGACGCACCAGATGGTACTCCTAGGTGATCAGGCTCAAGTGGATGCTCGTTTGGGTTTGTTTGGAGATAGTGCTAATCTTGACGCAAGATAGGTGCACGGTCACCGCCGAACGTACCGTAGGCACAGAAATCATTTTGGACGCACCCAATGGATCTCCTATGTGACATTGGTCATATGGAATCTCGTTTCAATCCATTTGGAGACAGTGGTAGTGTTAGTGCAAGATAGGTGCGCGGTTTGCGCCAAACATCGCTCAGAAATCGTTTTGGACGCACCTGATGGTACTCCTAGGTGACGAGGCGCAAGTGGATGCTCGTTTTGGTCTGTTTGGAGATAGTGCTAACCTTAACGCAAGATAGGTGATTGGTTTGTGCCGAATGTACCATAGGCTCAGAAATTGTTTTAGCCGCACTCGATGGTACTCCTAGGTGTCGAGGCTCAAGTGGATGCTCGTTTTGCTCTGTTTGGAGACAGTGCTAACCTTGACGCAAGACAGCTGCACGGTTTGCGTCAAACATACCGTAGGCTCATAAATCATTTCAGACGTACTAGATGGTACTCCTACGTGATCAGGCTCAAGTGGATGCTCGTTTGGGTTTGTTTGGAGATAGTGCTAATCTTGACGCAAGATAGGTGCAAGGTCTTCCCAGAACGTACCGTAGGCACATAAATCGTTTTGGATGCACCCAATGGATCTCCTATGTGACATTGGTCATATGGAATCTCATTTCAATCCATTTGGAGACAGTGGTAGTGTTAGTGCAAGATAGGTGCACGGTTTGCGCCAAACATCGCTCAGAAATCATTTTGGACGCACCTGATGGTACTCCTAGGTGACGAGGCGCAAGTGGATGCTCGTTTTGGTCTGTTTGGAGATAGTGCTAACCTTAACGCAAGATAGGTGCACGGTTTGCGCCGAACGTACCATAGGTTCAGAAATCATTTTAGACGCACCCGATGGTACTCCTAGGTGACGTGGCTCAAGTGGATGCTCGTTTTTGTCTGTTCGGAGACAATGCTAAATTTGACGCAAGAAAGCTGCACGGTTTGCGTCAAACATACCATAGGCTCAAAAATGATTTTGGACGCATCCGATGGTACTCCTAGGTGATGAGGCTCAAGTGGATGCTCGTTTTTGGTCACTTTGAAGGTAATGCTAATCTTGATGAAAGATAGGTGCATGGTTTGCGTCGAATGTACCACAGGCTCGAAATTGCTTTCGACAAACCCAATAGAACACCTAGTTTAGAAACGTACCATTGGCTCTGAAATTGTTTTGGATGCACCCGATGGTACTCCTAGGTGATGAAGCTCAAGTGGATATTCGCTTTGGTCTGTTTGAAGAAATTGCTAATCCTCACGCAAGATAGGTGCACGATTTGTGCCAAACGTGGCATAGGGTCA
The DNA here is from genome assembly GCA_022457205.1 of Saccharum spontaneum. Classification (NCBI taxonomy): domain Eukaryota; kingdom Viridiplantae; phylum Streptophyta; class Magnoliopsida; order Poales; family Poaceae; genus Saccharum; species Saccharum spontaneum. The sequence continues at coordinate 32,166,515 of CM039618.1, forward strand.
GAAATCGTTTTGGACACTCCCGATGGATCTCCGATGTGACATTGGTCATGTGGAATCTCATTTCAATCCATTTGTCGACAGTGGTAGTGTTAGTGCAAGATAGTTGCACGGTTTGCGCCAAACGTACCATAGGCACAGAAAATCGTTTCGCACGCACCTGATGGTACTCCTAGGTGACGAGGCTCAAGTGGATGCTCGTTTTTGTCTGTTTCGACATAGTGATAATCTTGACACAAGATAGGTGCACGGTTTGTGCCGAATGTACTATAGGCTTAGAAATCATTTTGGCCGCACCCGATGGTACTCCTAGGTGTCGAGGCTCAAGTGTATGCTCGTTTTGGTCTGTTTAGAGATAGTGCTAACCTTGACGCAAGATAGGTGCATGGTTTGCGCTGAATGTACCGTAGGCTCATAAATCGTTTCAGACGCACCAGATGGTACTCCTAGGTGATCAGGCTCAAGTGGATGCTCGTTTGGGTTTGTTTGGAGATAGTGCTAATCTTGACGCAAGATAGGTCCACGGTCTCCGCCGAACGTACCGTAGGCACAGAAATCATTTTGGACGCACCCAATGAATCTCCTATGTGACATTGGTCATATGGAATCCCGTTTCAATCCATTTGGAGACAGTGGTAGTGTTAGTGCAAGATAGGTGCACGGTTTGCGCCAAACATCGCTCAGAAATCATTTTGGACGCACCTGACGGTACTCCTAGGTGACGAGGCGCAAGTGGATGCTCGTTTTGGTCTGTTTGGAGATAGTGCTAACCTTAACGCTAGATAGGTGCATGGTTTGCGCCGAACATACCGTTGTTTCAGATATCATTTTGGACGCACCCGATGGTACTCCTAGGTGACGTGGCTCAAGTGGATGGTCGTTTTTATCTGTTTGGAGATAGTGCTAAATTTGACGCAAGAAAGCTGCACGGTTTGCGTCAATAATACCATAGGCTCAAAAATGATTTTGGACGCATCCGATGGTACTCCTAGGTGATGAGGCTCAAGTAGATGCTCGTTTTTGGTCACTTTGAAGGTAATGCTAATCCTGATGAAAGATAGGTGCATGGTTTGCGCCGAATGTACCACAGGCTCGAAATTGCTTTGGACACACCCAATAGAACACCTAGTTTAGAAACATACCATTGGCTCTGAAATTGTTTTGGATGCACCCGATGGTACTCCTAGGTGATGAAGCTCAAGTGGATATTCGATTTGGTTTGTTTGAAGAAATTGCTAATCCTCACGCAAGATAGGTGCACGATTTGTGCCAAACGCAGCATAGGGTCAGAAATCGTTTTGGACACTCCCGATGGATCTCCTATGTGACATTGGTCATGTGGAATCTCATTTTAATCCATTTGTCGACAGTGGTAGTGTTAGTGCAAGATAGTTGCACGGTTTGCGCCAAACGTACCATTGGCACAGAAAATCGTTTCGCACGCACCTGATGGTACTCCTAGGTGACGAGGCTCAAGTGGATGCTCATTTTTGTCTGTTTGGACATAGTGATAATCTTGACACAAGATAGGTGCATGGTTTGTGCCGAATGTACTATAGGCTCAGAAATCGTTTTGGCCGCACCGATGGTACTCCTAGGTGTCGAGGCTCAAGTGTATGCTTGTTTTGGTCTATTTAGATATAGTGCTAACCTTGACGCAAGATAGGTGCATGGTTTGCGCTGAACGTACCGTAGGCTCATAAATCGTTTCGGACGCACCAGATGGTACACCTAGGTGATCAGGCTCAAGTGGATGCTCGTTTGGGTTTGTTTGGAGATAGTGCTAATCTTGACGCAAGATAGGTGCACGGTCACCGCCGAACGTACCGTAGGCACAGAAATCATTTTGGACGCACCCAATGGATCTCCTATGTGACATTGGTCATATGGAATCTCGTTTTAATCCATTTGGAGACAGTGGTAGTGTTAGTGCAAGATAGGTGCGCGGTTTGCGCCAAACATCGCTCAGAAATCGTTTTGGACGCACCTGATGGTACTCCTAGGTGACGAGGCGCAAGTGGATGCTCGTTTTGGTCTGTTTGGAGATAGTGCTAACCTTAACGCAAGATAGGTGATTGGTTTGTGCCGAATGTACCATAGGCTCAGAAATTGTTTTAGCCGCACTCGATGGTACTCCTAGGTGTCGAGGCTCAAGTGGATGCTCGTTTTGCTCTGTTTGGAGACAGTGCTAACCTTGACGGAAGACAGCTGCACGAATTGCGTCAAACATACCGTAGGCTCATAAATCATTTCAGACGTACTAGATGGTACTCCTACGTGATCAGGCTCAAGTGGATGCTCCTTTGGGTTTGTTTGGAGATAGTGCTAATCTTGACGCAAGATAGGTGCAAGGTCTTCCCAGAACGTACCGTAGGCACAGAAATCGTTTTGGATGCACCCAATGGATCTCCTATGTGACATTGGTCATATGGAATCTCGTTTCAATCCATTTGGAGACAGTGGTAGTGTTAGTGCAAGATAGGTGCACGGTTTGCGCCAAACATCGCTCAGAAATCGTTTTGGACGCACCTGATGGTACTCCTAGGTGACGAGGCGCAAGTGGATGCTCGTTTTGGTCTGTTTGGAGATAGTGCTAACCTTAACGCAAGATAGGTGCACGGTTTGCGCCGAACGTACCGTAGGTTCAGAAATCATTTTGGACGCACCCGATGGTACTCCTAGGTGACGTGGCTCAAGTGGATGCTCGTTTTTGTCTGTTCGGAGACAGTGCTAAATTTGACGCAAGAAAGCTACACGGTTTGCGTCAAACATACCATAGGCTCAAAAATGATTTTGGACGCATCCGATGGTACTCCTAGGTGATGAGGCTCAAGTGGATGCTCGTTTTTGGTCACTTTGAAGGTAATGCTAATCTTGATGAAAGATAGGTGCATGGTTTGCGCCGAATGTACCACAGGCTCGAAATTGCTTTGGACACACCCAATAGAACACCTAGTTTAGAAACGTACCATTGGCTCTGAAATTGTTTTGGATGCACCCGATGGTACTCCTAGGTGATGAAGCTCAAGTGGATATTCGCTTTGGTCTGTTTGAAGAAATTGCTAATCCTCAAGCAAGATAGGTGCACGATTTGTGCCAAACGCGGCATAGGGTCAGAAATCGTTTTGGACACTCCCGATGGATCTCCTATGTGACATTGGTCATGTGGAATCTCATTTCAATCCATTTGTCGACAGTGGTAGTGTTAGTGTAAGATAGTTGCACGGTTTGCGCCAAACGTACCATAGGCACAGAAAATCGTTTCGCACGCACCTGATGGTACTCCTAGGTGACGAGGCTCAAGTGGATGCTCGTTTTTGTCTGTTTCGACATAGTGATAATCTTGACAAAAGATAGGTGCACGGTTTGTGCCGAATGTACTATAGGCTCAGAAATCATTTTGGCCGCACCCGATGGTACTCCTAGGTGTCGAGGCTCAAGTGTATGCTCGTTTTGGTCTGTTTAGAGATAGTGCTAACCTTGACGCAAGATAGGTGCACGGTTTGCGCTGAATGTACCGTAGGCTCATAAATCGTTTCAGACGCACCAGATGGTACTCCTAGGTGATTAGGCTCAAGTGGATGCTCGTTTGGGTTTGTTTGGAGATAGTGCTAATCTTGACGCAAGATAGGTCCACGGTCTTCGCCGAACGTACCGTAGGCACAGAAATCATTTTGGACGCACCCAATGAATCTCCTATGTGACATTGGTCATATGGAATCTCGTTTCAATCCATTTGGAGACAGTGGTAGTGTTAGTGCAAGATAGGTGCACGGTTTGCGCCAAACATCGCTCAGAAATCATTTTGGACGCACCTGACGGTACTCCTAGGTGACGAGGCGCAAGTGGATGCTCGTTTTGGTCTGTTTGGAGATAGTGCTAACCTTAACGCTAGATAGGTGCATGGTTTGCGCCGAACATACCGTAGTTTCAAATATCATTTTGGACGCACCCGATGGTACTCCTAGGTGACGTGGCTCAAGTGGATGGTCGTTTTTATCTGTTTGGAGATAGTGCTAAATTTGACGCAAGAAAGCTGCACGGTTTGCGTCAAACATACCATAGGCTCAAAAATGATTTTGGACGCATCCGATGGTACTCCTAGGTGATGAGGCTCAAGTAGATGCTCGTTTTTGGTCACTTTGAAGGTAATGCTAATCCTGATGAAAGATAGGTGCATGGTTTGCGCCGAATGTACCACAGGCTCGAAATTGCTTTGGACACACCCATTAGAACACCTAGTTTAGAAACATACCATTGGCTCTGAAATTGTTTTGGATGCACCCGATGGTACTCCTAGGTGACGAAGCTCAAGTGGATATTCGATTTGGTCTGTTTGAAGAAATTGCTAATCCTCACGCAAGATAGGTGCACGATTTGTGCCAAACGCAGCATAGGGTCAGAAATCGTTTTGGACACTCCCGATGGATCTCCTATGTGACATTGGTCATGTGGAATCTCATTTTAATCCATTTGTCGACAGTGGTAGTGTTAGTGCAAGATAGTTGCACGGTTTGCGCCAAACGTACCATTGGCACAGAAAATCGTTTCGCACGCACCTGATGGTACTCCTAGGTGACGAGGCTCAAGTGGATGCTCGTTTTTGTCTGTTTGGACATAGTGATAATCTTGACACAAGATAGGTGCACGGTTTGTGACGAATGTACTATAGGCTCAGAAATCGTTTTGGCCGCACCCGATGGTACTCCTAGGTGTCGAGGCTCAAGTGTATGCTTGTTTTGGTCTATTTAGATATAGTGCTAACCTTGACGCAAGATAGGTGCATGGTTTGCGCTGAACGTACCGTAGGCTCATAAATCGTTTCGGACGCACCAGATGGTACTCCTAGGTGATCAGGCTCAAGTGGATGCTCGTTTGGGTTTGTTTGGAGATAGTGCTAATCTTGACGCAAGATAGGTGCACGGTCACCGCCGAACGTACCGTAGGCACAGAAATCATTTTGGACGCACCCAATGGATCTCCTATGTGACATTGGTCATATGGAATCTCGTTTCAATCCATTTGGAGACAGTGGTAGTGTTAGTGCAAGATAGGTGCACGGTTTGCGCCAAACGTACCATAGGCACAGAAAATCGTTTCGCACGCACCTGATGGAACTCCTAGGTGACGAGGCTCAAGTGGATGCTCGTTTTTGTCTGTTTGGACATAGTGATAATCCTGACGCAAGATAGGTGCACGGTTTGTGCCGAATGTACTATAGGCTCAGAAATCATTTCGGCCACACCCGATGGTACTCCTAGGTGTCGAGGCTCAAGTGTATGCTCGTTTTGGTCTGTTTAGAGATAGTGCTAACCCTGACGCAAGATAGGTGCACGGTTTGCGCCGAACGTACCGTAGGCTCATAAATCATTTCGGACGCACCAGATGGTACTCCTAGGTGATGAGGCTCAAGTGGATGCTCGTTTGGGTTTGTTTGGAGATAGTGCTAATCTTGGCGCAAGATAGGTGCACGGTCTCCGCCAAACGTACCGTAGCCACAGAAATCATTTTGGACGCACCCAATGGATCTCCTATGTGACATTGGTCATATGGAATCTCGTTTCAATCCATTTGGAGACAGTGGTAGTGTTAGTGCAAGATAGGTGCATGGTTTGCGCCAAACATCGCTCAGAAATCATTTTGGACGCACCTGATGGTACTCCTAGGTGACGAGGCGCAAGTGGATGCTCGTTTTGGTCTGTTTGGAGATGGTGCTAACCTTAACGCAAGATAGGTACACTGTTTGCGCCGAACGTACCGTAGGTTTAGAAATCATTTTGGACGCACCCGATGGTGCTCCTAGGTGACGTGGCTCAAGTGGATGCTCGTTTTTGTCTGTTTGGAGACAGTGCTAAATTTGACGCAAGACAGCTGCATGGTTTGTGTTAAACATACCATAGGCTTAAAAATGATTTTGGACGCATCTGATGGTACTCCTAGGTGATGAGGCTCAAGTGGATGCTCGTTTTTTGTCACTTTGAAGGTAATGCTAATCTTGATGCAAGATAGGTGCATGGTTTGCGCCGAATGTACCACAGGCTCGAAATTGCTTTGGACACACCCAATAGAACACCTAGTTTAGAAACGTTCCATTGGCTCTGAAATTGTTTTGGACGCACCCGATGGTACTCCTAGGTGATGAAGCTCAAGTGGATGCTCGCTTTGGTCTGTTCGAAGAAATTGCTAATCCTCACGCAAGATAGGTGCACGATTTGTGCCAAACGCGGTATAGGGTCAGAAATCATTTTGGACGCTCCCAATGGATCTCCTATGTGATATTGGTCATGTGGAATCTCGTTTCAATCCATTTGGAGACAGTGGTAGTGTTAGTGCAAGATAGGTACATCGTTTGCGCCAAACGTACCATAGGCACAGAAATCGTTTCGCACGCACCCGATGGTACTCCTAGGTGACGAGGCTCAAGTGGATGCTCGTTTTTGTCTGTTTGGACACAGTGATAATCTTGATGCAAGATAGGTGCACGGTTTGTGCCGAATGTACTATAGGCTCAGAAATCGTTTCGGCCGCACCCGATGGTACTCCTAGGTGTCGAGGCTCAAGTGTATGCTCATTTTGGTCTGTTTAGAGATAGTGCTAACCTTGACGCAAGATAGGTGCACAGTTTGCGCCGAACGTACCGTAGGCTCATAAATCATTTTGGATGCACCAGATGGTACTCCTAGGTGATCAGGCTCAAGTGGATGCTCGTTTGGGTTTGTTTGGAGATAGTGCTAATCTTGATGCAAGATAGGTGCACGGTCTCCGCCGAACGTACCGTAGGCACAGAAATCGTTTTGGACGCACCCAATGGATCTCCTATGTGACATTGGTCATATGGAATCACGTTTCAATCCATTTGGAGACAGTGGTAGTGTTAGTACAAGATAGGTGCACGGTTTGTGCCAAACATCGCTCATAAATCATTTTGGACGCACGTGATGGTACTCCTAGGTGACGAGGCGCAAGTGGATGCTCGTTTTGGTCTGTTTGGAGATAGTGCTAACCTTAACGCAAGATAGGTGCATGGTTTGCGCCGAACGTACCATAGGTTCAGAAATCATTTTGGACGCACCCGATGGTACTCCTACGTGACGTGGCTCAAGTGGATGCTCGTTTTTGTCTGTTTGGAGACAATGCTAAATTTGACGCAAGACAGCTGCACGGTTTGCGTCACACATACCATAGGCTGAAAAATGATTTTGGACGCATCCGATGGTACTCCTAGGTGATGACGCTCAAGTGGATGCTCGTTTTTTGTCACTTTGAAGGTAATGCTAATCTTGATGCAAGATAGGCGCATGGTTTGCGCCGAACGTACCACAGGCTCAAAATTGCTTTGGACACACCCAATAGAACACCTAGTTTAGAAATGTACCATTGGCTCTGAAATTGTTTTGGAGGCACCCGAGGGTACTTCTAGGTGATGAAGCTCACGTGGATGCTCGCTTTGGTCTGTTTCAAGAAATTGCTAATCCTCACGCAAGATAGGTGCACGATTTGTGCCAATTGCAGCATAGGGTCAGAAATCATTTTGGACGCTCCCGATGGATCTCCTATGTGACATTGGTCATGTGGAATCTCGTTTCAATCCATTTGGAGACAGTGGTAGTGTTAGTGCAAGATAGTTGCACGGTTTGCGCCAAACGTACCATAGGCACAGAAATCATTTCGCACGCACCCGATGGTACTCCTAAGTGACGAGGCTCAAGTGGATGCTCATTTTTGTCTGTTTGGACATAGTGATAATCTTGACGCAAGATAGGTGCACGGTTTGTGCCGAATGTACTATAGGCTCAGAAATCGTTTTGGCCGCACCCGATGGTACTCCTAGGTGTCGAAGCTCAAGTGTATGCTCGTTTTGGTCTGTTTAAAGATAGTGCTAACCTTGACGCAAGATAGGTGCACGGTTTGCGCCGAACGTACCGTAGGCTCATAAATCGTTTCGGACGCACCAGATGGTACTCCTAGGTGATCATGCACAAGTGGATGCTCGTTTGGGTTTGTTTGGAGATAGTGCTAATCTTGACGCAAGATAGGTGCACGGTCTCCATCAAACGTACCGTAGGCACCTAAATCATTTTGGACGCACCTAATGGATCTCCTATGTGACATTGGTCATATGGAATCTCGTTTCAATCCATTTGGAGACAGTGGTAGTGTTAGTGCAAGATAGGTGCACGGTTTGTGTCAAACATCACTCATAAATCGTTTTGGACGCACCTGATGGTACTCCTAGGTGACGAGGCGCAAGTGGATGCTCGTTTTGGTCTGTTTGGAGATAGTGCTAACCTTAACGCAAGATAGGTGCACAGTTTGGCCGAACGTACCATAGGTTCAGAAAATCATTTTGGACGCACCAGATGGTACTCCTAGGTGACGTGGCTCAAGTGGATGCTCGTTTTTGTCTGTTCGGAGACAGTGCTAAATTTGACGCAAGATAGGTGCACGGTTTGCGTCAAACATACCATAGGCTCAAAAATATTTTGGACGCACCCGATGGATGTCCTCGGTGACATTGGTCATGTGGAATCTCGTTTCAATCCACTTCGAGACAGTGTTTTTGTCAGTGCAGGATAGGTGCATGGTTTGCGCCAAACGTAGCTCAGAAATCGTTTTAGATGCACCCGATGGTACTGCTAGGTGACAAGGCTCAAGTGGATACTTGTTTCGGTCTATTTGGAGATAGTGCTAATCTTGACGCAAGATAGGTGCATGGATGGCGCCGAACGTACCACAGGCTCGAAATTGCTTTGGACACACCCGATAGAACACCTAGGTGACGTGGGTCATGTGAAATATTATTTTGGTCCGTTTAGAGACGGTGTTAGTATCGGTGCAAGATAGGTGCATGGTTTGTGAGAAACGTACCATAGGCTCAAAAATCATTTTGGACGCACCAGATGGTAGTCCTAGGTGACGAGGCTCAAGTGGATGCTCGCTTTTTTCTGTTTGAAGAAATTGCTAATCCTCACGCAAGATAGGTGATGAGATACAGGCCCGATCTTCCGAGAGGTAACCGGTAATTTCGACTTGTGGAGATCTCGACGTTGGCGATCCGGCTTCAAATCAGACATGATTCGAACCCTGCAACCGTTACACCACTGCTCCGTTGGTTATCAACCAAACACAAATTGATTGACCTCGCCAAGAAGGCTTTTCCTGCAAGCGAATCGAAGAACACAAGCAAGAAGGTAAAAACACGCAATCTGAAATTGCAAATATGAATGATGCGAACATCGATAGGGTTCAAGAACTCGGTTCTAAAGGACTAATCGACATAGTGGAGGAGATGAAGAACAAGGGCCCTGGATCACTGTAAAAGGATTTGTCACCACAGTTACAATGAACGATTCAGTTTCTCGATGGAAAACTAAACTCTAAACAAAACGTCTAACAGCGGCAGCGGCTATGTTTATAGTCTAAGACTCGACCTAGGGTTGAGGACGGCCAGGGGTTGGGCGCCCACAACTTGGGCTTAAGGCCCGACACGATACATGGCCAAGTTGGCCCAAATAGGTGATGCAGCACCTTGTTGTGGTCACACAGAATGATCCACGGACCTTCTGGAGCCGGGACCAGATCCAAAACGACGGCGTCGTCGTCCCCTTTCCAACGCATCCAAGAATGCCCCGTTTCGATGTCGTATGAGAGAGTTATGACCAAAACTGTGATGACGTGTCTGCTGAATCCGAGGGTGACGTGGCAGCTGAGTTGGGGACGAATTGCAACTTGGAGAAGACCATAGCGTCGGTGTGTCCAACGTGGCGATGTCCTCATCATCCTCCCCTTCTTGAATTGGAGTCGTCCTCGACTCCATCTTGGTGATGTCCTCATCATCCCCTCCTTCTAGAATTGGAGTCGTCCTCGACTTCATCCCATCATCAGCGAACTCCTGCAAAAGGTTAGTGACAGCAGGCAATGCACCAGACATAATAGGTTGACAAAACATAGTATAACATGGGGCATCAGGATTATCACATAACTCAGCAGTAGCAGAAGTTGTAGCAAGAAAAGTACCTCCTTTTAACTTAATCCCATTATTTTTAGCAATGTCAGTTGGAGGTTTATTTTTAATCTCTTTAGCATGTTTAATAATTTCCATAGGAGACAAAGGCAGCAATGTAATTTTCTTGTCCTTATGTATGATAGTGTATGTATTAGTTCTACCATGGTGTAAAGCATCATTATCAAATTCCCATGGACGACCTAACAAAATGGAACAAGCTTGCATAGGAACAACATCAAAATCAGCAGTATCATGATAAGAACCTGTGAAAAAACTAATGTGTGCTGATTTAGTTACCTTAGTCTTACCACTATTATTGAACCATTGAAGTTTATATGGATACGAATGTTGTCGTGTGGTCAAGCCAAGCTTCTCAACCAAATCTGAACTCACCAAGTTATTGCAACTCCCGCTATCAATGATAGTGAGAACACGACAACCCTGCACAATGAAATACAAGTGGAACAAATTGTTTCGTTGGATCTTCATCTCTTCTTCATGTCCCACTCGTGTACTCAACACACGCTGCACAAGAAGGCTAGGGTAGTCCGCGGCAGCAGCCACAGAGTAAATGATGATGGCCTCCTTGTCTTGATCGCCCTCGGTGGAATCTGCATCAATGTTAGCAGCAAGGGCTAAATCATCTTCAACATCACTAGTACGTACATATCCATCCTCGGTAGCAATGAAAGCACGACGACTGGGGCAATCCTTCATGACATGTCCCATGCCTTTGCATCGGTGGCAAATGATTTTAGCGCTGGACGAGGAGGAGCTAGTAGAAGCACCCGGAGTGGCACCTTTCTTCTGCACATCCAATTTACTTACCCCATGTGGTGCAACAGAAAGCTTGGGCGTCTCCGGCTCAGAACACTACTGAAAATTCCTCCCATTGTTAGACCTGAAAGGCTGGTGTTGTTTGCGGCCCTGTACTTCACGTTCTGCCTTATTAGCAAGATGATACAATTAGGAAAAATTGCACCATTCTTTGTAATCAAGTATGTTCTGTATATCATGGTTTAAACCACCAAAAAAATCTAGCACTAGCATCATTATCATCTTCATTTATACCACAACGGGCTAAACCAATAAGCAATTCTTGATAGTAAGCTTCTACTCCCTTATCACCTTGTTTTAAAGTTTGCAGTTTCAAACATAAATCACGTTGGTAATAAGGAGGAACAAAACGAGATTTCATACGTTGCTTTAAAGCATTCCAAGTTTGAGGCACAGCAGCAACATTATTAGCATTGCAAAGATCACTCCACCAGAACAAAGCAAAATTAGTAAACTCACTAGTAGCAAGTCTAACTCTATGCTCAGCAGAAACATTATGAGAATCAAATTTTTGTTGAACAGCAAGCTCCCAATCTAAATAAGCCTCTAGATCAATATTACCAGCAAAAGGAGGAAGGCTAAATTTAATTTTAGCAAAAGGATCATTATTACCATGATTATTACCTCCCATACCGCGACGGTTGAAGTTGAGGCGGCGACGGGCATAACCGTCAGCATTCACATCCACATCGTCATCACCAAAATCATCCGCATCGTCATCAACAGCACGATGAGGTGGAGGACGTTGCTCGAGTTGTTCAATGCGGGTGACCAGATTGTTCACATTGCGCGTCAGCTCGGTCATAAGATTGCGTTGTTCAGTCATGAACGTTGTAAGCTCGCCCTTGGACACGCAATCATTGAAGTCCGTCGGAGATCCTGCCATGGTTAGAAGATAGAAAAAGACAACACCAAAGTATTATCCCTATCAACTAAAAGGAACCAAGTGGTGGTGGTGGTGAAAGTGGAATGCAAAATCACAAGCGGCTTACCACCGTCTTGCCTGTATTCATACCAACGCCAAACAAGAGCAAAACCAACGTGGCGAAGCAATCTATTGTTGAGCGTGGGTAATAGTTGCAAGATGAACCTGTGCTGACAGAAGAATATGTGGAGCTATGGGTAGGCACACAATATGACAAGGATTAGCAATTAACGAATACAGATTAGCGATTGTTCAATCCGGATCCAAAGTACAAATCACAGCTGCTGGCTAAGATGTGTCGAGACGTAGCGCAACAAGGTGAAAACAAAGGATGATGGAAAGAACGCACAGAACAAGCAAATAACCGGATTTTTCCTTTTTCCTGAATTTTTCCCTGATTTTCCCAAAAGGCACGAGTAGGAACCAAATTTTTTTATTTTTTCACTATTTTTTTATATTTTTCTCTGAACAAGGATCACAAAAGATGCAACCACAAAAATTGGCACCTACAACTGAGGTGGGATGTGGTCTACAGAAAAACAGCACGTTCTTTGATAAACGTGCAAAAGCTTTAATAATTTTTTTCTTTATTTTCCTGATTTTTTTTGGCAATTTTGACGAAACCAAACAGGGCGAAGCCAAGTTTGGGTCGGCTCCAAACGGTGTCAAGAAGCTGCTGTAAAAATTTTAGATTTTTCTGATAAACGAGCAAAAAGTTATGCCTATTTTACCGAAAGTATCTCAAGTTATGTTTTCCGGAAGGCACAACACGACAGCGGCAGTTAGGGCAAAGCGTCCCTAAACTCCAACACCAATCACAAGATCATCCCTGTGACTCCAACAGCGACAGTAGGTATGCGCCTGATGATGTAAGGAGGGCTGCGATGCAGGCAAAATAAGAGCGGCTTGCAACCTATCTAGGGTTTGCGCGGCGGCGAGAAGTCACACAAGGCGGTTAGCGGGGGCAAGTCGAGTAATGTGGTGGCTTCGACTTGTTGTTTAGGAACGGTGGATGGGATAGCGGCGGAAAAAAAAATCACAGCAATGGGCGATTGAACTACGACCACGAACACAATCCTAAACCAGCAACAAGCCTCGACCACGGACACAAACTCAACAACGCGAATCTGAAACGAAATTGCAAAGGCACAAAAGGTGATAGAACAGCGGAAATTGAAACTTTTTGGGCTTTTTGTGGACTCTAGGTAATGAACAAATATGAATCTAAGGCAAATGAGAATATACCTCGCGGTAAACCTAAGATCTCTGATACCAATTGATGAGATACAGGCCCGATCTTCCGAGAGGTAACCGGTAAGTTCGACTTGTGGAGATCTCGACGTTGGCGATCCGACTTCAAATCAGACACGATTCGAACCCTGCAACTGTTACACCACTGCTTCGTTGGTTATCCACCAAACACAACTTGATTGACCTCGCCAAGAAGGCTTTTCCTGCAAGCGAATCGAAGAACACAAGCAAGAAGGTAAAAACACGCAATCTGAAATTGCAAATATGAATGATGCGAATATCAATAGGGTTCAAGAACTCGGTTCCAAAGGACTAATCGACACAGTGGAGGAGATCAAGAACAGGGGCCCTGGATCACTATAAAAGGATTTGTCACCACAGTTACAATGAACGATTTAGTTTCTCGATGGAAAACTAAACTCTAAACAAAACCCAAATGTCTAACAGCGGCGACGGCTGTGTTTATAGTCTAAGACTCGACCTAGGGTTGAGGACGGCCAGGGGTTGGGCGCCCACAACTTGGGCTTAAGGCCCGACACAATACATGGCCAAGTTGGCCCAAATAGGTGATGCAGCACCTTGTCGTGGTCACACAGAATGATCCACGGACCTTCTGGAGCTGGGACTAGATCCAAAATGACGGCGTCGTCGTCCCCTTTCCAACGCATCTAAGAACGCCCCGTTTCGATGTCGTATGAGAGAGTTATGACCAAAACAGTGACGACATGTCTGCTGAATCCGAGGATGACATGGCAGCTGAGTTGGGGACGAATTGCAACTTGGAGAAGACCATAGCGTCGGTTTGTCCAACGTGGCGATGTCCTCATCAATAGGTGCACGATTTGTGCCAAACGCTGCATAGGGTCAGAAATCGTTTTGGACGCTCCCGATGGATCTCCTATGTGACATTGGTCATGTGGAATCTCATTTCAATCCATTTGGAGACAGTGGTAGTGTTAGTGCAAGATAGGTCCACGTTTTGCGCCAAACATCGCTCAGAAATCATTCTGGACGCACCTGATGGTACTCCTAGGTGACGAGGCGCAAGTGGATGCTCGTTTTGGTCTGTTTGGAGATAGTGCTAACCTTAACGCAAGATGGGTGCACGGTTTGTGCCAAATGTACTATAGGCTCAGAAATCGTTTTGGCCGCACCCGATGGTACTCCTAGGTGTCGAGGCTCAAGTGTATGCTCGTTTGGTCTGTTTAGAGATAGTGCTAACCTTGACGTAAGATAGGTGCACGGTTTGCGCCGAACGTACCGTAGGGTCATAAATCGTTTTAGACGCACCAGATGGTACTCCTAGGTGATCAGGCTCAAGTGGATGCTCGTTTGGGTTTGTTTGGAGATAGTGCTAATCTTGACGCAAGATAGGTGCATGGTCTCCGCCGACCGTACCGTAGGCGCAGAAATCGTTTTGGACGCACCCAATGGATCTCCTATGTGACATTGGTCATATGGAATATCGTTTCAATCCATTTGGAGAAAGTGGTAGTGTTACTACAAGATAGGTGCACGGTTTGCGCCAAACATCGCTCAGAAATCGTTTTGGACGCACCTGATGGTACTCCTAGGTGATGAGGCGCAAGTGGATGCTCGTTTTGGTCTGTTTGGAGATAGTGCTAACCTTAACGCAAGATAGGTGCATGGTTTGTGCCGAATGTACTATAGGCTCAGAAATTGTTTTGGCTGCACCCGATGGTACTCCTAGGTGTCGAGGCTCAAGTGTATGCTCGTTTTGGTCTGTTTAGAGATAGTGCTAACCTTGACGCAAGATAGGTGCACGGTTTGTGCCGAACGTACCGTAGGCTCATAAATCGTTTCGGACGCACCAGATGGTACTCCTAGGTGATCAGGCTCAAGTGGATGCTCGTTTGGGTTTGTTTGGAGATAGTGCTAATCTTGACGCAAGATAGGTGCACGGTCTCCGCTGAACGTACCGTAGGCACAGAAATCGTTTTGGACGCACCCAACGGATCACCTATGTGACATTGGTCATATGGAATCTCGTTTCAATCCATTTGGAGACAATGGTAGTGTTAGTGCAAGATAGGTGCATGGTTTGCACCAAACATCGCTCAGAAATCGTTTTGGACGCACCTGATGGTATCCTAGGTGACGAGGCGCAAGTGGATGCTCGTTTTGGTCTGTTTGGAGATAGTGCAAACCTTAACGCAAGATAGGTGCACGATTTGTGGCGAATGTACTTTAGGCTCAGAAATCATTTTGGCCGCACCCGATGGTACTCCTAGGTGTCGAGGCTCAAGTGTATGCTCGTTTTGGTCTGTTTAGAGCTAGTGCTAACCTTGACGCAAGATAGTTGCACGGTTTGCGCCGAACGTAGCGTAGGCTCATAAATTGTTTTGAATGTACCAGATGGTACTCCTAGGTGATCAGGCTCAAGTGGATGCTTGTTTGGGTTTGTTTGGAGATAGTGCAAATCTTGACGCAAGATAGGTGCACGGTCTCCGCCGAATGTACCGTAGGCACAGAAATCGTTTTGGACGCACCCAATGGATCTCCTATGTGACATTGGTCATATGGAATCTCGTTTCAATCCATTTGGAGACAGTGGTAGTGTTAGTGCAAGATTGGTGCACGGTTTGCGCCAAACATCGCTCAGAAATCGTTTTGGACGCACCTGATGGTACTCCTAGGTGACGAGGCGCAAGTGGATGCTCGTTTTGGTGTGTTTGGAAATAGTGCTAACCTTAACGCAAGATAGGTGCACAGTTTGCGCCGAACGTACCGTAGGTTCAGAAATCATTTTGGACGCACCCGATGGTACTCCTAGGTGACGTGGCTCAAGTGGATGCTCGTTTTTGTCTGTTTGGAGACAGTGCTAAATTTGACGCAAGACTGCTGCACGGTTTGTGTCAAACATACCATAGGCTCAAAAATGATTTTGGACGCATCCGATGGTACTCCTAGGTGATGAGGCTCAAGTGGATGCTCGTTTTTGGTCACTTTGAAGGTAATGCTACTCTTGATGCAAGATAGGTGCATGGTTGGCGCCGAACGTACCACAGGCTCAAGTGGATGTACTATAGGCTCAAAAATCGTCTGGATGCACCCGATGGTACTCCTTGGTGACGAAGCTCAATTGGATGCTCGTTTTTGTCTATTTGGACATAGTGATAATGTTGACGCAAGATAGGTGCACGGTTTGTGCCGAATGTACTATAGGCTCAGAAATCGTTTTGGCCGCACCCAATGGTACTCCTAGGTGTCGACGCTCAAGTGTATGCTCGTTTTGGTCTGTTTAGAGATAGTGCTAACGTTGACGCAAGATAGGTGTATGGTTTGCGCCGAACGTATCGTAGGCTCATAAATCGTTTTGGACGCACCAGATGGTACTCCTAGGTGATCAGGCTCAAGTGGATGCTCATTTGGGTTTCTTTGGAGATAGTGCTAATCTTGACGCAAGATAGGTGCACGGTCTCCGCCAAACGTACCGTAGGCACAGAAATCATTTTGGACGCACTCAATGGATCTCCTATGTGACATTGGTCATATGGAATCTCGTTTCAATCCATTTGGAGAAAGTGGTAGTGTTACTACAAGATAGGTGCACAGTTTGCGCCAAACATCGCTCCGAAATCGTTTTGGACGCACCTGATGGTACTCCTAGGTGACGAGGCGCAAGTGGATGCTCGTTTTGGTCTGTTTGGAGATAGTGCTAACCTTAACGCAAGATAGGTGCATGGTTTGTGCCGAATGTACTATAGGCTCAGAAATTGTTTTGGCTGCACCCGATGGTACTCCTAGGTGTCGAGGCTCAAGTGTATGCTCGTTTTGGTCTGTTTAGAGATAGTGCTAACCTTGACGCAAGATAGGTGCACAGTTTGTGCCGAACGTACCGTAGGCCCATAAATCGTTTCGGACGCACCAGATGGTACTCCTAGGTGATCAGGCTCAAGTGGTTGCTCGTTTGGGTTTGTTTGGAGATAGTGCTAATCTTGACGCAAGATAGGTGCACGGTCTCCGCCGAACGTACCGTAGGCACATAAATCGTTTTGGACGCACCCAATGGATCTCCTATGTGACATTGGTCATATGGAATCGCGTTTCAATCCATTTGGAGACAGTGGTAGTGTTAGTGCAAGATATGTGCATGGTTTGCACCAAACATCGCTCAGAAATCGTTTTGGACGCACCTGATGGTATCCTAGGTGACGAGGCGCAAGTGGATGCTCGTTTTGGTCTGTTTGGAGATAGTGCTAACCTTAACGCAAGATAGGTGCACGGTTTGTGGCGAATGTACTTTAGGCTCAGAAATCGTTTTGGCCGCACCCGATGGTACTCCTAGGTGTCGAGGCTCAAGTGTATGCTCGTTTTGGTCTGTTTAGAGATAGTGCTAACCTTGACGCACGATAGTTGCATGGTTTACGCCGAACGTAGCGTAGGCTCATAAATCGTTTCGAATGTACCAGATGGTACTCCTAGGTGATCAGGCTCAAGTGGATGCTCGTTTGGGTTTGTTTGGAGATAGTGCAAATCTTGACGCAAGATAGGTGCACGGTCTCCGCCGAATGTACCGTAGGCACAGAAATCATTTTGGACGCACCCAATGGATCTCCTATGTGACATTGGTCATATGGAATCTCATTTCAATCCATTTGGAGACAGTGGTAGTGTTAGTGCAAGATTGGTGCACAGTTTGCGCCAAACATCGCTCAGAAATCATTTTGGACGCACCTGATGGTACTCCTAGGTGACGAGGCGCAAGTGGATGCTCGTTTTGGTGTGTTTGGAGATAGTGCTAACCTTAACGCAAGATAGGTGCACAGTTTGCGCCGAACGTACCGTAGGTTCAGAAATCATTTTGGATGAACCCGATGGTACTCCTAGGTGACGTGGCTCAAGTGGATGCTCGTTTTTGTCTGTTTGGAGACAGTGCTAAATTTGACGCAAGATTGCTGCACGGTTTGCGTCAAACATACCATAGGCTCAAAAATGATTTTGGACGCATCCGATGGTACTCCTAGGTGATGAGGCTCAAGTGGATCCTCATTTTTGGTCACTTTGAAGGTAATGCTAATCTTGATGCAAGATAGGTGCATGGTTGGCGACGAACGTACCACAGGCTCAAATGGATGTACTATAGGCTCAAAAATTGTCTGGATGCACCCGATGGTACTCTTTGGTGACGAAGCTCAATTGGATGCTCGTTTTTGTCTATTTGGACATAGTGATAATGTTGACGCAAGATAGGTGCACGGTTTGTGCCGAATGTACTATAGGCTCAGAAATCATTTTGGCCGCACCCAATGGTAATCCTAGGTGTCGACGCTCAAGTGTATGCTCGTTTTGATCTGTTTAGAGATAGTGCTAACCTTGACGCAAGATAGGTGCACGGTTTGCGCCGAATGTATCGTAGACTCATAAATCATTTCGGACGCACCAGATGGTACTCCTAGGTGATCAGGCTCAAGTGGATGCTCGTTTGGGTTTCTTTGGAGATAGTGCTAATCTTAACGCAAGATAGGTGCACGGTCTCCGCCAAACGTACCGTAGGCACAGAAATCATTTTGGACGCACCCAATGGATCTCCTATGTGACATTGGTCATATGGAATCTCGTTTCAATCCATTTGGAGAAAGTGGTAGTGTTACTACAAGATAGGTGCACGGTTTGCACCAAACATCGCTCAGAAATCGTTTTGGACGCACCTGATGGTACTCCTAGGTGATGAGGCGCAAGTGGATGCTCGTTTTGGTCTGTTTGGAGATAGTGCTAACCTTAACGCAAGATAGGTGCATGGTTTGTGCCGAATGTACTATAGGCTCAGAAATTGTTTTGGCTACACCCGATGGTACTCCTAGGTGTCGAGGCTCAAGTGTATGCTCGTTTTGGTCTATTTAGAGATAGTGCTAACCTTGACGCAAGATAGGTGCACGGTTTGTGCCGAACGTACCGTAGGCTCATAAATCGTTTCAGACGCACCAGATGGTACTCCTAGGTGATCAGGCTCAAGTGGATGCTCGTTTGGGTTTGTTTGGAGACAGTGCTAATCTTGACGCAAGGTAGGTGCACGGTCTCCGCCGAACGTACCGTAGGCACAGAAATTGTTTTGGACGCACCCAATGGATCTCCTATGTGACATTGCTCATATGGAATCTTGTTTCAATCCATTTGGAGACAGTGATAGTGTCAGTGCAAGATAGGTGCATGGTTTGCACCAAACATCGCTCAGAAATCGTTTTGGACGCACCTGATGGTACTCCTAGGTGATGAGGCGCAAGTGGATGCTCGTTTTGGTCTGTTTGGAGATAGTGCTAACCTTAACACAAGATAGGTGCACGGTTTGTGGTGAATGTACTTTAGGCTTAGAAATCGTTTTGGCCACACCCGATGGCACTCCTAGGTGTCGAGGCTCAAGTGTATGCTCGTTTTGGTCTGTTTAGAGATAGTGCTAACCTTGATGCAAGATAGATGCACGGTTTGCGCCGAACGTAGCGTAGGCTCATAAATCGTTTCGGACGCACCAGATGGTACTCCTAGGTGATCAGGCTCAAGTGGATGCTCGTTTGGGTTTGTTTGGAGATAGTGCAAATCTTGACGCAAGATAGGTGCACGGTCTCCGCCGAATGTACCGTAGGCACAGAAATCGTTTTGGACGCACCCAATGGATCTCCTATGTGACATTGGTCATATGGAATCTTGTTTCAATCCATTTGGAGACAGTGGTAGTGTTAGTGCAAGATAGGTGCACGGTTTGCGCCAAACATCGCTCAGAAATCGTTTTGGACGCACCTGATGGTACTCCTAGGTGACGAGGCGCAAGTGGATGCTCGTTTTGGTGTGTTTGGAGATAGTGCTAACCTTAACGCAAGATAGGTGCACGGTTTGTGCCGAATGTACCATAGGCTCAGAAATTGTTTTGGCTGCACCCGATGGTACTCCTAGGTGTCGAGGCTCAAGTGTATGCTCGTTTTGGTCTGTTTAGAGATAATGCTAACCTTGACGCAAGATAGATGCACAGTTTGCGCCGAACGTAGCGTAGGCTCATAAATCGTTTCGGACGCACCAGATGGTACTCCTAGGTGATCAGGCTCAAGTGGATGCTCGTTTGGGTTTGTTTGGAGATAGTGCAACTCTTGACGCAAGATAGGTGCACGGTCTCCGCCGAATGTACCGTAGGCACAGAAATCGTTTTGGACACACACAATGGATCCCCTATGTGACATTGGTCATATGGAATCTCGTTTCAATCCATTTGGAGACAGTGGTAGTGTTAGTGCAAGATAGGTGCACGGTTTGCGCCAAACATCGCTCAGAGATCGTTTGGACGCACTTGATGGTACTCCTAGGTGACGAGGCGCAAGTGGATGCTCGTTTTGGTGTGTTTGGAGATAGTGCTAACCTTAACGCAAGATAGGTGCACGGTTTGTGCTGAATGTACTATAGGCTCAGAAATTGTTTTGGCTGCACCCGATGGTACTCCTAGGTGTCGAGGCTCAAGTGTATGCTCGTTTTGGTCTGTTTAGAGATGGTGCTAACCTTGACGCAAGATAGGTGCACGGTTTGTGCCGAACGTACAGTAGGCTCATAAATCGTTTCGGACGCACCAGATGGTACTCCTAGGTGATCAGGCTCAAGTGGATGCGCGTTTGGGTTTGTTTGGAGATAGTGCTAATCTTGACGCAAGATAGGTGCCCGGTCTCCGCCGAACGTACCGTAGGCACATAAATCATTTTGGACGCACCCAATGGATCTCCTATGTGACATTGGTCATATGGAATCTCATTTCAATCCATTTGGAGACAGTGGTAGTGTTAGTGCAAGATAGGTGCATGGTTTGCACCAAACATCGCTCAGAAATCATTTTGGACGCACCTGATGGTACTCCTAGGTGACGAGGCGCAAGTGGATGCTCGTTTTGGTCTATTTGGAGATAGTGCTAACCTTAACGCAAGATAGGTGCACGGTTTGTGCCGAATGTACTATAGGCTCAGAAATCATTTTGGCTGCACCCAATGGTACTCCTAGGTGTCGAGGCTCAAGTGTATGCTCGTTTTGGTCTGTTTAGAGATAGTGCTAACCTTGACGCAAGATATGTGCACGGTTTGCGCCGAACGTACCGTAGGCTCATAAATCGTTTCGGACGCACTAGATGGTACTCCTAGGTGATCAGGCTCAAGTGGATGCTCGTTTGGGTTTCTTTGGAGATAGTGCTAATCTTGACGCAAGATAGGTGCACGGTCTCCGCCGAATGAACCGTAGGCACAGAAATTGTTTTGGACGCACCCAATGGATCTCCTATGTGACATTGGTCATATGGAATCTCGTTTCAATCCATTTGGAGACAGTGGTAGTGTTTGTGCAAGATAGGTGCATGGTTTGCGGCAAACATCGCTCAGAAATCATTTTGGACGCACCTGAGGGTACTCCTAGGTGACGAGGCGCAAGTGGATGCTCGTTTTGGTCTGTTTGGAGATAGTGCTAACCTTAACGCAAGATAGGTGCACAGATTGTGCCAAATGTACTTTAGGATCAGAAATCGTTTTGGCCGCACCCGATGGTACTCCTAGGTGTCGAGGCTCAAGTGTATGCTCGTTTTGGTCTGTTTAGAGATAGTGCAAACCTTGACGCAAGATAGTTGCACGGTTTGCACCGAACATAGTGTAGGCTCATAAATCGTTTCGAACGCACCAGATGATACTCCTAGGAGATCAGGCTCAAGTGGATGCTCGTTTGGGTTTGTTTGGAGATAGTGCTAATCTTGACGCAAGATAGGTGCACGGTTTGCGCCGAACGTATCGTAGGCTCATAAATCGTTTCGGACGCACCAGATAGTACTCCTAGGTGATCAGACTCAAGTGGATGCTTGTTTGGGTTTCTTTGGAGATACTGCTAATCTTGACGCAAGATAGGTGCACGGTCTCCGCCGAATGTACCGTAGGCACAGAAATCGTTTTGGACACACCCAATGGATCTCCTATGTGACATTGGTCATATGGAATCTCGTTTCAATCTATTTGGAGACAGTGGTAGTGTTTGTGCAAGATAGGTGCATGGTTTGCACCAAACATCGCTCAGAAATCATTTTGGACGCACCTGATGGTACTCCTAGGTGACGAGGCGCAAGTGGATGCTCGTTTTGGTCTGTTTGGAGATAGTGCTAACCTTAACGCAAGATAGGTGCACGGTTTGTGGCGAATGTACTTTAGGCTCAGAAATCGTTTTGGCTGCACCCGATGGTACTCCTAGGTGTCGAGGCTCAAGTGTATGCTCGTTTTGGTCTGTTTAGGGATAGTGCTAACCTTAACGCGAGATAGTTGCACGGTTTGCGCCGAACATAGCGTAGGCTCATAAATCATTTCGGACGCACCAGATGGTACTCCTAGGTGATCAGGCTCAAGTGGATGCTCGTTTGTGTTTGTTTGGAGATAGTGCAAACCTTGACGCAAGATAGGTGCACGGTCTCCACCGAATGTACTGTAGGCACAGAAATCGTTTTGGACGCACCCAATGGATCTCCTATGTGACATTGGTCATATGGAATCTCGTTTCAATCCATTTGGAGACAGTGGTACTGTTAGTGCAAGATAGGTGCACAGTTTGCGCCAAACATCGCTCAGAAATCTTTTTGGACGCACCTGATGGTACTCCTAGGTGACGAGGCGCAAGTGGATGCTCGTTTTGGTGTGTTTGGAGATAGTGCTAACCTTAACGCAAGATAGGTGCACAGTTTGCGCCGAACGTACCGTAGGTTCAGAAATCATTTTGGACGCACCCGAAGGTACCCCTATGTGACGTGGCTCAAGTGGATGCTCGTTTTTGTCTGTTTGGAGACAGTGCTAACTTTAACGCAAGACTGCTGCACGGTTTGCGTCAAACAAACCATAGGCTCAAAAATGATTTTGGACGCATCCGATGATACTCCTAGGTGATGAGGCTCAAGTGGATGCTCGTTTTTGGTCACTTTGTTGGTAATGCTAATCTTGATGCAAGATAGGTGTATGGTTGGCGCCGAACGTACCACAGGCTCAAGTGGATGTGCTATAGGCTCAAAAATCGTCTGGATGCACCCGATGGTACTCCTAGGTGACGAAGCTCAATTGGATGCTCGTTTTTGTCTGTTTGGACATAGTGATAATGTTGACGCAAGATAGGTGCACGGTTTGTGCCGAATGTACTATAGGCTCAGAAATCGTTTTGGCCGCACCCAATGGTACTCCTAGGTGTCGAGGCTCAAGTGTATGCTCGTTTTGGTCTGTTTAGAGATAGTGCTAACCTTGACGCAAGATAGGTGCACGGTTTGCGCCGAACGTACCATAGGCTCATAAATCGTTTCGGACGCACCAGATGGTACTCCTAGGTGATCAGACTCAAGTGGATGCTCGTTTGGGTTTCTTTGGAGATAGTGCTAATCTTGACGCAAGATAGGTGCACGGTCTCCGCCAAACGTACCGTAGGCACACAAATCATTTTGGACGTACCTAATGGATCTCCTATGTGACATTGGTCATATGGAATCTCGTTTCAATCCATTTGGAGACAGTGGTAGTGTTACTACAAGATAGGTGCACGGTTTGCGCCAAACATCGCTCAGAAATTATTTTGGACGCACCTGATGGTACTCCTAGGTGAGGAGGCGCAAGTGGATGCTCGTTTTGGTCTATTTGGAGATAGTGCTAACCTTAACGCAAGATAGGTGCACGGTTTGTGCCGAATGTACTATAGGCTCAGAAATCATTTTGGCTGCACCCAATGGTACTCCTAGGTGTCGAGGCTCAAGTGTATGCTCGTTTTGGTCTGTTTAGAGATAGTGCTAACCTTGACGCAAGATATGTGCACGGTTTGCGCCGAACGTACCGTAGGCTCATAAATCGTTTCGGACGCACTAGATGGTACTCCTAGGTGATCAGGCTCAAGTGGATGCTCGTTTGGGTTTCTTTGGAGATAGTGCTAATCTTGACGCAAGATAGGTGCACGGTCTCCGCCGAATGAACCGTAGGCACAGAAATTGTTTTGGACGCACCCAATGGATCTCCTATGTGACATTGGTCATATGGAATCTCGTTTCAATCCATTTGGAGACAGTGGTAGTGTTTGTGCAAGATAGGTGCATGGTTTGCGGCAAACATCGCTCAGAAATCATTTTGGACGCACCTGAGGGTACTCCTAGGTGACGAGGCGCAAGTGGATGCTCGTTTTGGTCTGTTTGGAGATAGTGCTAACCTTAACGCAAGATAGGTGCACAGATTGTGCCAAATGTACTTTAGGCTCAGAAATCGTTTTGGCCGCACCCGATGGTACTCCTAGGTGTCGAGGCTCAAGTGTATGCTCGTTTTGGTCTGTTTAGAGATAGTGCAAACCTTGACGCAAGATAGTTGCACGGTTTGCACCGAACATAGTGTAGGCTCATAAATCGTTTCGAACGCACCAGATGATACTCCTAGGAGATCAGGCTCAAGTGGATGCTCGTTTGGGTTTGTTTGGAGATAGTGCTAATCTTGACGCAAGATAGGTGCACGGTTTGCGCCGAACGTATCGTAGGCTCATAAATCGTTTCGGACGCACCAGATAGTACTCCTAGGTGATCAGACTCAAGTGGATGCTTGTTTGGGTTTCTTTGGAGATACTGCTAATCTTGACGCAAGATAGGTGCACGGTCTCCGCCGAATGTACCGTAGGCACAGAAATCGTTTTGGACACACCCAATGGATCTCCTATGTGACATTGGTCATATGGAATCTCGTTTCAATCTATTTGGAGACAGTGGTAGTGTTTGTGCAAGATAGGTGCATGGTTTGCACCAAACATCGCTCAGAAATCATTTTGGACGCACCTGATGGTACTCCTAGGTGACGAGGCGCAAGTGGATGCTCGTTTTGGTCTGTTTGGAGATAGTGCTAACCTTAACGCAAGATAGGTGCACGGTTTGTGGCGAATGTACTTTAGGCTCAGAAATCGTTTTGGCTGCACCCGATGGTACTCCTAGGTGTCGAGGCTCAAGTGTATGCTCGTTTTGGTCTGTTTAGGGATAGTGCTAACCTTAACGCGAGATAGTTGCACGGTTTGCGCCGAACATAGCGTAGGCTCATAAATCGTTTCGGACGCACCAGATGGTACTCCTAGGTGATCAGGCTCAAGTGGATGCTCGTTTGTGTTTGTTTGGAGATAGTGCAAACCTTGACGCAAGATAGGTGCACGGTCTCCACCGAATGTACTGTAGGCACAGAAATCGTTTTGGACGCACCCAATGGATCTCCTATGTGACATTGGTCATATGGAATCTCGTTTCAATCCATTTGGAGACAGTGGTACTGTTAGTGCAAGATAGGTGCACAGTTTGCGCCAAACATCGCTCAGAAATTATTTTGGACGCACCTGATGGTACTCCTAGGTGACGAGGCGCAAGTGGATGCTCGTTTTGGTGTGTTTGGAGATAGTGCTAACCTTAACGCAAGATAGGTGCACAGTTTGCGCCGAACGTACCGTAGGTTCAGAAATCATTTTGGACGCACCCGAAGGTACCCCTATGTGACGTGGCTCAAGTGGATGCTCGTTTTTGTCTGTTTGGAGACAGTGCTAACTTTAACGCAAGACTGCTGCACGGTTTGCGTCAAACAAACCATAGGCTCAAAAATGATTTTGGACGCATCCGATGATACTCCTAGGTGATGAGGCTCAAGTGGATGCTCGTTTTTGGTCACTTTGTTGGTAATGCTAATCTTGATGCAAGATAGGTGTATGGTTGGCGCCGAACGTACCACAGGCTCAAGTGGATGTGCTATAGGCTCAAAAATCGTCTGGATGCACCCGATGGTACTCCTAGGTGACGAAGCTCAATTGGATGCTCGTTTTTGTCTGTTTGGACATAGTGATAATGTTGACGCAAGATAGGTGCACGGTTTGTGCCGAATGTACTATAGGCTCAGAAATCGTTTTGGCCGCACCCAATGGTACTCCTCGGTGTCGAGGCTCAAGTGTATGCTCGTTTTGGTCTGTTTAGAGATAGTGCTAACCTTGACGCAAGATAGGTGCACGGTTTGCGCCGAACGTACCATAGGCTCATAAATCGTTTCGGACGCACCAAATGGTACTCCTAGGTGATCAGACTCAAGTGGATGCTCGTTTGGGTTTCTTTGGAGATAGTGCTAATCTTGACGCAAGATAGGTGCACGGTCTTCGCCAAACGTACCGTAGGCACACAAATCATTTTGGACGTACCTAATGGATCTCCTATGTGACATTGGTCATATGGAATCTCGTTTCAATCCATTTGGAGACAGTGGTAGTGTTACTACAAGATAGGTGCACGGTTTGCGCCAAACATCGCTCAGAAATTATTTTGGACGCACCTGATGGTACTCCTAGGTGACGAGGCGCAAGTGGATGCTCGTTTTGGTCTATTTGGAGATAGTGCTAACCTTAACGCAAGATAGGTGCACGGTTTGTGCCGAATGTACTATAGGCTCAGAAATCATTTTGGCTGCACCCAATGGTACTCCTAGGTGTCGAGGCTCAAGTGTATGCTCGTTTTGGTCTGTTTAGAGATAGTGCTAACCTTGACGCAAGATATGTGCATGGTTTGCGCCGAACGTACCGTAGGCTCATAAATCGTTTCGGACGCACTAGATGGTACTCCTAGGTGATCAGGCTCAAGTGGATGCTCGTTTGGGTTTCTTTGGAGATAGTGCTAATCTTGACGCAAGATAGGTGCACGGTCTCCGCCGAATGAACCGTAGGCACAGAAATCGTTTTGGACGCACCCAATGGATCTCCTATGTGACATTGGTCATATGGAATCTCGTTTCAATCCATTTGGAGACAGTGGTAGTGTTTGTGCAAGATAGGTGCATGGTTTGCGGCAAACATCGCTCAGAAATCATTTTGGACGCACCTGAGGGTACTCCTAGGTGACGAGGCGCAAGTGGATGCTCGTTTTGGTCTGTTTGGAGATAGTGCTAACCTTAACGCAAGATAGGTGCACAGATTGTGCCAAATGTACTTTAGGCTCAGAAATCGTTTTGGCCGCACCCGATGGTACTCCTAGGTGTCGAGGCTCAAGTGTATGCTCGTTTTGGTCTGTTTAGAGATAGTGCAAACCTTGACGCAAGATAGTTGCACGGTTTGCACCGAACATAGTGTAGGCTCATAAATCGTTTCGAACGCACCAGATGATACTTGTAACACCTCAAGTGTTTAGTCCTTAATTGCATTGCATTTGCATAAGCATGACATGCATAATTCATGTTTAGTATTTCATGTAATGCAATTCATGTGTTTGTTTAGGGCTTGCTTGATTGATTTCATAGAGTATTTGTTAGTTGGTGTAACAAAAAGGTAAAGTCATCAATCATGACCTACAACACTTTAACTATACTTAGAGTAACATTTGGATCAAGGTTCATGTTGACCAAAATTACAAAATTGCCCTCCATGACAAGTTTGACTTCCATTTGACCATAGAAGGTTCTAGTTTGACCAATTAGAAAGTCCAATTTAGAGACCTTGCATGGAAGAGCACCCTTAAGCAAAGTTGTAGAGAAATTCATGGGGAACAAAAGTCTCAATATGACCATCTCATGAAAATGACCACAACATGCTCAAAAGTGGCCCACAAGTCAGCTAGTAGTGTAATTCCAGGACTTAGAATTTTTCTAAGTCTGGGATTGAACCTTACAGTTTCACTGATGCCTACTTTAGAAGCTTGTAGTTTGCAAACCAAGCCAAACTAGCCTTCACTCATATTGACAAATTTGTAGATCACATGTAGCCCTACAACTTTGTCAATAGCACCCAAGCCTGGTTCTCAATGGTTCAAGAGATATTGGGCCATGAAAATGACCTGTCAGTCGGCACCTTTAACTGAAACCCGGCTTCAGTTTCTTTGAGCACTACTTTGAGGCCATGTAGTTTCAAATATAGGCCGAACCAGCCTAAGCACCAATTGACAAAGTTGTTGACCTCACAAAGCCCTACCAATTTGATGTTATCATCTTCTCCTAACTCGAACCGGTTTAGAAGATAATGAGTGACAAAGTTGCTCTGTCAGACTCGGCTTGACTGAACTGAAACCACGATTCAAACTTCAGTGAATGGAACGTGGCGTCGCGGCAGAACAACGCCGCCGCGTGTCCTCCACGCGCCGCGCGCGACCTGGCGACGCGGCCAGCTGCCGAGCGCATGAAGGGCGCCCCTGCTGCCGCTCCCACCTCCCCCATTCATTTCCTCCTCCTCCTTCCTTCTCGGTTGCAAAAGGAAAGAACCGAGCCGCCATCCCCTTCTTCTCCGACGAGCCCGAGCGCGAGCCACGCCACACCACCGGCCGTTTGCGCTCGCCATCACCTCCGCCTCACCACCCTCCACCCCCTTGACCCACTGAAGCCCGCGATTGAACCTTAGGTGAGCCGCATTGTCTTCTTCTCCGCCTCCGAGGGGTCGCCGGAGCCCGCCACGGGACCTCACCGTGGCCGGGTGTCTCGGGTCCTTCTCCATCTCCCCTTAGTAGTAAAATGGAACCGCCTGGACTCGGTGAAGCTCGTACCGAGCTCCAACCGCACCGCGCTTCTTCACCGGCGACGGTGCGCCGCCACCGGAGGTCACCGGCCGCCACGCACGGCGGCAGGCCCTCTCCTCCCCATCCCCATCCCTCCTACGGGTGCCAATCGATGCGCCGGGCGACGGAGATCACGAGGCCGTGCTCGGTTGGCCGCGCGAGCCCTTCTCCGGCGAGCGCGAGCTCACCGGAGCTCGCCGGGCGTCGGCTCCCCTGCTCCCGGTCGCTGACCGCGGGGGCCCGCGTGTCAGTGCCACGCGCGGGCGGGAGAGCCGAGCGGGCCGAGAGCGCGCGCGTGGGAGTTGTGGGCCGGATTCGTTTTCCCGGGCCGGCCCAGTTGTCCGAAATAAAATTTGATTTTTATTATTTTGATACTGATTTTTGTGATACTTGGAAAAATAGGAATCTAGGGTTTTAGGGATCCAAAAATCATGAAATAAATTTTGTTAGAATCTACTGGATGTGAAGTATTTTAGAAAAATATAGATCTGGCTTGAGATGTTTAAATTCTGTAAGATTTTATTAGATCCTTTAAATGTGTTTTGGAATGCATGCAAATTTGTTTAATTTATAGCTTGAGCTGTAGAGTTCCATAAATTATGAAATTTGGTGGGTAGGTTACTCTATGCTAGTCCTAGCTATGGTAAAAATTTGGGCATCAGTACTTAAGTAATTTTCAAGTTATAAGGCTATCATTTTATTCTAGGAAATAATTGAAGTAATTTTTATAATTTTTCTACATGTGCAATGTTATTGTAAATTTTTGGAGAATGTCTTGGTACCCTAGAGTGTCTAAGAAAAATATGAAATCTGTTGTTTGATACTTTTCAATGTGATTTATGATTTATGCAAAAATCAGCCTTTTGGGCTTGTGAATTTTGTATAGGGAGTTTCTGTGAATAAAACTTGTTCAAATTTTTACTGTGGTCTATTTAGAGGTCAGAGAGTCCCCTGTAATTTTTGTAGAATTTTAGGAGCAGTTTACCTATATGTTTAAAATTCTACCTAAATAATTAAGTAAATTAAGAAATGGGGTTAAATGAATATTCTAGTTGACTCCACTTTACTTTCTGGTGTTTTTATACCTAATGTGATCTGTTAGTAACATTGGTTTGGTTTTAGGAGACTTTGGTGATATCAACAAATATTTAACCTTTGTAATTTTAGGGTTTATGGACAGCTGGAAGTATTTCCCAGTTTGACCCTTGATAAAATTGGTTGTTGGGAAACTTGTAAATACCAAAGTCACAGTAAACTTGATGAACTAGCTTGTGTCAAAATTTGGGAACATTTGGCTTAGTAGTTTGAGAGTTACTGTTGTTTTAAGTGGCAGTTCAGAATCTGCTACTCTCTGTTTTGAGAGGACAGATTCTGGAACTTGTGAAGTTTGATGTGGAAAACTTAGGAGTTTGGGGTTGAGGTCTGAAAATGAATTGTAGAGTATTTCTTAGGCTTTCCAGATTGTCCTAGATCATATCTTTTGGAATTGTAAATCTTTAGTTATGATAAAAACAAGTAGCTGCTGTCCAGTATGCTCTATTGTGATGCCTTGTTAATTGTTTTGGCGATATCCTAAGACAAGTTACTTTTGTAATTGTTAGGAGTTAGGGCTCTAACTGAAGATGAGCAACTTTATCTTAGGCTAAGTAGACTAGGTGAGTACTCCTCTACCGGAGAGGAAATTTGCACCTACTCTTTTGAAGTGATTTGAATAGAGCGCTAAATTGTCGTAATGCATTTCATTCCGAGCATATTGCATCTTTCATTATGCATTCATGAGATTTATTATGCACTCATGCAATAGGTGTACCGGAGGGGGTAACTCTCCTCGAGTTCGAGCAGACGATCCCCGAGGAAGTACTGAGTCAACCAGAGGAGCAGACAGAGCCCAGCGGCGAAGGAGACGCCGTTGAAGACCTCCCGGAGTGCCCAGATCACCAGCCTTCCACCTTCCTTAAAGGCAAGCCCCGGTGCATGCTGAACCCATTATTTGATAAAAGATATCTTGAGTACTTTTATTTGTTTACTGCATTATGTAGTAGGAGTTGTATGAAAACAACTGTTGCATTACACCTGTCCTTGTCCAGATACTATGCCCTAATCCTATATTAGGTGTAGGCACGTGTCAATGCTTAGCCCTGCTTAGAACGGTAGAAGTCGGGTGATTTCCGGTCATCCGCGAGAGATAGGACTGGGTCGCGAGTGGCTTATGGCTATCGTGATGGAACCATGCTTTAAAATGAATTTGAGACCGGGCGGGAGTTCGATGGTACAGCTGCAAGACACTTCACGTCTTGGGTGTGGAGCCATGCCCGTCTGAGTCGTTTAAGGACCGATTCGCTGTACGTCCTTGAGTCATGTTGAACGCAGTCTAACACTTAGTTGGCCGGATAAGTCGTTCCGACCGCGAAGTCAAGTAGTATGGTTCAGGCCGGGAATCGAATGGTAGGTTGCTTCTTGGAGGAGAGAAAGGATGTGCTTGGGGACATTGGCGTGAGACCAAGGGGGGGTTAGAGTCCCTAGCACCTGGCAGAGTGTCGCCCTTGGGGTCGCGACATCATTCGGACCCGCGATTCCTGAACTGTACGAAAGATGACCTGAGCAGCCCTCGCCAGGCGCGTCTCGGTGAGTGTTAGAAATACCCCTCCAGCTGGATAGGAATTCGATTCGAATCGCCGTCGCTCCCGGTTAGTGAGCACTTGACTTGAGCAGCGGCAACGTAGATCTCATTAATTGAACAGATGGTTAAGTGAATGATACAATGTTGCCACAATTTATACCTGCTATGGAATAATGTGAATAATTGTTTGATGATAATCAAGTGCATGTTTAGTATAGGTGCTAAGATAGATGACAGGTAAATGCTAAAAATAACTGCCAGTACAGGTTATAAAAGTTTCAGCTACTTATGCCTTTATGCAAAATGTGGTGTCAGCTAGCCTCTTGTGTAAGCCTTGCATAATCCTTGGTGTCTACTTTATTTCTGGTTTATGACGGGTAAGTCTAGCTGAGTACATTCCAGTACTCAGGGTTTATTCCCTCCTGTTGCAGATGATATGCTTTACCAAGGCTTCTGCAAGACTTGCCTTCACCCCGCTGGGGATGAGGACTAGATCATATGGGCATGATCATCTTTATGTACTTACCTCGTTCTTTTGTGGGATGTTGATCTAACTAAACTGGCAGTATTTAAGTATTTCAGTGTGTGTAAGACTTCCGCTACTTTCAAACTCAGTTTGTAATAATTGCTACTCCGTGGTGTTAAGTTATTTCTGAACTACTTGTGAAATGTAACGTATGATGTGTATGTTGAATGATGCGATCCTGGTTGTAAGCAGTTTGGTTTGAAATCCTTCGTGATTTCGATTGACTACCGGGATTATATGGGCTCAAGTTTGAAAATTTGAGCGCTTCGGTGCTTGTTTTCGTACTTGTGCTCTTATAATTTGGTCGGTTCTGTTACAGCTGGTACCGGAGCATAATTCAACATTAAGCACATCATTACGAGTAATTAAACACTAAAGTATTTGTTTGCGAAAAGGGTTAAACTTTAAAAAGTATTTTTTAAGTATGCCAGTGATCACATCCCTTAGCCCAAATAAGGACTCTTAGGTGGCTTATTATAAAGACTAACTTGGGGGCCTTGTTTGTTTTTGTTTCGTCGTCCATACGGCGTGATATTGTATGGATGCCATCCACTTGGGTGGTAATGTATGGATCAATTACCTCGACGCTCTGGTAAGTGTGAGTTGTGAGAGCATGATCGTCCAACCGGCGGTCTAGGGGAGAGTAGTTTTGGGGTTTGCATATTTACATGTTCCAAACCATGTAACTATGTAAAAACACTTAATTGTGGGCATCTATCCATCGGGTAGCTTTGATACTGAAATATATACATCCGGGGATGTGTATATGGAAAGTATTTAGTTTACTGCTTCCTTGTATATTATTTTGGGAATTGTTGGGCTGCAATGGAAATTTTCTGCAGGTACACTAACAGCGTAACGTGTAGACCGATAGTTTCGCTTATATGAGAGAACGTATGTATGCCACCGCTTAGCGTTAGCACTTTAGTTTTCTACTAAGGTGAGAGGACGTACGGAACGTGCATGCATCATGTTTAATTATATCATACATGTCATTCACTCCCTCCTTAAAAATTTTAATAGTCCCGACTAAAGATAAATTTCGTATCCCCTAAATGATTCTCACTTTAAGTCACATCTTGTTGATACAGATGGCTCGTACTCGGATGACAGCCCGTAAATCAACGGGTGGAAGGGTCCCTCGCCACCAGTTAGCTCCACGGGAGCCCCGTCCTGAGCCCTCCGAGGTGGAACAGTTACGGGCTGAGCTGGCTGAGGTGACCGCTGCCAGGGATGCAGCACGGCAACAGTTGGAGCAAGTCATTCATGATCGAGATCAAGAAACACATGCAGTCCAAAGGCTGACAGTGGCCAATCGCAACTGTCAGCGTATGTTGGTCCGTGTAATGGAACAAAGGGATGAAGCCTGGTACGAGGAGAATGTTCTGAGAGCTCGTCAGTTTGAGCTCGAACAACAGTTGGAAAATGCTGAAGAATACAATAACAATCTCCATGAAGAAGTGCACCGCCTGAACAATCAGCTAAATCCTCTGCTACCTAGGAACAACAATGTTGATGAGGAGATGGGTTCCGGAATCTTCATGGCAGATGATGATGATGATGAAGTGGAGGTCGATGGACCACAAGATGCTCCACCTGCGGAAGCACCGGAGGAAGAGCCAGAAGAAGAAGAACAAGACGAAGAGTTAGAGCCTGTCAATGATGAGGACGGCGGGGAGATCCTTGACACGGACTCGGAGGATGATGCTTAGAGTAGTCGTCACGTACCTTTAATGTTAGGATCGTCTTTTGCGCCTCCCTATGTAGGAGTGAGGCCTTGTAATTATTTGACGTTGGGATGTAAGGTTGAACCGTATGTTTCTGGAATGTAGTTTGAACCTGATAATTTCGATCGCAATGGGATGTCTTATTGTGTTGTGTTCGATGATGGTGTCACGATTAGCTTCCTTCGGTGCCGCGACGAAACCGAGGGCCTCCTATGGCGCGCGACATAAGGTTGTGCTGCTTGGCACGCGCAGGTATCAAGGTGGCTAGTCCTGATCCAACATAGAACTCTCCATTGAGAAGTCTCTTTGTGGTCAGTTTGAAGTAGCCTTTCACAGTCACTAACGATCTTGAGATCAAATCAAAGTACCGGGCAAAAGGTCAAATTCACGTAGACAGCAACGTAAACGATCCGATAACCGTTGTGCTCCCTGTGAGCGAGCCTTTATCAGAGAACGTCTTGATGGATTACCAAGTACGAGTTCGGCAATTGATGCGCTTGAATGGATTGTGCGGTTGTGATGAATTATTGTGCCTTATTTATTATGAGAATTTTATTCTTGAAGACAGTTTGACATTTCGCAATAATTCATCTACAAATTTCCCACATCGTCAGTGCTCATTGGCTATGCATTTTGCAGATGTCGTACAATCTTCGTAGAGGTCGTGGAAATGAGGAGGAGGACCAGCCGCCCCCTCCGCCACCACCTACCCCGGCGGAGTTAATGCAAACAGTAGTGGAGGGGCAGCGGATGTTGGCCGACGCATTGCGCCAAATGGCCAATCGAGAGGCTCGGCATGGTCGTCAGGGCCCAGAGCCAAACCAATACAGTGACTTCAAGGACTTCCTGGATACCAAGCCCCCGCTTTTTAAGGAAGCGGAAGAGCCCCTGCAGGCTGATGAATGGTTGAACACAATTGAGCAAAAGTTTCGTCTGTTACGCTTAACTGATGAGCTGAAAACGGAGTATGCCTCCCATCAATTGCATGGTCCAGCAGGCATCTGGTGGAGTCACTATCGCTCTACGCTCCCTGCTAATGTCCCGATCGCTTGGGATCAGTTTAAGGCGGCATTCCGGGGGAATTATATCCCTCCAGGTCTGATGGCAATCAAGCATACAGAGTTTATGAGGCTGTCACAGGGGAACAAGAGCTTAACTGAGTACCTGCAGTCCTTCAATAACTTGGCAAGGTACGCCACGGAGTTTGTGGATACTGATGCCAAAAAGATTGCTAGTTTCAAAAGGGGCCTCGGCCCAAAGTTAATGAAGACTATGGGTACTAGCAAGTGTACCACTTTCAATGATTTCATCAGTGATGCTTTGACACAAGAGAACAATAATACTATTTATTCTGCTTCTAAGAGCCGGAAAAGGGCCCTTGAGGCAAGCGCTTCTCAGTCAAGGGCCCCAGCAGCACCCAGGTCTTCTCCACGTCCGCCTGCTCAGAATGCAAGGTTCCGACCGCCCCAGAAAAAGACGGCTGCGAAAACTGGGTTCCGTAAGGCATACACTGTCGCTCTGCCAAAAGGGACTTCTGGTCAGAGTAGTTCTAGTGTTCCTCCTAGCAATATGCCTTGCTGGAATTGTAACAAGCCAGGTCATTGGGCCCGGAACTGTCCGTACCCTAAGAAAAATGTCAATCAAGGTGGTCGTCAGGGACATGCTCACTATAACAGCATAGAAGAAATTCCATCTGGTGAGGTAGTCACGGCTGGTAAGTTCCTAGTTGACCAACACCCCGCAGTGGTACTTTTTGATTCAGGTGCTTCGCATTCCTTTATCAGTCCTAAGTTTGCATCCAAATTTGCACACAAGTTGCATACTGTTGAAGGTGTGGGCTATTGTATTAGTGCTGCAAGTGGGAATATTTCCACAAACAAAGTAGTAGGGAACCTTAAGTTTGAGATAGAAGGGCGAAGTTATTCGCTTGCCCTATTGGTGTTACCAGGGTTAGACATAGATGTTATCTTGGGAATGAATTGGATGAGTCAGAATGGGGTACTTATTGACACATCTGCTCGGGTAGTTATGCTCAGAGATCCTACCGATCAAAAGGGTTTTCTAGTTCAACTTCCCAGAAAAGTTGAATTGTCGGGAAAAATTCATGCTGTGCAAGCAAAGGCGTTGGCTGAAATTCCCGTAGTAAATGAGTTTCCGGATGTTTTTCCCGATGATTTGCCGGGACTCCCTCCGGATCGGGATGTGGAATTTAAAATCGAGTTGCTGCCTGGTACCGCACCCATCTCTAGGAGACCCTATAGAATGCCTCCAAATGAGTTAGCTGAGCTTAAGGTACAATTGAATGAACTTCTGAAGAAGGGGTTAATCCGTCCTAGCTCATCTCCGTGGGGTTGCCCTGCTATCTTTGTAAAGAAGAAGGATCAAACCTTGCGGATGTGCGTGGACTATAGACCCCTGAATGCAGTCACTGTCAAGAATAAGTATCCTCTGCCGCGTATCGACATCTTGTTCGATCAATTGTCCAAAGCCAAAGTCTTTTCCAAGATTGATCTAAGGTCTGGGTATCATCAGATTAAAATCCGTCCTGAAGATGTTCCAAAAACAGCCTTCTCGACGAGATACGGCCTTTATGAGTATCTTGTCATGTCCTTCGGTCTGACTAATGCCCCAGCGCACTTCATGTGCTTGATGAATTCGGTGTTTATGCCCGAATTGGACAAGTTTGTGGTGGTGTTCATTGATGACATCTTAGTGTATTCTGAAAATGAGGAAGACCACGCGGAACACTTGCGTATTGTCCTCAGCAGATTGCGTGAGCATAAACTGTATGCGAAGTTCAGTAAATGCGAATTCTGGCTTCGGGAAGTACCTTTTCTTGGGCATGTATTGTCCGATGGAGGTATTATGGTGGATCCCGCCAAGGTAGAAGAAGTATTGAATTGGAAGGCTCCTACTTCGGTTCATGAGGTCCGGAGTTTTCTTGGGTTGGCTGGCTATTATCGTCGCTTCATCCCGGATTTCTCAAAAATAGCCAAACCCATGACTCGGTTGCTGCAAAAAGACACCAGGTTTGTCTGGACTCCTGAGTGTGATGCGGCTTTTCACCAACTGCGAACCCTCCTAACCTCGGCTCCAGTTTTGGCACAACCGGATATCGAGAAACCTTTTGATGTTTACGGTGATGCCTCAGGCATAGGTTTGGGAGGTGTTCTGATGCAGGAAGGCCGAGTAATTGCATATACTTCACGGCAGCTTCGGAAACATGAGGTGAATTATCCAACGCATGACTTAGAACTGGCCGCAGTTGTTCATGCTTTGAAGGTGTGGCGGCATTATCTGCTGGGCAATGTCTGCAATATCTATACAGACCACAAAAGCCTCAAATACATCTTCACCCAACCCGAGCTAAATATGCGTCAGAGAAGATGGCTGGAGCTGATTAAAGATTATAATCTCCAAGTGCACTATCACCCAGGCAAGGCAAACGTGGTTGCGGACGCTTTGAGCCGTAAATCTCATTGCCATTCTTTAGTTGAAACTGATTTTCACCGATCCCGCCTGTTACATCCGGCAGTCTTGTACAACATCACTGTCAGTGGTACTCTCAGAAATAAAATCATCGAGCTCCAAAAGACTGATCCGGGTATATTTCACATAAAACGGAAGATGAAAGAGGAAGAAACTAAGCATTTCAGGTTAGATGACGAAGGTGTGCTGTGGTTCAAGGATAGATTAGTGGTACCTAAGGATCGAGAGCTTAGAGATCAGATCCTGTCCGAGGCACATTCTTCCAAGTTGTCCATCCATCCTGGTAGTAATAAGATGTATTATGATTTGAAACCACTTTATTGGTGGACCAAGATGCGGAAAGAGATAGCTGCATATGTAGCTAGATGTGACACCTGTTGCAGAGTGAAAGCTGTGCATATGAAAGCTGGGTTGCTTCAGCCACTTTCCATTCCAGGCTGGAAATGGGAAGAAATAAGTATGGATTTCATTGTCGGACTTCCTCCCACAGTCAAAAATCATAACTCTATCTGGGTAATTGTTGACCGTTTGACCAAATCCGCTCATTTCATCCCCGTGAGAGTGGACTATCGTCCTACTGACTATGCTGAGTTGTACTTCAATCAGATAGTCCGGCTTCATGGGATACCTCGTACAATCGTTTCTGATCGGGGTCCCCAGTTCACTGCTCGCTTTTGGGAGCATTTGCATCACCTTCTGGGAACCAAGTTAGTGAGAAGCTCTGCTTATCACCCCCAGACATCTGGTCAGACGGAACGAGTTAACCAAATCTTGGAAGATCTGTTGCGGGCATGCGTCATTTCATCCAAGGGTTCTTGGGAAAAATGGCTACCTTTAGCTGAATTCTCGTACAATAACAGTTATCAAGAGAGTATTAAGATGGCTCCATTCGAAGCTTTGTACGGTCGTAAGTGCCGAACCCCACTAAACTGGGTAGAAGCTGGGGAAAGAAGGTATTATGGCAT
Organism: Saccharum spontaneum; assembly: GCA_022457205.1. Taxonomy (NCBI): domain Eukaryota; kingdom Viridiplantae; phylum Streptophyta; class Magnoliopsida; order Poales; family Poaceae; genus Saccharum; species Saccharum spontaneum. The sequence continues at coordinate 32,204,372 of CM039618.1, forward strand.
TGATTTTGTCCAGGAAGCCGAGGAACAAGTCCGTACTATTCAGAAACATATGGCTGCGGCCCAAGCTAGACAGAAAAGCTATGCTGATCGTCGCAGAAAACCACTCGAATTTGAGGTTGGGGACTTCGTTTATTTGAAAGTTTCTCCAATGAAGAGTGTCCAACGTTTTGGCGTTAAGCGAAAGCTTGCACCAAGATACGTGGGTCCTTTCCAGATCATAGGCAAGAGTGGAGCTGTTGCGTACAAAATCCAGTTGCCTCCTGAGATGAGGGCCATATTCAATGTTTTCCATGTATCTCAGCTTAAAAAGTGTCTTCGAGTTCCCGAGGAACAAGTTCCGTTAGGAGATATCAGGCTGGAATCCGACTTAACCTATGAAGAAAAACCAGTCCGAGTGATCGATACTCAGGAACGAGTAACTAGAAGTAAAGTGGTTAAGTGGTACAAGGTGATGTGGAGTAATCAGGGTAGTGAGAGTGATGCTACGTGGGAACGGGAAGATTATCTGCGGGATGGTTATAAGGAATTCTATGAAAAATGGTACGCTTTCCAAATCTCGGGACGAGATTTTTATAAGGGGGGAGGGCTGTAACACCTCAAGTGTTTAGTCCTTAATTGCATTGCATTTGCATAAGCATGACATGCATAATTCATGTTTAGTATTTCATGTAATGCAATTCATGTGTTTGTTTAGGGCTTGCTTGATTGATTTCATAGAGTATTTGTTAGTTGGTGTAACAAAAAGGTAAAGTCATCAATCATGACCTACAACACTTTAACTATACTTAGAGTAACATTTGGATCAAGGTTCATGTTGACCAAAATTACAAAATTGCCCTCCATGACAAGTTTGACTTCCATTTGACCATAGAAGGTTCTAGTTTGACCAATTAGAAAGTCCAATTTAGAGACCTTGCATGGAAGAGCACCCTTAAGCAAAGTTGTAGAGAAATTCATGGGGAACAAAAGTCTCAATATGACCATCTCATGAAAATGACCACAACATGCTCAAAAGTGGCCCACAAGTCAGCTAGTAGTGTAATTCCAGGACTTAGAATTTTTCTAAGTCTGGGATTGAACCTTACAGTTTCACTGATGCCTACTTTAGAAGCTTGTAGTTTGCAAACCAAGCCAAACTAGCCTTCACTCATATTGACAAATTTGTAGATCACATGTAGCCCTACAACTTTGTCAATAGCACCCAAGCCTGGTTCTCAATGGTTCAAGAGATATTGGGCCATGAAAATGACCTGTCAGTCGGCACCTTTAACTGAAACCCGGCTTCAGTTTCTTTGAGCACTACTTTGAGGCCATGTAGTTTCAAATATAGGCCGAACCAGCCTAAGCACCAATTGACAAAGTTGTTGACCTCACAAAGCCCTACCAATTTGATGTTATCATCTTCTCCTAACTCGAACCGGTTTAGAAGATAATGAGTGACAAAGTTGCTCTGTCAGACTCGGCTTGACTGAACTGAAACCACGATTCAAACTTCAGTGAACGGAACGTGGCGTCGCGGCAGAACAACGCCGCCGCGTGTCCTCCACGCGCCGCGCGCGACCTGGCGACGCGGCCAGCTGCCGAGCGCATGAAGGGCGCCCCTGCTGCCGCTCCCACCTCCCCCATTCATTTCCTCCTCCTCCTTCCTTCTCGGTTGCAAAAGGAAAGAACCGAGCCGCCATCCCCTTCTTCTCCGACGAGCCCGAGCGCGAGCCACGCCACACCACCGGCCGTTTGCGCTCGCCATCACCTCCGCCTCACCACCCTCCACCCCCTTGACCCACTGAAGCCCGCGATTGAACCTTAGGTGAGCCGCATTGTCTTCTTCTCCGCCTCCGAGGGGTCGCCGGAGCCCGCCACGGGACCTCACCGTGGCCGGGTGTCTCGGGTCCTTCTCCATCTCCCCTTAGTAGTAAAATGGAACCGCCTGGACTCGGTGAAGCTCGTACCGAGCTCCAACCGCACCGCGCTTCTTCACCGGCTTCGGTGCGCCGCCACCGGAGGTCACCGGCCGCCACGCACGGCGGCAGGCCCTCTCCTCCCCATCCCCATCCCTCCTACGGGTGCCAATCGATGCGCCGGGCGACGGAGATCACGAGGCCGTGCTCGGTTGGCCGCGCGAGCCCTTCTCCGGCGAGCGCGAGCTCACCGGAGCTCGCCGGGCGTCGGCTCCCCTGCTCCCGGTCGCTGACCGCGGGGGCCCGCGTGTCAGTGCCACGCGCGGGCGGGAGAGCCGAGCGGGCCGAGAGCGCGCGCGTGGGAGTTGTGGGCCGGATTCGTTTTCCCGGGCCGGCCCAGTTGTCCGAAATAAAATTTGATTTTTATTATTTTGATACTGATTTTTGTGATACTTGGAAAAATAGGAATCTAGGGTTTTAGGGATCCAAAAATCATGAAATAAATTTTGTTAGAATCTACTGGATGTGAAGTATTTTAGAAAAATATAGATCTGGCTTGAGATGTTTAAATTCTGTAAGATTTTATTAGATCCTTTAAATGTGTTTTGGAATGCATGCAAATTTGTTTAATTTATAGCTTGAGCTGTAGAGTTCCATAAATTATGAAATTTGGTGGGTAGGTTACTCTATGCTAGTCCTAGCTATGGTAAAAATTTGGGCATCAGTACTTAAGTAATTTTCAAGTTATAAGGCTATCATTTTATTCTAGGAAATAATTGAAGTAATTTTTATAATTTTTCTACATGTGCAATGTTATTGTAAATTTTTGGAGAATGTCTTGGTACCCTAGAGTGTCTAAGAAAAATATGAAATCTGTTGTTTGATACTTTTCAATGTGATTTATGATTTATGCAAAAATCAGCCTTTTGGGCTTGTGAATTTTGTATAGGGAGTTTCTGTGAATAAAACTTGTTCAAATTTTTACTGTGGTCTATTTAGAGGTCAGAGAGTCCCCTGTAATTTTTGTAGAATTTTAGGAGCAGTTTACCTATATGTTTAAAATTCTACCTAAATAATTAAGTAAATTAAGAAATGGGGTTAAATGAATATTCTAGTTGACTCCACTTTACTTTCTGGTGTTTTTATACCTAATGTGATCTGTTAGTAACATTGGTTTGGTTTTAGGAGACTTTGGTGATATCAACAAATATTTAACCTTTGTAATTTTAGGGTTTATGGACAGCTGGAAGTATTTCCCAGTTTGACCCTTGATAAAATTGGTTGTTGGGAAACTTGTAAATACCAAAGTCACAGTAAACTTGATGAACTAGCTTGTGTCAAAATTTGGGAACATTTGGCTTAGTAGTTTGAGAGTTACTGTTGTTTTAAGTGGCAGTTCAGAATCTGCTACTCTCTGTTTTGAGAGGACAGATTCTGGAACTTGTGAAGTTTGATGTGGAAAACTTAGGAGTTTGGGGTTGAGGTCTGAAAATGAATTGTAGAGTATTTCTTAGGCTTTCCAGATTGTCCTAGATCATATCTTTTGGAATTGTAAATCTTTAGTTATGATAAAAACAAGTAGCTGCTGTCCAGTATGCTCTATTGTGATGCCTTGTTAATTGTTTTGGCGATATCCTAAGACAAGTTACTTTTGTAATTGTTAGGAGTTAGGGCTCTAACTGAAGATGAGCAACTTTATCTTAGGCTAAGTAGACTAGGTGAGTACTCCTCTACCGGAGAGGAAATTTGCACCTACTCTTTTGAAGTGATTTGAATAGAGCGCTAAATTGTCGTAATGCATTTCATTCCGAGCATATTGCATCTTTCATTATGCATTCATGAGATTTATTATGCACTCATGCAATAGGTGTACCGGAGGGGGTAACTCTCCTCGAGTTCGAGCAGACGATCCCCGAGGAAGTACTGAGTCAACCAGAGGAGCAGACAGAGCCCAGCGGCGAAGGAGACGCCGTTGAAGACCTCCCGGAGTGCCCAGATCACCAGCCTTCCACCTTCCTTAAAGGCAAGCCCCGGTGCATGCTGAACCCATTATTTGATAAAAGATATCTTGAGTACTTTTATTTGTTTACTGCATTATGTAGTAGGAGTTGTATGAAAACAACTGTTGCATTACACCTGTCCTTGTCCAGATACTATGCCCTAATCCTATATTAGGTGTAGGCACGTGTCAATGCTTAGCCCTGCTTAGAACGGTAGAAGTCGGGTGATTTCCGGTCATCCGCGAGAGATAGGACTGGGTCGCGAGTGGCTTATGGCTATCGTGATGGAACCATGCTTTAAAATGAATTTGAGACCGGGCGGGAGTTCGATGGTACAGCTGCAAGACACTTCACGTCTTGGGTGTGGAGCCATGCCCGTCTGAGTCGTTTAAGGACCGATTCGCTGTACGTCCTTGAGTCATGTTGAACGCAGTCTAACACTTAGTTGGCCGGATAAGTCGTTCCGACCGCGAAGTCAAGTAGTATGGTTCAGGCCGGGAATCGAATGGTAGGTTGCTTCTTGGAGGAGAGAAAGGATGTGCTTGGGGACATTGGCGTGAGACCAAGGGGGGGTTAGAGTCCCTAGCACCTGGCAGAGTGTCGCCCTTGGGGTCGCGACATCATTCGGACCCGCGATTCCTGAACTGTACGAAAGATGACCTGAGCAGCCCTCGCCAGGCGCGTCTCGGTGAGTGTTAGAAATACCCCTCCAGCTGGATAGGAATTCGATTCGAATCGCCGTCGCTCCCGGTTAGTGAGCACTTGACTTGAGCAGCGGCAACGTAGATCTCATTAATTGAACAGATGGTTAAGTGAATGATACAATGTTGCCACAATTTATACCTGCTATGGAATAATGTGAATAATTGTTTGATGATAATCAAGTGCATGTTTAGTATAGGTGCTAAGATAGATGACAGGTAAATGCTAAAAATAACTGCCAGTACAGGTTATAAAAGTTTCAGCTACTTATGCCTTTATGCAAAATGTGGTGTCAGCTAGCCTCTTGTGTAAGCCTTGCATAATCCTTGGTGTCTACTTTATTTCTGGTTTATGACGGGTAAGTCTAGCTGAGTACATTCCAGTACTCAGGGTTTATTCCCTCCTGTTGCAGATGATATGCTTTACCAAGGCTTCTGCAAGACTTGCCTTCACCCCGCTGGGGATGAGGACTAGATCATATGGGCATGATCATCTTTATGTACTTACCTCGTTCTTTTGTGGGATGTTGATCTAACTAAACTGGCAGTATTTAAGTATTTCAGTGTGTGTAAGACTTCCGCTACTTTCAAACTCAGTTTGTAATAATTGCTACTCCGTGGTGTTAAGTTATTTCTGAACTACTTGTGAAATGTAACGTATGATGTGTATGTTGAATGATGCGATCCTGGTTGTAAGCAGTTTGGTTTGAAATCCTTCGTGATTTCGATTGACTACCGGGATTATATGGGCTCAAGTTTGAAAATTTGAGCGCTTCGGTGCTTGTTTTCGTACTTGTGCTCTTATAATTTGGTCGGTTCTGTTACAATACTCCTAGGAGATCAGGCTCAAGTGGATGCTCGTTTGGGTTTGTTTGGAGATAGTGCTAATCTTGACGCAAGATAGGTGCACGGTTTGCGCCGAACGTACCGTAGGCTCATAAATCGTTTCGGACGCACCAGATAGTACTCCTAGGTGATCAGACTCAAGTGGATGCTTGTTTGGGTTTCTTTGGAGATACTGCTAATCTTGACGCAAGATAGGTGCACGGTCTCCGCCGAATGTACCGTAGGCACAGAAATCGTTTTGGACACACCCAATGGATCTCCTATGTGACATTGGTCATATGGAATCTCGTTTCAATCTATTTGGAGACAGTGGTAGTGTTTGTGCAAGATAGGTGCATGGTTTGCACCAAACATCGCTCAGAAATCATTTTGGACGCACCTGATGGTACTCCTAGGTGACGAGGCGCAAGTGGATGCTCGTTTTGGTCTGTTTGGAGATAGTGCTAACCTTAACGCAAGATAGGTGCACGGTTTGTGGCGAATGTACTTTAGGCTCAGAAATCGTTTTGGCTGCACCCGATGGTACTCCTAGGTGTCGAGGCTCAAGTGTATGCTCGTTTTGGTCTGTTTAGGGATAGTGCTAACCTTAACGCGAGATAGTTGCACGGTTTGCGCCGAACATAGCGTAGGCTCATAAATCGTTTCGGACGCACCAGATGGTACTCCTAGGTGATCAGGCTCAAGTGGATGCTCGTTTGTGTTTGTTTGGAGATAGTGCAAACCTTGACGCAAGATAGGTGCACGGTCTCCACCGAATGTACTGTAGGCACAGAAATCGTTTTGGACGCACCCAATGGATCTCCTATGTGACATTGGTCATATGGAATCTTGTTTCAATCCATTTGGAGATAGTGGTACTGTTAGTGCAAGATAGGTGCACAGTTTGCGCCAAACATCGCTCAGAAATCGTTTTGGACGCACCTGATGGTACTCCTAGGTGACGAGGCGCAAGTGGATGCTCGTTTTGGTGTGTTTGGAGATAGTGCTAACCTTAACGCAAGATAGGTGCACAGTTTGCGCCGAACGTACCGTAGGTTCAGAAATCATTTTGGACGCACCCGAAGGTACCCCTATGTGACGTGGCTCAAGTGGATGCTCGTTTTTGTCTGTTTGGAGACAGTGCTAACTTTAACGCAGGACTGCTGCACGGTTTGCGTCAAACAAACCATAGGCTCAAAAATGATTTTGGACGCATCCGATGATACTCCTAGGTGATGAGGCTCAAGTGGATGCTCGTTTTTGGTCACTTTGTTGGTAATGCTAATCTTGATGCAAGATAGGTGTATGGTTGGCGCCGAACGTACCACAGGCTCAAGTGGATGTGCTATAGGCTCAAAAATCGTCTGGATGCACCCGATGGTACTCCTAGGTGATGAAGCTCAATTGGATGCTCGTTTTTGTCTGTTTGGACATAGTGATAATGTTGACGCAAGATAGGTGCACGGTTTGTGCCGAATGTACTATAGGCTCAGAAATCGTTTTGGCCGCACCCAATGGTACTCCTAGGTGTCGAGGCTCAAGTGTATGCTCGTTTTGGTCTGTTTAGAGATAGTGCTAACCTTGACGCAAGATAGGTGCACGGTTTGCGCCGAACGTACCATAGGCTCATAAATCGTTTCGGACGCACCAGATGGTACTCCTAGGTGATCAGACTCAAGTGGATGCTCGTTTGGGTTTCTTTGGAGATAGTGCTAATCTTGACGCAAGATAGGTGCACGGTCTTCGCCAAACGTACCGTAGGCACACAAATCATTTTGGACGTACCTAATGGATCTCCTATGTGACATTGGTCATATGGAATCTCGTTTCAATCCATTTGGAGACAGTGGTAGTGTTACTACAAGATAGGTGCACGGTTTGCGCCAAACATCGCTCAGAAATTATTTTGGACGCACCTGATGGTACTCCTAGGTGACGAGGCGCAAGTGGATGCTCGTTTTGGTCTATTTGGAGATAGTGCTAACCTTAACGCAAGATAGGTGCACGGTTTGTGCCGAATGTAGTATAGGCTCAGAAATCATTTTGGCTGCACCCAATGGTACTCCTAGGTGTCGAGGCTCAAGTGTATGCTCGTTTTGGTCTGTTTAGAGATAGTGCTAACCTTGACGCAAGATATGTGCACGGTTTGCGCCGAACGTACCGTAGGCTCATAAATCGTTTCGGACGCACTAGATGGTACTCCTAGGTGATCAGGCTCAAGTGGATGCTCGTTTGGGTTTCTTTGGAGATAGTGCTAATCTTGACGCAAGATAGGTGCACGGTCTCCGCCGAATGAACCGTAGGCACAGAAATCGTTTTGGACGCACCCAATGGATCTCCTATGTGACATTGGTCATATGGAATCTCGTTTCAATCCATTTGGAGACAGTGGTAGTGTTTGTGCAAGATAGGTGCATGGTTTGCGGCAAACATCGCTCAGAAATCATTTTGGACGCACCTGAGGGTACTCCTAGGTGACGAGGAGCAAGTGGATGCTCGTTTTGGTCTGTTTGGAGATAGTGCTAACCTTAACACAAGATAGGTGCACAGATTGTGCCAAATGTACTTTAGGCTCAGAAATCGTTTTGGCCGCACCCGATGGTACTCCTAGGTGTCGAGGCTCAAGTGTATGCTCGTTTTGGTCTGTTTAGAGATAGTGCAAACCTTGACGCAAGATAGTTGCACGGTTTGCACCGAACATAGTGTAGGCTCATAAATCGTTTCGAACGCACCAGATGATACTCCTAGGAGATCAGGCTCAAGTGGATGCTCGTTTGGGTTTGTTTGGAGATAGTGCTAATCTTGACGCAAGATAGGTGCACGGTTTGCGCCGAACGTACCGTAGGCTCATAAATCGTTTCGGACGCACCAGATAGTACTCCTAGGTGATCAGGCTCAAGTGGATGCTTGTTTGGGTTTCTTTGGAGATACTGCTAATCTTGACGCAAGATAGGTGCACGGTCTCCGCCGAATGTACCGTAGGCACAGAAATCGTTTTGGACACACCCAATGGATCTCCTATGTGACATTGGTCATATGGAATCTCGTTTCAATCCATTTGGAGACAGTGGTAGTGTTTGTGCAAGATAGGTGCATGGTTTGCGCCAAACATCGCTCAGAAATCATTTTGGACGCACCTGAGGGTACTCCTAGGTGATGAGGCGCAAGTGGATGCTCGTTTTGGTCTGTTTGGAGATAGTGCTAACCTTAACGCAAGATAGGTGCACAGATTGTGCCAAATGTACTTTAGGCTCAGAAATCGTATTGGCCGCACCCGATGGTACTCCTAGGTGTCGAGGCTCAAGTGTATGCTCGTTTTGGTCTGTTTAGAGATAGTGCAAACCTTGACGCAAGATAGTTGCACGGTTTGCACCTAACATAGTGTAGGCTCATAAATCGTTTTGAACGCACCAGATGGTACTCCTAAGTGATCAGGCTCAAGTGGATGCTCATTTGGGTTTGTTTGGAGATAGTGCTAATCTTGACGCAAGATCGGTGCACGGTCTCCGCCGAACGTACCGTAGGCACAGAAATCGTTTTGGACGCACCCAATGGATCTCCTATGTGACATTGGTCATATGGAATCTCGTTTCAATCCATTTGGAGACAGTGGTAGTGTTAGTGCAAGATAGGTGCATGGTTTGCACCAAACATCGCTCAGAAATCATTTTGGACGCACCTGATGGTACTCCTAGGCGACGAGGCGCAAGTGGATGCTCGTTTTGGTCTGTTTGGAGATAGTGCTAAGCATAACGCAAGATAGGTGCACAGATTGTGCCAAATGTACTTTAGGCTCAGAAATCGTTTTGGCCGCACCCGATGGTACTCCTAGGTGTCGAGGCTCAAGTGTATGCTCGTTTTGGTCTGTTTAGAGATAGTGCAAACCTTGACGCAAGATAGTTGCACGGTTTGCACCGAACATAGTGTAGGCTCATAAATTGTTTCGAACGCACCAGATGGTACTCCTAAGTGATCAGGCTCAAGTGGATGCTCATTTGGGTTTGTTTGGAGATAGTGCTAATCTTGACGCAACATCGGTGCACGGTCTCCGCCGAACGTACCGTAGGCATAGAAATCGTTTTGGACGCACCCAATGGATCTCCTATGTGACATTGGTCATATGGAATCTCGTTTCAATCCATTTGGAGACAGTGGTAGTGTTAGTGCAAGATAGGTGCATGGTTTGCACCAAACATCGCTCAGAAATCATTTTGGACGCACCTGATGGTACTCCTAGGTGACGAGGCGCAAGTGGATGCTCGTTTTGGTCTGTTTGGAGATAGTGCTAACCTTAACGCAAGATAGGTGCACGGTTTGTGGTGAATGTACTTTAGGCTCAGAAATCGTTTTGGCCGCACCCGATGGTACTCCTAGGTGTCGAGGCTCAAGTGTATGCTCGTTTTGGTCTGTTTAGAGATAGTGCAAACCTTGACGCAAGATAGTTGCACGGTTTGCACCGAACATAGTGTAGGCTCATAAATCGTTTCGAACGCACCAGATGGTACTCCTAAGTGATCAGGCTCAAGTGGATGCTCGTTTGGGTTTGTTTGGAGATAGTGCTAATCTTGACGCAAGATAGGTGCACGGTCTCCGCCGAACGTACCGTAGGCACAGAAATCGTTTTGGACGCACCCAATGGATCTCCTATGTGACATTGGTCATATGGAATCTCGTTTCAATCCATTTGGAGACAGTGGTAGTGTTAGTGCAAGATAGGTGCACGGTTTACGCCAAACATCGCTCAGAAATCGTTTTGGACGCACCTGATGGTACTCCTAGGTGACGAGGCGCAAGTGGATGCTCGTTTTGGTGTGTTTGGAGATAGTGCTAACCTTAACGCAAGATAGGTGCACGGTTTGCGCCGAACATACCGTAGGTTTAGGAATCATTTTGGACGCACCGATGGTACTCCTAGGTGACGTGGCTCAAGAGGATGCTCGTGTTTGTCTGTTTGGAGACAGTGCTAAATTTGACGCAAGACAGCTGCATAGTTTGCGTCAAACATACCATAGGCTCAAAAATGATTTTGGACGCATCCGATGGTACTCCTAGGTGATGAAGCTCAAGTGGATGCTCGCTTTGGTCTGTTTGAAGAAATTGCTAATCCTCACGCAAGATAGGTGCACGGCTTGCGCCAAACGTACCATAGGCACAGAAATCGTTTTGCACGCACCCGATGGTACTCCTAGGTGACCAGGCTCAAGTGGAAGCTCGCTTTGGTTTGTTTTCAGATAGTGTTAATCTTGATGCTAGATAGGTGCATGGTTTGCGCCGAATGTACCATAGGCTCAGAAATCGTTTTGGATGCACCCGATGGTAGTCCTAGGTCACGAGGCTCAAGTGTACGCTCGTTTTGGTCTGCAAGGACAGCTGCACAGTTTGCGTCTCGTCACCTAGGAGTACCATCAAGATTAGATAGTGCTAATCTTGATGCAAGACAGCTGCACAGTTTGCGTCAAACATACCATAGGCTCAAAAATCATTTTGGACGCAACCGATGGATCTCCTCGGTGACATTGGTCATGTGGAATCTCGTTTCAATCCACTTCGAGACAGTGTTTTTGTTAGTGCAGGATAGGTGCATGGTTTGCGCCAAACGTAGCTCAGAAATCGTTTTAGATGCACCCGATGGTACTGCTAGGAGACGAGGCTCGAGTGGATACTTGTTTCGGTCTATTTGGAGATAGAGCTAATATTGACGCAAGATAGGCGCATGGATTGCGCCGAATGTACCACATGCTTGAAATTGCTTTGGACACACCCGATAGAACACCTAGGTGACGTGGGTCATGTGAAATCTTATTTTGGTCCGTTTAGAGACGGTGTTAGTATCAGTGCAAGATAGGTGCATGGTTTGTGAGAAATGTACCATAGGCTCAAAAATCGTTTTGGACGCACCAGATGGTACTCCAAGGTGACGAGGCTCAAGTCGATGCTCACTTTGGTCTGTTTGAAGAAATTGCTAATCCTCACGCAAGATAGGTGCACGGTTTGCGCCAATCGTAGCATAGGGTCAGAAATCATTTTGGACGCTCCTGATGGATCTCCTATGTGACATTGGTCATGTGGAATCTCGTTTCAATCCATTTGGAGACAGTGGTAGTGTTAGTGCAAGATAGGTGCACGGTTTGCGCCAAACGTACCATAGGCACAGAAATCGTTTTGGACGCACCCGTTGGTACTCCTAGGTGACGAGGCGCAAGTTGATGCTTGTTTTGGTTTGTTTTTATATAGTGTTAATCATGACCAAAGATACGTGCACGGTTTGCGCCAAACGTACCATAGGCACAGAAATTGTTTTGCACGCACCCGATGGTACTCCAAGGTGACGAGGCTCAAGTCGATGCTCGTTTTGGTTTGTTTTTAGATAGTGTTAATCTTGACCAAAGATAGGTGCATGGTTTGCGCCGAACATACCATAGGCTCAGAAATCATTTTGGACGCACCCGATGGTACTCCTAGGTGACGAGGCTCAAGTGTATGCTCGTTTTGGTCTGTTTAGAGATAGTGCTAACCTTGAGGCAAGATAGGTGCACGGTTTGCGCTGAACGTACTGTAGGCTCATAAATCGTTTTGGACGCACCCGATGGATCTCCTATGTGATATTGGTCATGTGGAATCTCGTTTCAATCCATTTGGAGACAGTGGTAGTGCTAGTCCAGGATAGGTGCACGGTTTGCGCCAAACGTACCATAGGCACATAAATCATTTTGCACGCACCCGATGGTACTCCTAGGTGACGAGGCTCAAGTGGATGCTTGTTTTGGTTTGTTTTCAAATACTGTTAATCTTGACCAAAGATAGGTGCACGGTTTGTGCCGAATACCATAGGCTCAGAAATTATTTCGGACGCACCCGATGGTACTCCTAGGTGACGAGGCTCAAGTGGATGCTCGTTTTGGTCTATTTGGACATAGTGATAATCTTGACGCAAGATAGGTGCACGATTTGCGCCGAATGTACCATAGGCTCAGAAATCATTTTAGATGCACCCGATGGTACTGCTAGGTGACGAGGCTCAAGTGTATGCTCGTTTTGGTCTGTTTAGAGATAGTGCTAACCTTGATGCAAGATAGGTGCACGGTTTGCGCCGAACGTACTGTAGGCTCAGAAATCGTTTCGGACGCACCCGATGGTACTCCTAGGTGATGAGGCTCAAGTGGATGATTGTTTGGGTTTGTTTGGGGATAGTGCTAATCTTGACGCAAGATAGGTGCATGGTTTGCGCTGAACGTACCGTAGGCTCAGAAATCGTTTTGGACGCACCCGATGGATCTTTTATGTGACATTGGTCATGTGGAATCTCGTTACAATCTATTTGGAGACAGTGGTAGTGTCAGTGCAAGATAGGTGCATGGTTTGCGCTAAACGTAACATAGGCACAGAAATCGATTTGGACGCACCCGATGGTACTCCTAGGTGATGAGGCTCAAGTGGATGCTCGTCTTGGTCTGGTTGGAGATAGTGCTAATCTTGACGCAAGATAGCTACATGGTTTGCGTCAAACATACCATAGGCTCAAAAATATTTTGGATGCACCCGATGGATCTCCTCGGTGACATTGGTCATGTGGAATCTCGTTTCAATCCACTTCGAGACAGTGTTTTTGTCAGTGCAGGATAGGTGCATGGTTTGCGCCAAACGTAGCTCAGAAATCATTTTAGACGCACCCGATGGTACTGCTAGGTGACGAGGCTCAAGTGGATACTTGTTTCGGTCTATTTGGAGATAGTGCTAATCTTGACGCAAGATTGGTGCATGGTTTGTGTGGAACGTACCATAGGCTTGAAATTGCTTTGAACACACCCGATAGAACATCTAGGTGACGTGGGTCATGTGGAATCTTATTTTGGTCCACTTCGAGACGGTGTTAGTATCGGTGCAAGATAGGTGCATGGTTTTTGAGAAATCATTTTGGACACTCCCAAGGATCTCCTATGTGACATTGGTCATATGGAATCTCGTTTCAATCCATTTGGAGATAGTGGTAGTGTTAGTGCAAGATAGGCTCACGGTTTGCACCAAACGTACCATAGGCACAGAAATCGTTTTGGACACACCCGATGGTACTCCTAGGTGACGAGGCTCAAGTTGATGCTTGTTTTGTTTTGTTTTTATATAGTGTTAATCTTGACCAAAGATAGGTGCACGGTTTGCGCCAAACGTACCATAGGCACAAAAATCCTTTTGCACGCACCCGATGGTACTCCTAGGTGACGAGGCTCAAGTCAATGCTCGTTTTGGTTTGTTTTCAAATAGTGTTAATCTTGACCAAAGGTAGGTGCATGGTTTGTGCCGAAGATACCATAGGCCCAGAAATTATTTCGGATGCACCCGTTGGTACTGCTAGGTGACGAGGCTCAAGTGGATGCTCATTTTGGTCTGTTTGGACATATTGATAATCTTGAAGCAGGATAGGTGCACGGTTTGCATTACCATAGGCTCAGAAATTATTTTGGACGCACCCGATGGTACTCGTAGGTGACGAGGCTCAAGTGTATGCTCGTTTTGGTCTGTTTAGAGATAGGGCTAACCTTGAGGCAAGATAGGTGCATGGTTTGCGTTGAACGTATTGTAGGCTCATAAATCGTTTTGGACACACCCGATGGATCTCCTATGTGACATTGGTCATGTGGAATCTCATTTCAATCCATTTGGAGACAGTGGTAGTGCTAGTGCAAGATAGGTGCACGGTTTGCGCCAAACGTACCATAGGCACATAAATCATTTTGCACGCACCCGATGGCACTCCTAGGTGACGAGGCTCAAGTGGATGCTCGTTCTGGTTTGTTTTCAGATAGTGTTAATCTTGACCAAAGATAGGTGCACGGTTTGCGCCGAATACCATCGGCTCAGAAATTGTTTCGGACGCACCCGATGGTACTCCTAGGTGACGAGGCTCAAGTGGATGCTCGTTTTGGTCTGTTTGGACATAGTCATAATCTTGAAGCAAGATAGGTGCACGGTTTGCGCCGAATGTACCAAAGGCTCAGAAATCATTTTGGACGCACCCGATGGTACTCCTAAGTGATGAGGCTCAAGTGTATGCTCGTTTTGGTCTGTTTAGAGATAGTGCTAACCGTGATGCAAGATAGGTGCACGGTTTGCGCTGAACGTACCATAGGGTCAGAAATCGTTTTGGATGCACCCGATGGTACTCCTAGGTGATGAGGCTCAAGTGTATGCTCGTTTGGGTTTGTTTGGAGATAGTGCTAATCTTGATGCAAGACTGGTGCACGGTTTGCGCCGAACGTACCATAGGCACAGAAATCGATTTGGACGCAGCCAATGGTACTCCTAGGTGATGAGGCTCAAGTGGATGCTCATCTTGATCTAGTTGGAGATAGTGCTAATCTTGACGCAAGACAGTTGCATCGTTTGCGTCAAACATACCATAGGCTCAAAAATCATTTTGGACGCACCCGATGGATCTCCTCGGTGACATTGGTTGTGTGGAATCTCGTTTCAATCAATTTCGAGACAGTGTTTGTGTTAGTGTAGGATACCTGCATGGTTTGTGCCAAACGTAGCTCAGAAATCGTTTTAGACGCACCCGATGGAACTTCTAGGTGACGAGGCTGAAGTGGATACTTGTTTCGATCTATTTGGAGATAGTGCTAATCCTGACGCAAGATAGGTGCATGATTTGTGCCGAATGAACCACAGGCTTGAAATTGCTTTGGACACACCTGATAGATCACCTATGTGACGTGGGTCAAGTGGAATCTTATTTTGGCCCGTTTAGAGACGGTGTTAGTATCGGTGCAAGATAGGTGCATGGTTTGCGAGAAACGTACCATATACTCAGAAATCATTTTGGACGCCCTGATGGTACTTCTAGGTGACGAGGCTCAAGTGGATGCTCGCTTTGGTCTGTTTGAAGAAATTGCTAAGCCTCACGCAAGATAGGTGCACGGTTTGCGCCAAACATAGGATAGGGTGAGAAATCATTTTGGACGCTCCCGTGGATCTCCTATGTGACATTGGTCATGTGGAATCTCGTTTCAAACCATTTGAAGATAGTGGTAGTGTTAGTGCAAGATAGGTGCACGGTTTGCACCAAACGTACCATAGGCACATAAATCGTTTTGTACGCACCCGATGGATCCTTTATGTGACTTTGGTCAAGTGGAATCTCGTTACAATCCATTCAGAGACAGAGGTAGTGTCAGTGCAAGATAGGTGCACGGTTTGCGCCAAATGTACCAGAGGCACAGAAATCGATTTGGACGCACCCGATGGTACTCCTAGGTGATGAGGCTCAAGTGGATGCTCGTCTTGGTCTGGTTGGAGATAGTTCTAATCTTGACGCAAGACAGCTGCATGGTTTGTGTCAAACATACCATAGGCTCAAAAATATTTTGGACGCACCGATGGATCTCCTCGATGACATTGGTCATGTGGAATCTCGTTTCAACCCACTTCGAGACAGTGTTTTTGTTAGTGCAGGATAGGTGCATGGTTTGCGCCAAACGTAGCTCAGAAATCATTTTAGACGCACCTGATGGAACAGCTAGGTGACGAGGCTCAGGTGGATACTTGTTTCGGTCTATTTGGAGATAGTGCTAATCCTGACGCAAGATAGGTGCATGATTTGCGCCGAACGTACCACATGCTCGAAATTGCTTTGGCACACCCGATAGAACACCTAGGTGACATGGGTCATGTGGAATCTTATTTTGGTCCATTTAGAGATGGTGTTAGTATCGGTGCAAGATAGGTGCATGGTTTGTGTGAAACGTACCATAGGCTCAAAAATCCTTTTGGACGCACCCGACGGTACTCCTATGTGACGAGGCGCAAGTGGATGCTCGTTTTGGTCTGTTTGGAGATAGTGCTAACCTTAACGCAAGATAGGTGCACAGTTTGCGCCGAACGTACCGTAGGTTCAGAAATAATTTTGGACGCACCCGATGGTACTCCTAGGTGACGAGGCTCAAGTGGATGCTCACTTTGATCTATTTGAAGAAATTGCTAATCCTCACGCAAGATAGGTGCACGGTTTGCGCCTAACGTAGCATAGGGTCAGAAAATCATTTTGGATGCTCTCGATGGATCTCCTATGTGACATTGGTCATGTGGAATCTCGTTTCAATCCATTTGGAGACAGTGGTAGTGTTAGTGCAAGATAGGTGCACGGTTTGCGCCAAACGTACCATAGGCACAGAAATCGTTTTGGAGGCACCCGATGGTACTCCTAGGTGACGAGGCTCAAGTGGATGCTTGTTTTGGTTCATTTTTAGATAGTGTTAATCTTGACCAAAGATAGGTGCACGGTTTGCGCCGAACGTACCATAGGCTCAGAAATCATTTCAGACACACCCGATGGTACTCCAAGGTGACGAGGCTCAAGTGGATGCTCGTTTTGGTCTGTTTGGACATAGTGATAATCTTGACATAAGATAGGTGCACGGTTTGCGCCGAATGTACCATAGGCTCAGAAATCGTTTTGGACGCACCCGATGGTAGTCCTAGGTCACGAGGCTCAAGTGTATGCTCGTTTTGGTTTGTTTAGAGATAGTGCTAACCTTGACGCTGGATAGGTGCACGGTTTGCACCGAACGTAGCATAGGCTCAGAAATTGTTTCGGATGCACCTGGTGGTATTCCTAGGTGATGAGGCTCAAGTGGATGCTCGTTTGGGTTTGTTTGGAGATAGTGCTAATCTTGACGGAAGATAGGTGCACGGTTTGCGCCAAACGTACCGTAGGCTCAGAAATCATTTTCGACGCACCCGATGGATCTTTTATGTGACATTGGTCATGTGGAATCTCGTTTCAATCCATTTGGAGACAGTAGTAGTGTCAGTACAAGATAGGTGCATGGTTTGCGCCAAACGTGCCATAGGCACAGAAATCGATTTGGACGCACCCGATAGTACTCCTAGGTGATGAGGCTCAAGTGGATGTGCATCTTGGTCTGGCTGGAGATAGTGCTAATCTTGACGCAAGACAGCTGCACAGTTTGCGTCAAACATACCATAGGCTCAAAAATCATTTTGGACGCACCCGATGGATCTCCTCGGTGACATTGGTCATGTGGAATCTCGTTTCAATCCAGTTCGAGACAGTGTTTGTGTCAGTGCAGGATAGGTGCATGGTAGGCGTCAAACATAGCTCAGAAATCATTTTAGACGCGCCCAATGGTAGTTCTAGGTGATGAGGCTCCGGTGGATACTTGTTTCGTTCTATTTGGAGATAGTGCTAATCTTGACACAAGATAGGTCCATGGTTTGCGTCGAATGAACCACAGGCTCAAAATTGCTTTGGACACACCCGATAGAACACCTAGGTGACGTGGGTCATGTGGAATCTTATTTTGGTCCGTTTAGAGATGGTGTTAGTATCGGTGCAAGATAGGTGCATGGTTTGCGAGAAACGTACCATAGGCTTAGAAATTGTTTTGGACGCACCCGATGGTACTCCTAGGTGATGAGGCTCGAGTGGATGCACGCTTTGGTCTGTTTGAAGAAATTGCTAATCCTCACGCAAGATAGGTGCACGGTTTGCGCCAAACGCAGCATAGGGTCAGAAATCATTTTGGACGCTCCCGATGGATCTCCTATGTGACATTGGTCATTTGGAATCTCGATTTAATTCATTTGGAGACAGTGGTAGTGTTAGTGCAAGATAGGTGCACGGTTTGCGCCAAACGTACCATAGGCACAGAAATCGTTCTGCACGCACCTGATGGTACTCCTAGGTGACGAGCCTCAAGTCGATGCTCGTTTTGGTTTGTTCTTAGATAGTGTTAATCTTGACCAATGAAAGGTGCACGGTTTGCTCTGAACATACCAAAGGCTCAGAAATTGTTTCGGACGCACCCGATGGTACTCGTAGGTGACGAGGCTCAAGTGGATGCTCATTTTGGTCTGTTTGGACATAGTGATAATCTTGACACAAGATAGGTGCATGGTTTGTGCCGAATGTACCATAGGCTCAGAAATCATTTTGGACGCACCCAATGGTTCTCCTTGGTGACGAGGCTCAAGTGTATGCTCGTTTTGGTCTGTTTAGAGATAGTGCTAGCCTTGACACAAGACAGGAGCACAGTTTGTGCCAAACATACCGTAGGCTCATAAATCATTTTGCACGCACCCGATGGATCTCCTATGTGACATTGGTCGTGTGGAATCTCGTCTCAATCCATTCGGAGATAGTGGTAGTGTCAGTGCAAGATAGGTGCACGGTTTGCGCCAAACGTACCATAGGCACGAAAATCGATTTGGACGCACCCGATGGTACTCCTAGGTGATGAGGCTCAAGTGGATGCTCATCTTGGTCTGGTTGGAGATAGTGCTAATCTTGACGCAAGACAGCTGCACGGTTTGCGTCAGACATACCATAGGCTCAAAAATATTTTGGACGCACCCGATGGATCTCCTCGATGACATTGGTCATGTGGAATCTTGTTTCATTCCACTTTGAGACAGTGTTTTTGTTAGTGCAAGATAGGTGCATGGTTTGCGCCAAACGTAGCTCAGAAATCGTTTTAGACGCACCTGATGGTATAGCTAGGTGACGAGGCTCAGGTGGACACTTGTTTCGGTCTATTTGGAGATAGTGCTAATCTTGACGCAAGATAGGTGCATGCTTTGCGCCGAATGTACCACAGGCTCGAAATTGCTTTGGACACAGCTGATAGAACACCTAGGTGACGTGGGTCATGTGGAATCTTATTTTGGTCCATTTAGAGATGTTGTTAGTATCGGAGCAAGATAGGTGCATGGTTTGTGAGAAACGTACCATAGGCTCAAAAATCGTTTTGGACGCACCCGATTGTACTCCTAGGTGACGTGGCTCAAGTGGATGCTCACTTTGGTCTGTTTGAAGAAATTGCTAATCCTCACGCAAGATAGGTGCACGGTTTGCGCCTAACGTAGCATAGGCTCAGAAATCATTTTGGACGCTCCCGATGGATCTCTAATGTGACATTGGTTATGTGGAATCTCGTTTCAATCCATTTGGAGATAGTGGTAGTGTTAGTGTAAGATAGGTGCACGGTTTGCGCCAAACGTACCATAGGCACAGAAATCGTTTTGGACGCACCCGTTAGTACTCCTAGGTGATGAGGCTCAAGTGGATGCTCGTTTTGGTTTGTTTTTAGATAGTGTTAATCTTGACCAAAGATAGGTGCACGGTTTGCGCCGAACGTACCATAGGCTCAGAAAATCATTTTAGACACACCCAATGGTACTCCTAGGTGATGAGGCTCAAGTGGATGCTCGTTTTGGTCTGTTTGGACATAGTGATAATCTAGACACAAGATAGGTGCACGGTTTGCGCCGAATGTACCATAGGCTCAGAAATCATTTCGGACGCACCCGATGGTAGTACTAGGTCACGAGGCTCGAGTGTATGCTCATTTTGGTTTGTTTAGAGATAGTGCTAACCTTGATGCAAGATAGGTGCACGGCTTGCACCGAACGTAGCGTAGGCTCAGGAATCGTTTCGGACGCACCTGATGGTACTCCTAGGTGATGCTCAAGTGGATGCTCGTTTGGGTTTGTTTGGAGATAGTGCTAATCTTGACGCAAGATAGGCGCATGGTTTGCGCTGAACGTACCGTAGGCACAGAAATCGTTTTCGACGCACCCGATGGATCTTTTATGTGACATTGGTCATGTGGAATCTCGTTTCAATCCATTTGGAGATAGTGGCAGTGTCAGTACAAAATAGGTGCACGGTTTGCGCCAAACGTACCATAGGCACAAAAATCGATTTGCACGCACCCGATAGTACTCCAGGTGATGAGGCTCAAGTGGATGCGCATCTTGGTCTGGTTGGAGATAGTGCTAATCTTGACGCAAGACAGCTGCATGGTTTCCGTCAAACATACCATAGGCTCAAAAATATTTTGGACGCACCCGATGGATCTCCTCGATGACATTGGTCATGTGGAATCTCGTTTCATTCCACTTCGAGGCAGTGTTTTTGTTAGTGCAAGATAGGTGCATGGTTTGTGCCAAACGTAGCTCAGAAATCATTTTAGACGTACCTGATGGTACAGCTAGGTGACGAGGCTCAGGTGGATACTTGTTTCGGTCTATTTGGAGATAGTGCTAGTCTTGACGCAAGATAGGTGCATGCTTTGCGCCGAATGTACCACAGGCTTGAAATTGCTTTGGACACAGCCGATAGAACACCTAGGTGACGTGGGTAATGTGGAATCTTATTTTGGTCCATTTAGAGATGGTGTTAGTATCGGAGCAAGATAGGTGCATGGTTTGTGAGAAACGTACCATAGGCTCAAAAATCGTTTTAGACGCACCCGATGGTACTCCTAGGTGACGTGGCTCAAGTGGATGCTCACTTTGGTCTGTTTGAAGAAATTGCTAATCCTCACGCAAGATAGGTGCACGGTTTGCGCCTAACGTAGCATAGGGTCAGAAATCATTTTGGACGCTCCCGATGGATCTCTAATGTGACATTGGTTATGTGGAATCTCGTTTCAATCCATTTGGAGACAGTGGTAGTGTTAGTGTAAGATAGGTGCACGGTTTGCGCCAAACGTACCATAGGCACAGAAATCGTTTTGGACGCACCCGTTGGTACTCCTAGGTGACGAGGCTCAAGTGGATGCTCGTTTTGGTTTGTTTTTAGATAGTGTTAATCTTGACCAAAGATAGGTGCACGGTTTGCGCCGAACGTACCATAGGCTCAGAAATTGTTTCAGACACACCCAATGGTACTCCTAGGTGATGAGGCTCAAGTGGATGCTCGTTTTGGTCTGTTTGGACATAGTGATAATCTAGACATAAGATAGGTGCACGGTTTGCGCCGAATGTACCATAGGCTCAGAAATCATTTTGGACGCACCCGATGGTAGTACTTGGTCACGAGGCTCGAGTGCATGCTCATTTTGGTTTGTTTAGAGATAGTGCTAACCTTGATGCAAGATAGGTGCATGGCTTGCACCGAACGTAGCGTAGGCTCAAGAATCGTTTCGGACGCACCTGATGGTACTTCAAGGTGATGCTCAAGTGGATGCTCGTTTGGGTTTGTTTGGAGATAGTGCTAATCTTGACGCAAGATAGGTGCACGGTTTGCGCTGAACGTACCGTAGGCACAGAAATCATTTTCGACGCACCCGAGGGATCTTTTATGTGACATTGGTCATGTGGAATCTCGTTTCAATCCATTTGGAGATAGTGGTAGTGTCAGTAGAAGAAAGGTGCACGGTTTGCGCCAAACGTACCATAGGCACAAAAATCGATTTGCACGCACCCGATAGTACTCCTAGGTGATGAGGCTCAAGTGGATGCGCATCTTGGTCTGGTTGGAGATAGTGCTAATCTTGACGCAAGACGGCTGCATGGTTTCCGTCAAACATACCATAGGCTCAAAAATATTTTGGACGCACCTGATGGATCTCCTCGATGACTTTGGTCATGGGGAATCTCGTTTCATTCCACTTCGAGACAGTGTTTTTGTTAGTGCAAGATAGGTGCATGGTTTGCGCCAAACATAGCTTAGAAATCGTTTTAGACGCACCTGATGGTACAGCTAGGTGACGAGGCTCAGGTGGATACTTGTTTCGGTCTATTTGGACATAGTGCTAATCTTGACGCAAGATAGGTGCATGCTTTGCGCCGAATGTACCACAGGCTTGAAATTGCTTTGGACACAGCCGATAGAACACCTAGGTGACGTGGGTAATGTGGAATCTTATTTTGGTCCATTTAGAGATGGTGTTAGTATCGGAGCAAGATAGGTGCATGGTTTGTGAGAAATGTACCATAGGCTCAAAAATCGTTTTGGACGCACCCGATGGTACTCCTAGGTGACGTGGCTCAAGTGGATGCTCACTTTGGTCTGTTTGAAGAAATTGCTAATCCTCACGCAAGATAGGTGCACGGTTTGCGCCTAACGTAGCATAGGGTCAGAAATCATTTTGGACGCTCCCGATGGATCTCTAATGTGACATTGGTTATGTGGAATCTCGTTTCAATCCATTTGGAGACAGTGGTAGTGTTAGTGTAAGATAGGTGCACGGTTTGCGCCAAACGTACCATAGGCACAGAAATCGTTTTGGACGCACCCGTTGGTACTCCTAGGTGACGAGGCTCAAGTGGATGCTCGTTTTGGTTTGTTTTTAGATAGTGTTAATCTTGACCAAAGATAGGTGCACGGTTTGCGCCGAACGTACCATAGGCTCAGAAATCGTTTCAGACACACCCAATGGTACTCCTAGGTGATGAGGCTCAAGTGGATGCTCGTTTTGGTCTGTTTGGACATAGTGATAATCTAGACATAAGATAGGTGCACGGTTTGCGCCGAATGTACCATAGGCTCAGAAATCATTTTGGACGCACCCGATGGTAGTACTTGGTCATGAGGCTCGAGTGCATGCTCATTTTGGTTTGTTTAGAGATAGTGCTAACCTTGATGCAAGATAGGTGCATGGCTTGTACCGAACGTAGCGTAGGCTCAGGAATCGTTTCGGACGCACCTGATGGTACTCCTAGGTGATGCTCAAGTGGATGCTCGTTTGGGTTTGTTTGGAGATAGTGCTAATCTTGACGCAAGATAGGTGCACGGTTTGCGCTGAACGTACCGTAGGCACATAAATCGTTTTCGACGCACCCGATGGATCTTTTATGTGACATTGGTCATGTGGAATCTCGTTTCAATCCATTTGGAGATTGTCGTAGTGTCAATACAAGATAGGTGCACGGTTTGCGCCAAACGTACCATAGGCACAAAAATCAATTTGGACGCACCCGATAGTACTCCTAGGTGATGAGGCTCAAGTGGATGCGCATCTTGGTCTGGTTGGAGATAGTGCTAATCTTGACGCAAGACAGCTGCACGGTTTGCGTCAAACATACCATAGGCTCAAAAATCATTTTGGACGCACCCGATGGATCTCCTCGGTGACATTGGTCATGTGGAATCTCGTTTCAATCCATTTTTAGACAGTGTTTGTGTTAGTGCAGGATAGGTGCATGGTTTGCGCCAAACGTAGCTCAGAAATCGTTTTAGACGCGTCCATTGGTAGTTCTAGGTGACAAGGCTCAGGTGGATACTTGTTTCGTTCTATTTGGAGATAGTGCTAATCTTGGCACAAGATAGGTGCATGGTTTGCGCCGAATGAACCACAGGCTCGAAATTGCTTTGGACACACCCGATACAACACATAGGTGACGTGGGTCATGTGGAATCTTATTTTGGTCCGTTTAGAGATGGTGTTAGTATCGGTGCAAGATAGGTGCATGGTTTGCGAGAAACGTACCAAAGGCTTAGAAATTGTTTTGGACGCACCCGATGGTACTCCTAGGTGATGAGGCATGAGTGGATGCTCGCTTTGGTCTGTTTGAAGAAATTGCTAATCCTCACGCAAGATAGGTGCACTGTTTGCGCCAAACGTAGCATAGGGTCAGAAATCATTTTGGACGCTCCTGATGGATCTCCTATTTAACACTGGTCATTTGGAATCTCGTTTCAATTCATTTGGAGACAGTGGTAGTGTTAGTGCAAAATAGGTGCACGGTTTGCGCCAAACGTACCATAGGCACAGAAATCGTTCTGCACGCACCTGATGGTACTCCTAGGTGACAAGCCTCAAGTGGATGCTCGTTTTGGTTTGTTTTCAGATAGTGTTAATCTTGACTAAAGAAAGGTGCACGGTTTGCGCCGAACATACCATAGGCTCAGAAATTGTTTCGGACGCACCCGATGGTACTCCTAGGTGATGAGGCTCAAGTCGATGCTCATTTTGGTCTGTTTGGACATAGTGATAATCTCGATGCAAGATACGTGCCCGGTTTGTGCCGAATGTACCATAGGCTCATAAATCATTTTGGACGCACCCGATGACACTCCTAGGTGATGAGGCTCAAGTGTATGCTCGTTTTGGTCTGTTTAGAGATAGTGCTAACCTTGACGCAAGACAGGAGCACAGTTTGTGCCAAACATACCGTAGGCTCATAAATCGTTTTGGACGCATCTGATGGATCTCCTATGTGACATTGGTCGTGTAAAATCTCGTTTCAATCCATTTGGAGACAGTGGTAGTGTTAGTGCAAGATAGGTGCACGGTTTGCGCCAAACGTACCATAGGCACATAAATCGTTTTGCACGCTCCCAATGGTACTCCTAGGTGACGAGGCTCAAGTGGATGCCCATTTTGGTTTGTTTTCAGATAGTGTTAATCTTGACCAAAGATAGGTGCACGGTTTGCACCGAATACCATAGGCTCAGAAATTGTTTCGGATGCACCCGATGGTACTCCTAGGTGACGAGGCACAAGTGGATGCTCGTTTTGGTCTGTTTGGAGATAGTGCTAACTTTAACGCAAGATAGGTGCACGGTTTGCGCCGAACGTACCGTAGGTTCAGAAATCATTTTGGACGCACCCGATGGTACTCCTAGGTGACGTGGCTCAAGTGGATGCTCGTTTTTGTCTGTTTGGAGACAGTGCTAAATTTGGCGCAAGACAGCTACACGGTTTGCGTCAAACATACCATAGGCTCAAAAATGATTTTGGACGCATCCGATGGTACTCCTAGGTGATGAGGCTCAAGTGGATGCTCGTTTTTGGTCACTTTGAAGGTAATGCTAATCTTGATGCAAGATAGGTGCATGGTTTGCGCTGAATGTACCACAGGCTCGAAATTGCTTTGGACACACCCTATGGAACACCTAGTTTAGAAACATACCATTGGCTCTGAAATTGTTTTCGACGCACCAGATGGTACTCCTAGGTGATGAAGCTCAAGTGGATGCTCGCTTTGGTCTGTTTGAAGAAATTGCTAATCCTCACGCAAGATAGGTGCACGATTTGTGCCAAACGCAGCATAGGGTCAGAAATCGTTTTGCACGCTCCCGATGGATCTCCTATGTGACATTGGTCATGTGGAATCTCGTTTCAATCCATTTGGAGACAGTGGTAGTGTTAGTGCAACATAGGTGCACGGTTTGCGCCAAACATCCCTCAGAAATCATTTTGGACACACCTGATGGTACTCCTAGGTGACGAGGCGCAAGTGGATGCTCGTTTTGGTCAGTTTGGAGATAGTGCTAACCTTAACGCAAGATAGGTGCACGGTTTGTGCCGAATGCACTATAGGCTCAGAAATCATTTTGGCCGCACCCGATGGTACTCCTAGGTGACGAGGCTCAAGTGTATGCTCGTTTTGGTCTGTTTAGAGATAGTGCTAACCTTGACGCAAGATAGGTGCACGGTTTGCGCCGAACGTACCGTAGGCTCATAAATCGTTTCGGACGCAACAGATGGTACTCCTAGGTGATCAGGCTCAAGTGGATGCTCGTTTGGGTTTGTTTGGAGATAGTGCTAATCTTGACGCAAGATAGGTGCATGGTCTCCACCGAACGTACCGTAGGCATAGAAATTATTTTGGACGCACCCAATGGATCTCCTATGTGACATTGGTCATATGGAATCTCGTTTCAATCCATTTGGAGACAGTGGTAGTCTTAGTGCAAGATAGGTGCACGATTTGCGCTAAACATCGCTTAGAAATCGTTTTGGACGCACCTGATGGTACTCCTAGGTGACGAGGCGCAAGTGGATGCTCGTTTTGGTCTGTTTGGAGATAGTGCTAACCTTAACGCAAGATAGGTGCACGGTTTGTGCCGAATGTACTATAGGCTCAGAAATTGTTTTGGCCGCACCCGATGGTACTCCTAGGTGTCGAGGCTCAAGTGTATGCTCGTTTTGGTTTGTTTGGAGACAGTGCTAACCTTGACGCAAGACAGCTGCACGGTTTGCGTCAAACATACCGTAGGCTCATAAATCGTTTCGGACGCACCAGATGGTACTCCTAGGTGATCAGGCTCAAGTGAATGCTCGTTTGGGTTTGTTTGGAGATAGTGCTAATCTTGACGCAAGATAGGTGCACGGTCTCCGCCGAACATACCCTAGGCACAGAAATTGTTTTGGACGCACCCAATGGATCTCCTATGTGACATTGGTCATATGGAATCTCATTTCAGTCCATTTGGAGACAGTGGTAGTGTTAGTGCAAGATAGGTGCACGGTTTGCGACAAACATCGCTCAGAAATCGTTTTGGACGCACCTGATGGTACTCCTAGGTGACGAGGCGCAAGTGGATGCTCGTTTTGGTCTGTTTGGAGATAGTGCAAAGCTTAACGCAAGATAGGTGCACGGTTTGTGCCGAATGTACTATAGGCTCAGAAATCATTTTGCTGCACCCGATGGTACTCCTAGGTGTCGAGGCTCAAGTGTATGCTCGTTTTGGTCTGTTTAGAGATAGTGCTAACCTTGACGTAAGATAGGTGCACAGTTTGCGTCGAACGTACGGTAGGCTCATAAATCGTTTCGGACGCACCAGATGGTACTCCTAGGTGATCAGGCTCAAGTGGATGCTCGTTTGGGTTTGTTTGGAGATAGTGCTAATCTTGATGTAAGGTAGGTGCACGGTCTCCGCCGAACGTACCGTAGGCACAGAAATCATTTTGGACGCACCTAATGGATCTCCTATGTGACATTGGTCATATGGAATCTCGTTTCAATCCATTTGGAGACAGTGGTAGTGTTAGTGCAAGATAGGTGCACAGTTTGCGCCAAACATCGCTCAGAAATCATTTTGGACGCACCTAATGGTACTCCTAGGTGACGAGGCGCAAGTGGATGCTCGTTTTGGTCTGTTTGGAGATAGTGCTAACCTTAACGCAAGATAGGTGCACGGTTTGTGCCGAATGAACTATAGGCTCAGAAATCGTTTTGGCCGCACCCGATGGTACTCCTAGGTGTTGAGGCTCAAGTGTATGCTCGTTTTGGTCTGTTTAGAGATAGTGCAAACCTTGAGGCAAGATAGGTGCACGGTTTGCGCCGAACGTACCGTAGGTTCAGAAATCATTTTGGACGCACCCGATTGTACTCCTAGGTGACGTGGCTCAAGTGGATGCTCGTTTTTGTCTGTTTAGAGACAATGCTAAATTTGGCACAAGACAGCTGCACGGTTTGCGTCAAACATACCATAGGCTCAAAAATGATTTTGGACGCATCCGATGGTACTCCTTGGTGATGAGGCTCAAGTGGATGCTCGTTTTTGGTCACTTTGAAGGTAATGCTAATCTTGATGCAAGATAGGTGCATGGATTGCGCTGAATGTACCACAGACTCGAAATTGCTTTGGACACACCCAATAGAACACCTAGTTTAGAAACATACCATTGGCTCTGAAATTGTTTTCGACGCACCAGATGGTACTCCTAGGTGATGAAGCTCAAGTGGATGCTCGCTTTGGTATGTTTGAAGAAATTGCTAATCCTCACGCAAGATAGGTGCACGATTTGTGCCAAACGCAGCATAGGGTCAGAAATCATTTTGGACGCTCCCGATGGATCTCCTATGTGACATTGGTCATGTGGAATCTCGTTTCAATCCATTTGGAGACAGTGGTAGTGTTAGTGCAAGATAGGTGCACGGTTTGCGCCAAACATCGCTCAGAAATCGTTTTGGACACACCTGATGGTACTCCTAGGTGACGAGGCGCAAGTGGATGCTCGTTTTGGTCTGTTTGGAGATTGTGCTAAGCTTAACGCAAGATAGGTGCACGGTTTATGCCAAATGTACTATAGGCTTAGAAATTGTTTTGGCCGCACCCGATGGTACTCCTAGGTGTCGAGGCTCAAGTGTATGCTCGTTTTGGTTTGTTTGGAGACAGTGCTAACCTTGACGCAAGACAGCTGCACGGTTTGCGTCAAACATACAGTAGGCTCATAAATCGTTTCGGACGCACCAGATGGTACTCCTAGGTGATCAGGCTCAAGTGGATGCTCGTTTCGGTTTGTTTGGAGATAGTGCTAATCTTGACGCAAGATAGGTGCACGGTCTCCGCCGAACATACCCTAGGCACAGAAATTGTTTTGGACGCACCCAATGGATCTCCTATGTGACATTGGTCATATGGAATCTCGTTTCAATCCATTTGGAGACAGTGGTAGTGTTAGTGCAAGATAGGCGCACGGTTTGCGACAAACATCGCTCAAAAATCATTTTGGACGCACCTGATGGTACTCCTAGGTGACGAGGCGCAAGTGAATGCTCGTTTTGGTCTGTTTGGAGATAGTGCTAAGCTTAACGCAAGATAGGTGCACGGTTTGTGCCGAATGTACTATAGGCTCAGAAATCATTTTGGCTGCACCCGATGGTACTCCTAGGTGTCGAGGCTCAAGTGTATGCTCGTTTTGGTCTGTTTAGAGATAGTGCTAACCTTGACATAAGATAGGTGCACAGTTTGCGTCGAACGTACGGTAGGCTCATAAATCGTTTCGGACGCACCAGATGGTACTCCTAGGTGATCAGGCTCAAGTGGATGCTCGTTTGGGTTTGTTTGGAGATAGTGGTAATCTTGATGTAAGGTAGGTGCACGGTCTCTTCCGAACGTACCGTAGGCGCAGAAATCATTTTGGACGCACCCAATGGATCTCCTATGTGACATTGGTCATATGGAATCTCGTTTCAATCCATTTGGAGACACTGGTAGTGTTAGTGCAAGATAGGTGCACAGTTTGCGCCAAACATCGCTCAGAAATCATTTTGGTCACACCTGATGGTACTCCTAGGTGACGAGGCGCAAGTGGATGCTCGTTTTGGTCTGTTTGGAGATAGTGCTAACCTTAACGCAAGGTAGGTGCACGATTTGTGCCGAATGAACTATAGGCTCAGAAATCGTTTTGGCCGCACCCGATGGTACTCCTAGGTGTTGAGGCTCAAGTGTATGCTCGTTTTGGTCTGTTTAGAGATAGTGCAAACCTTGAGGCAAGATAGGTGCACGGTTTGCGCCGAACGTACCGTAGGTTCAGAAATCATTTTGGACGCACCCGATGGTACTCCTAGGTGACGTGGCTCAAGTGGATGCTCATTTTTGTCTGTTTAGAGACAGTGCTAAATTTGGCGCAAGACAGCTGCACGGTTTGCGTCAAACATACCATAGGCTCAAAAATGATTTTGGACGCATCCGATGGTACACCTAGGTGATGAGGCTCAAGTGGATGCTCGTTTTTGGTCACTTTGAAGGTAATGCTAATCTTGATGCAAGATAGGTGCATGGTTTGCGCTGAATGTACCACAGGCTCGAAATTGCTTTGGACACACCCAATAGAACACCTAGTTTAGAAACATACCATTGGCTCTGAAATTGTTTTGGACGCACCAGATGGTACTCCTAGGTGATGAAGCTCAAGTGGATGCTCGCTTTGGTATGTTTGAAGAAATTGCTAATCCTCACGCAAGATAGGTGCATGATTTGTGCCAAACGCAGCATAGGGTCAGAAATCGTTTTGGACGCTCCCGATGGATCTCCTATGTGACATTGGTCATGTGGAATCTCGTTTCAATCCATTTGGGGACAGTGGTAGTGTTAGTGCAAGATAGGTGCACGGTTTGCGCCAAACATCGCTCAGAAATCATTTTGGACACACCTGATGGTACTCCTAGGTGACGAGGCGCAAGTGGATGCTCGTTTTGGTCTGTTTGGAGATTGTGCTAAGCTTAACGCAAGATAGGTGCACGGTTTGTGCCAAATGTACTATAGGCTTAGAAATTGTTTTGGCCGCACCCGATGGTACTCCTAGTTGTCGAGGCTCAAGTGTATGCTCGTTTTGGTTTGTTTGGAGACAGTGCTAACCTTGACGCAAGACAGCTGCACGGTTTGCGTCAAACATACTGTAGGCTCATAAATCGTTTCGGACGCACCAGATGGTACTCCTAGGTGATCAGGCTCAAGTGGATGCTCGTTTGGGTTTGTTTGGAGATAGTGCTAATCTTGACGCAAGATAGGTGCACGGTCTCCGCCGAACATACCCTAGGCACAGAAATTGTTTTGGACGCACCCAATGGATCTCCTATGTGACATTGGTCATATGGAATCTCGTTTCAATCCATTTGGAGACAGTGGTAGTGTTAGTGCAAGATAGGTGCACGGTTTGCGACAAACATCGCTCAGAAATCGTTTTGGACGCACCTGATGGTACTCCTAGGTGACGAGGCGCAAGTGGATGCTCGTTTTGGTCTATTTGGAGATAGTGCTAAGCTTAACGCAAGATAGGTGCACGGTTTGTGCCGAATGTACTATAGGCTCAGAAATCATTTTGGCGGCACCCGATGGTACTCCTAGGTGTCGAGGCTCAAGTGTATGCTCGTTTTGGTCTGTTTAGAGATAGTGCTAACCATGACATAAGATAGGTGCACAGTTTGCGCCGAACGTACGGTAGGCTCATAAATCATTTCGGACGCACCAGATGGTACTCCTAGGTGATCAGGCTCAAGTGGATGCTCGTTTGGGTTTGTTTGGAGATAGTGCTAATCTTGATGTAAGGTAGGTGCACGGTCTCCGCCGAACGTACCGTAGGCACAAAAATCATTTTGGACGCACCCAATGGATCTCCTATGTGACATTGGTCATATGGAATCTCGTTTCAATCCATTTGGAGACAGTGGTAGTGTTAGTGCAAGATAGGTGCACAGTTTGCGCCAAACATCGCTCAGAAATCATTTTGGACACACCTGATGGTACTCCTAGGTGACGAGGCGCAAGTGGTTGCTCGTTTTGGTCTGTTTGGAGATAGTGCTAACCTTAACGCAAGATAGGTGCACGATTTGTGCCGAATGAACTATAGGCTCAGAAATCATTTTGGCCGCACCCGATGGTACTCCTAGGTGTTGAGGCTCAAGTGTATGCTCGTTTTGGTCTGTTTAGAGATAGTGCAAACCTTGAGGCAAGATAGGTGCACGGTTTGCGCCGAACGTACCGTAGGTTCAGAAATCATTTTGGACGCACCCGATGGTACTCCTAGGTGACGTGGCTCAAGTGGATGCTCATTTTTGTCTGTTTAGAGACAGTGCTAAATTTGGCGCAAGACAGCTGCACGGTTTGCGTCAAACATACCATAGGCTCAAAAATGATTTTGGACGCATCCGATGGTACTCCTAGGTGATGAGGCTCAAGTGGATGCTCGTTTTTGGTCACTTTGAAGGTAATGCTAATCTTGATGCAAGATAGGTGCATGGTTTGCGCTGAATGTACCACAGGCTTGAAATTGCTTTGGACACACCCAATAGAACACCTAGTTTAGAAACATACCATTGGCTCTGAAATTGTTTTCGACGCACCAGATGGTACTCCTAGGTGATGAAGCTCAAGTGGATGCTCGCTTTGGTATGTTTGAAGAAATTGCTAATCCTCACGCAAGATAGGTGCATGATTTGTGCCAAACGCAGCATAGGGTCAGAAATCATTTTGGACGCTCCCGATGGATCTCCTATGTGACATTGGTCATGTGGAATCTCGTTTCAATCCATTTGGAGACAGTGGTAGTGTTAGTGCAAGATAGGTGCACGGTTTGCGCCAAACATCGCTCAGAAATCGTTTTGGACACACCTGATGGTACTCCTAGGTGACGAGGCGCAAGTGGATGCTCGTTTTGGTCTGTTTGGAGATTGTGCTAAGCTTAACGCAAGATAGGTGCACGGTTTGTTCCAAATGTACTATAGGCTTAGAAATTGTTTTGGCCGCACCCGATGGTACTCCTAGTTGTCGAGGCTCAAGTGTATGCTCGTTTTGGTTTGTTTGGAGACAGTGCTAACCTTGATGCAAGACAGCTGCATGGTTTGCGTCAAACATACTGTAGGCTCATAAATCATTTCGGACGCACCAGATGGTACTCCTAGGTGATCAGGCTCAAGTGGATGCTCGTTTGGGTTTGTTTGGAGATAGTGCTAATCTTGACGCAAGATAGGTGCACGGTCTCCGCCGAACATACCCTAGGCACAGAAATTATTTTGGAGGCACCCAATGGATCTCCTATGTGACATTGGTCATATGGAATCTCGTTTCAATCTATTTGGAGACAGTGGTAGTGTTAGTGCAAGATAGGTGCACGGTTTGCGACAAACATCGCTCAGAAATCATTTTGAACGCACCTGATGGTACTCCTAGGTGACGAGGCGCAAGTGGATGCTCGTTTGGTCTGTTTGGAGATAGTGCCAAGCTTAACGCAAGATAGGTGCACGGTTTGTGCCGAATGTACTATAGACTCAGAAATCATTTTGGCTGCACCCGATGGTACTCCTAGGTGTCGAGGCTTAAGTGTATGCTCGTTTTGGTCTGTTTAGAGATAGTGCTAACCTTGACATAAGATAGGTGCACAGTTTGTGCCGAACGTACGGTAGGCTCAAAAATCGTTTCAGACGCACCAGATGGTACTCCTAGGTGATCAGGCTCAAGTGGATGCTCGTTTGGGTTTGTTTGGAGATAGTGCTAATCTTGACGCAAGATAGGTGCACGGTCTCCGCCGAACATACCCTAGGCACAGAAATTGTTTTGGACGCACCCAATGGAACTCCTATGTGACATTGGTCATATGGAATCTCGTTTCAATCCATTTGGAGACAATGGTAGTGTTAGTGCAAGATAGGTGCACGGTTTGCGACAAACATCGCTCAGAAATCATTTTGGACGCACCAGATGGTACTCCTAGGTGACGAGGCGCAAGTGGATGCTCGTTTTGGTCTATTTGGAGAAAGTGCTAAGCTTAACGCAAGATAGGTGCACGGTTTGTACCGAATGTACTATAGGCTCAGAAATCATTTTGGCTGCACCCGATGGTACTCCTAGGTGTCGAGGCTCAAGTGTATGCTCGTTTTGGTCTGTTTAGAGATAGTGCTAACCTTGACATAAGATAGGTGTACAGTTTCCGCCGAACGTACGGTAGGCTCATAAATCGTTTCGGACGCACCAGATGGTACTCCTAGGTGATCAGGCTCAAGTGGATGCTCGTTTGGGTTTGTTTGGAGATAGTGCTAATCTTGATGTAAGGTAGGTGCACGGTCTCCGCCGAACGTACCGTAGGCACAAAAATCATTTTGGACGCACCCAATGGATCTCCTATGTGACATTGGTCATATGGAATCTCGTTTCAATCCATTTGGAGACAGTGGTAGTGTTAGTGCAAGATAGGTGCACAGTTTGCGCCAAACATCGCTCAGAAATCATTTTGGACGCTCCTGATGGTACTCCTAGGTGACGAGGTGCAAGTGGATGCTCGTTTTGGTTTGTTTGGAGATAGTGCCAACCTTAATGCAAGATAGGTGCACGGTTTGTGCCGAATGAACTATAGGCTCAGAAATCGTTTTGGCCGCACCCGATGGTACTCCTAGGTGTTGAGGCTCAAGTGCATGCTCGTTTTGGTCTGTTTAGAGATAGTGCAAACCTTGAGGCAAGATAGGTGCACGGTTTGCGCCGAACGTACCGTAGGTTCAGAAATCATTTTGGACGCACCCGATGGTACTCCTAGGTGACGTGGCTCAAGTGGATGCTCGTTTTTGTCTGTTTGGAGATAGTGCTAAATTTGGCGCAAGACAGCTACACGGTTTGCGTCAAACATACCATAGGCTCAAAAATGATTTTGGACGCATCCGATGGTACTCCTAGGTGATGAGGCTCAAGTGGATGCTCGTTTTTGGTCACTTTGAAGGTAATGCTAATCTTGATGCAAGATAGGTGAATGGTTTGCGCTGAATGTACCACAGGCTCGAAATTGCTTTGGACACACCCAATAGAACACCTAGTTTAGAAACATACCAATGGCTCTGAAATTGTTTTGGACGCACCAGATGGTACTCCTAGGTGATGAAGCTCAAGTGGATGCTCGCTTTGGTCTGTTTGAAGAAATTGCTAATCCTCACGCAAGATAGGTGCACGATTTGTGCCAAACGCAGCATAGGGTCAGAAATCGTTTTGGACGCTCCCGATGGATCTCCTATGTGACATTGGTCATGTGGAATCTCATTTCAATCCATTTGGAGACAGTGGTAGTGTTAGTGCAAGATAGGTGCACGGTTTGCGACAAACATCGCTCAGAAATCATTTTGAACGCACCTGATGGTACTCCTAGGTGACGAGGCGCAAGTGGATGCTCGTTTTGGTCTGTTTGGAGATAGTGCCAAGCTTAACGCAAGATAGGTGCACGGTTTATGCCGAATGTACTATAGACTCAGAAATCATTTTGGCTGCACCCGATGGTACTCCTAGGTGTCGAGGCTCAAGTGTATGCTCGTTTTGGTCTGTTTAGAGATAGTGCTAACCTTGACATAAGATAGGTGCACAGTTTGTGCCGAACGTACGGTAGGCTCATAAATCGTTTCGGACGCACCAGATGGTACTCCTAGGTGATCAGGCTCAAGTGGATGCTCGTTTGGGTTTGTTTGGAGATAGTGCTAATCTTGACGCAAGATAGGTGCACGGTCTCCGCTGAACATACCCTAGGCACAGAAATTGTTTTGGACGCACCCAATGGATCTCCTATGTGACATTGGTCATATGGAATCTCGTTTCAATCCATTTGGAGACAGTGGTAGTGTTAGTGCAAGATAGGTGCACGGTTTGCGACAAACATCGCTCAGAAATCGTTTTGTACGCACCTGATGGTACTCCTAGGTGACGAGGCGCAAGTGGATGCTCGTTTTGGTCTGTTTGGAGATAGTGCTAAGCTTAACGCAAGATAGGTGCACGGTTTGTGCCGAATGTACTATAGGCTCAGAAATCATTTTGGCTGCACCCGATGGTACTCCTAGGTGTCGAGGCTCAAGTGTATGCTCGTTTTGGTCTGTTTAGAGATAGTGCTAACCTTGACATAAGATAGGTGTACAGTTTCCGCCGAACGTACGGTAGGCTCATAAATCGTTTCGGACGCACCAGATGGTACTCCTAGGTGATCAGGCTCAAGTGGATGCTCGTTTGGGTTTGTTTGGAGATAGTGCTAATCTTGATGTAAGGTAGGTGCACGGTCTCCGCCGAACGTACCGTAGGCACAAAAATCATTTTGGACGCACCCAATGGACTCCTATGTGACATTGGTCATATGGAATCTTGTTTCAATCCATTTGGAGACAGTGGTAGTGTTAGTGCAAGATAGGT
This sequence comes from Saccharum spontaneum, assembly GCA_022457205.1. Lineage (NCBI taxonomy): Eukaryota > Viridiplantae > Streptophyta > Magnoliopsida > Poales > Poaceae > Saccharum > Saccharum spontaneum. Next base: position 32,239,704 of record CM039618.1, read on the forward strand.
GCACAGTTTGCGCCAAACATCGCTCAGAAATCATTTTGGACGCACCTGATGGTACTCCTAGGTGACGAGGTGCAAGTGGATGCTCGTTTTGGTTTGTTTGGAGATAGTGCCAACCTTAATGCAAGATAGGTGCACGGTTTGTGCCGAATGAACTATAGGCTCAGAAATCGTTTTGGCCGCACCCGATGGTACTCCTAGGTGTTGAGGCTCAAGTGTATGCTCGTTTTGGTCTGTTTAGAGTTTGTATCTAGATTGAACAATCGCTAATCTGCTTTCGTTAATTGCTAATCCTTGCTGTCATATTGTGTGCCTACCCATAGCTCCACATATTCTTCTGTCAGCACAGGTTCATCTTGCAACTGTTACCCACGCTCAACAACAGATTGCTTCACCCTGTTTGGTTTCGTTAAAATTGCCAAAAAAATTCAGGAAAATAAAGAAAAGAAATTGTCAAAGTTTTTGCACGCTTTTCAGAGAACGTGCTGTATTTCTGTAGACCACATCCCACCTCAGTTGTAGGTGCCAATTTTTGTGGTTGCATCTTTTGTGATCCTTGTTCAGAGAAAAATATAAAAAAAATAGTGAAAAAATAAAAAAAAATAGATTGCTACTAGTGCCTTTTGGAAAAATCAGGGAAAAATTCAGGAAAAATGAAAAATTCAGGTTATTTGCTTGTTCTATGCGTTCTTTCCATCGTCCTTTGTTTTCACCTTGTTGCGCTACGTCTCGACACGTCTTAGCCAGCAGCTGTGATTTGTACTTTGGATCTGGATTGAACAATCGCTAATCTGCTTTCGTTAATTGCTAATCCTTGCTGTCATATTGTGTGCCTACCCATAGCTCCACATATTTTTCTGTCTGCACAAGTTCATCTTGCAACGGTTACCCACGCTTAACAACAGATTGCTTCGCCCTGTTTGGTTTCGTTAAAATTGCCAAAAAAATTCAGGAAAATAAAGAAAAAAAAATTTGTCAAAGTTTTTGCACGCTTTTCAGAGAACGTGCTGTATTTCTGTAGACCACATCCCACCTCAGTTGTAGGTGCCAATTTTTGTGGTTGCATCTTTTGTGATCCTTGTTCAGAGAAAAATATAAAAAAATAGTGAAAAAATAAAAAAAATTTGATTCCTACTAGTGCCTTTTGGAAAAATCAGGGAAAAAATCAGAAAAAAGGAAAAATCTAGGTTATTTGCTTGTTCTGTGCGTTCTTTCCATCGTCCTTTGTTTTCACCTTGTTGCGCTACGTCTCGACACGTCTTAGCCAGCAGCTATGATTTGTACTTTGAATCTGGATTGAACAATCGCTAATCTGCTTTCGTTAATTGCTAATCCTTGCTGTCATATTGTGTGCCTACCCATAGCTCCACATATTCTTCTATCAGCACAGGTTCATCTTGCAACGGTTACCCACGCTTAACAACAGATTGCTTCGCCCTGTTTGGTTTCGTTAAAATTGCCAAAAAAATTTAGGAAAATAAAGAAAAAAAAATTGTCAAAGTTTTTGCACGCTTTTCGGAGAATGTGCTGTATTTCTGTAGACCACATCCCACCTCAGTTGTAGGTGCCAATTTTTGTGGTTGCATCTTTTGTGATCCTTGTTCAGAGAAAAATATAAAAAAAAATAGTGAAAAAATAAAAAAAATTGATTCCTACTAGTGCCTTTTGGAAAAATCAGGGAAAAATTCAGGAAAAAGAAAAAATCCAGGTTATTTGCTTGTTCTGTGCGTTCTTTCCATCGTCCTTTGTTTTCACCTTGTTGCGCTACGTCTCGACACGTCTTAGCCAGCAGCTGTGATTTGTACTTTGGATCTGGATTGAACAATCGCTAAACTGCTTTCGTTAATTGCTAATCCTTGCTATCATATTGTGTGCCTACCTATAGCTCCACATATTCTTCTGTCAGCACAGGTTCATCTTGCAACTGTTACCCACGCTTAACAACAGATTGCTTCACCCTGTTTGGTTTCGTTAAAATTGACAAAAAAATTCAGGAAAATAAAGAAAAGAAATTGTCAAAGTTTTTGCACGCTTTTCAGAGAACGTGCTGTATTTCTGTAGACAACATCCCACCTCAGTTGTAGGTGCCAATTTTTGTGGTTGCATCTTTTGTGATCCTTGTTCAGAGAAAAATATAAAAAATAGTAAAAAAATAAAAAAAATTGATTCCTACAAGTGCCTTTTGGAAAAATCAGGGAAAAATTCAGGAAAAAGGAAAAATCCAGGTTATTTGCTTGTTCTGTGCGTTCTTTCCATCGCCCTTTGTTTTCACCTTGTTGCGCTACGTCTTAGCCAGCAGCTATGATTTGTACTTTGAATCTGGATTGAACAATCGCTAATCTGCTTTCGTTAATTGCTAATCCTTGATGTCATATTGTGTGCCTACCCATAGCTCCACATATTCTTCTGTCAGCACAGGTTCATCTTGCAACTGTTACCCACGCTTAACAACAGATTGCTTCGCCCTATTTGGTTTCGTTAAAATTGCCAAAAAAATTCAGGAAAATAAAGAAAAAAATTGTCAAAGTTTTTGCACGCTTTTCAGAGAACGTGCTGTATTTCTGTAGACCACATCCCACCTCAGTTGTAGGTGCCAATTTTTGTGGTTGCATCTTTTGTGATCCTTGTTCAGAGAAAAATATAAAAAAATAGTGAAAAAATAAAAAAAAATTGATTCCTACTAGTGCCTTTTGGAAAAATCAGGGAAAATTCAGAAAAAAGGAAAAATCCAGGTTATTTGCTTGTTCTGTGCGTTCTTTCCATCGTCCTTTGTTTTCACCTTGTTGCGCTACGTCTCGACACGTCTTAGCCAGCAGCTGTGATTTGTACTTTGGATCTGGATTGAACAATCGCTAATCTGCTTTCGTTAATTGCTAATCCTTGCTGTCATATTGTGTGCCTACCCATAGCTCCACATATTCTTCTGTCAGCACAGGTTCATCTTGCAACGGTTACCCACGCTTAACAACAGATTGCTTTGCCCTGTTTGGTTTCGTTAAAATTGCCAAAAAAATTTAGGAAAATAAAGAAAAAAAATTTGTCAAAGTTTTTGCACGCTTTTCAGAGAACGTGCTGTATTTCTGTAGACCACATCCCACCTCAGTTGTAGGTGCCAATTTTTGTGGTTGCATCTTTTGTGATCCTTGTTCAGAGAAAAATATAAAAAAATAGTGAAAAAATAAAAAAAATTTGATTCCTACTAGTGCCTTTTGGAAAAATTAGGGAAAAATTCAGGAAAAAGGAAAAAATCCAGGTTATTTGCTTGTTCTGTGCATTCTTTCCATCGTCCTTTGTTTTCACCTTGTTGCGCTACGTCTCGACACGTCTTAGCCAGCAGCTGTGATTTGTACTTTGGATCTATATTAAACAATCGCTAATCTGCTTTCGTTAATTGCTAATCCTTGCTGTCATATTGTGTGCCTACCCATAGCTCCACATATTCTTCTGTCAGCACAGGTTCATCTTGCAACTGTTACCCACGCTCAACAACAGATTGCTTCACCCTGTTTGGTTTCGTTAAAATTGCCAAAAAAATTTAGGAAAATAAAGAAAAGAAATTGTCAAAGTTTTTGCACGCTTTTCAGAGAACGTGCTGTATTTCTGTAGACCACATCCCACCTCAGTTGTAGGTGCCAATTTTTTTGGTTGCATCTTTTGTGATCCTTGTTCAGAGAAAAATATAAAAAAATAGTGAAAAAATAAAAAAAATAGATTGCTACTAGTGCCTTTTGGAAAAATCAGGGAAAAATTCAGGAAAAATGAAAAATCCAGGTTATTTGCTTGTTCTGTGCGTTCTTTCCATCGTCCTTTGTTTTCACCTTGTTGCGCTACGTCTCGACACGTCTTAGCCAGCAGCTGTGATTTGTACTTTGGATCTAGATTGAACAATCGCTAATCTGCTTTCGTTAATTGCTAATCCTTGCTGTCATATTGTGTGCCTACCCATAGCTCAACATATTCTTCTGTCAGCACAGGTTCATCTTGCAACTGTTACCCACGCTCAACAACAGATTGCTTCACCCTGTTTGGTTTCGTTAAAATTGCCAAAAAAATTCAGGAAAATAAAGAAAAGAAATTGTCAAAGTTTTTGCACGCTTTTCAGAGAACGTGCTGTATTTCTGTAGACCACATCCCACCTCAGTTGTAGGTGCCAATTTTTTTGGTTGCATCTTTTGTGATCCTTGTTCAGAGAAAAATATAAAAAAATAGTGAAAAAATAAAAAAAATAGATTGCTACTAGTGCCTTTTGGAAAAATCAGGGAAAAATTCAGGAAAAATGAAAAATCCAGGTTATTTGCTTGTTCTGTGCGTTCTTTCCATCGTCCTTTGTTTTCACCTTGTTGCGCTACGTCTCGACACGTCTTAGCCAGCAGCTGTGATTTGTACTTTGGATCTGGATTGAACAATCGCTAATCTGCTTTCGTTAATTGCTAATCCTTGCTGTCATATTGTGTGCCTACCCATAGCTCTACATATTTTTCTGTCTGCACAGGTTCATCTTGCAACGGTTACCCATGCTTAACAACAGATTGCTTCGCCCTGTTTGGTTTCGTTAAAATTGCCAAAAAAATTCAGGAAAATAAAGAAAAAAAATTGTCAAAGTTTTTGCACGCTTTTCAGAGAACGTGCTGTATTTCTGTAGACCACATCCCACCTCAGTTGTAGGTGCCAATTTTTGTGGTTGCATCTTTTGTGATCCTTGTTCAGAGAAAAATATAAAAAAAATAGTGAAAAAATAAAAAAATTTGATTCCTACTAGTGCCTTTTGGAAAAATCAGGGAAAAATTCAGGAAAAAGGAAAAATCCAGGTTATTTGCTAGTTCTGTGCGTTCTTTCCATCGTCCTTTGTTTTCACCTTGTTGCGCTACGTCTCGACACGTCTTAGCCAGCAGCTGTGATTTGTACTTTGGATCTGGATTGAACAATCACTAATCTGCTTTCCTTAATTGATAATCCTTGCTGTCATATTGTGTGCCTACCCATAGCTCCACATATTCTTCTGTCAGCACAGGTTCATCTTGCAACGGTTACCCATGCTTAACAACAGATTACTTCGCCATGTTTGGTTTCGTTAAAATTGCCAAAAAAAATTAAGGAAAATAAAGAAAAAAAATTGTCAAAGTTTTTGCACGCTTTTTAGAGAACGTGCTGTATTTCTGTAGACCACATCCCACCTCAGTTGTAGGTGCCAATTTTTGTGGTTGCATCTTTTGTGATCCTTGTTCAGAGAAAAATATAAAAAAAATAGTGAAAAAATAAAAAAAATTTGATTCCTACTAGTGCCTTTTGGAAAAATCAGGGAAAAATTTAGGAAAAAGAAAAAATCCAGGTTATTTGCTTGTTCTGTCCGTTCTTTCCATCGTCCTTTGTTTTCACCATGTTGCGCTACGTCTCGACACGTCTTAGCCAGCAGCTGTGATTTGTACTTTGGATCTGGATTGAATAATCGCTAATCTGCTTTCGTTAATTGCTAATCCTTGCTGTCATATTGTGTGCCTACCCATAGCTCCACATATTCTTCTGTCAGCATAGGTTCATCTTGCAACGGTTACCCACGCTTAACAACAGATTGCTTCGCCCTGTTTGGTTTCGTTAAAATTGCCAAAAAAATTCAATAAAATAAAGAAAATAAAATTGTCAATGTTTTTGCACGCTTTTCAGAGAACGTGCTGTATTTCTGTAGACCACATCCCACCTCAGTTGTAGGTGCCAATTTTTGTGGTTGCATCTTTTGTGATCCTTGTTCGGAGAAAAATATAAAAAATAGTGAAAAAATAAAAAAAATTGATTCCTACTAGTGCCTTTTGGAAAAATCAGGGAAAAATTCAGGAAAAAGGAAAAATCCAGGTTATTTGCTTGTTCTGTGCGTTCGTTCCATCGTCCTTTGTTTTCACCTTGTTGCGCTACGTCTCGACACGTCTTAGCCAGCAGCTGTGATTTGTACTTTGGATCTATATTGAACAATCGCTAATCTGCTTTCGTTAATTGCTAATCCTTGCTGTCATATTGTGTGCCTACCCATAGCTCCACATATTCTTCTGTCAGCACAGGTTCATCTTGCAACTGTTACCCACGCTCAACAACAGATTGCTTCACCCTGTTTGGTTTCGTTAAAATTGCCAAAAAAATTCAGGAAAATAAAGAAAAGAAATTGTCAAAGTTTTTGCACGCTTTTCAGAGAACGTGCTGTATTTCTGTAGACCACATCCCACCTCAGTTGTAGGTGCCAATTTTTTTGGTTGCATCTTTTGTGATCCTTGTTCAGAGAAAAATATAAAAAAATAGTGAAAAAATAAAAAAAATAGATTGCTACTAGTGCCTTTTGGAAAAATCAGGGAAAAATTCAGGAAAAATGAAAAATCCAGGTTATTTGCTTGTTCTGTGCGTTCTTTCCATCGTCCTTTGTTTTCACCTTGTTGCGCTACGTCTCGACACGTCTTAGCCAGCAGCTGTGATTTGTACTTTGGATCTAGATTGAACAATCGCTAATCTGCTTTCGTTAATTGCTAATCCTTGCTGTCATATTGTGTGCCTACCCATAGCTCCACATATTCTTCTGTCAGCACAGGTTCATCTTGCAACTGTTACCCACGCTCAACAACAGATTGCTTCACCCTGTTTGGTTTCGTTAAAATTGCCAAAAAAATTCAGGAAAATAAAGAAAAGAAATTGTCAAAGTTTTTGCACGCTTTTCAGAGAACGTGCTGTATTTCTGTAGACCACATCCCACCTCAGTTGTAGGTGCCAATTTTTTTGTTGCATCTTTTGTGATCCTTGTTCAGAGAAAAATATAAAAAAATAGTGAAAAAATAAAAAAAATAGATTGCTACTAGTGCCTTTTGGAAAAATCAGGGAAAAATTCAGGAAAAATGAAAAATCCAGGTTATTTGCTTGTTCTGTGCGTTCTTTCCATCGTCCTTTGTTTTCACCTTGTTGCGCTACGTCTCGACACGTCTTAGCCAGCAGCTGTGATTTGTACTTTGGATCTGGATTGAACAATCGCTAATCTGCTTTCGTTAATTGCTAATCCTTGCTGTCATATTGTGTGCCTACCCATAGCTCTACATATTTTTCTGTCTGCACAGGTTCATCTTGCAACGGTTACCCATGCTTAACAACAGATTGCTTCGCCCTGTTTGGTTTCGTTAAAATTGCCAAAAAAATTCAGGAAAATAAAGAAAAAAAATTGTCAAAGTTTTTGCACGCTTTTCAGAGAACGTGCTGTATTTCTGTAGACCACATCCCACCTCAGTTGTAGGTGCCAATTTTTGTGGTTGCATCTTTTGTGATCCTTGTTCAGAGAAAAATATAAAAAAAATAGTGAAAAAATAAAAAAATTTGATTCCTACTAGTGCCTTTTGGAAAAATCAGGGAAAAATTCAGGAAAAAGGAAAAATCCAGGTTATTTGCTAGTTCTGTGCGTTCTTTCCATCGTCCTTTGTTTTCACCTTGTTGCGCTACGTCTCGACACGTCTTAGCCAGCAGCTGTGATTTGTACTTTGGATCTGGATTGAACAATCACTAATCTGCTTTCCTTAATTGATAATCCTTGCTGTCATATTGTGTGCCTACCCATAGCTCCACATATTCTTCTGTCAGCACAGGTTCATCTTGCAACGGTTACCCATGCTTAACAACAGATTACTTCGCCATGTTTGGTTTCGTTAAAATTGCCAAAAAAATTAAGGAAAATAAAGAAAAAAAATTGTCAAAGTTTTTGCACGCTTTTTAGAGAACGTGCTGTATTTCTGTAGACCACATCCCACCTCAGTTGTAGGTGCCAATTTTTGTGGTTGCATCTTTTGTGATCCTTGTTCAGAGAAAAATATAAAAAAAATAGTGAAAAAATAAAAAAAATTTGATTCCTACTAGTGCCTTTTGGAAAAATCAGGGAAAAATTTAGGAAAAAGAAAAAATCCAGGTTATTTGCTTGTTCTGTCCGTTCTTTCCATCGTCCTTTGTTTTCACCATGTTGCGCTACGTCTCGACACGTCTTAGCCCGCAGCTGTGATTTGTACTTTGGATCTGGATTGAATAATCGCTAATCTGCTTTCGTTAATTGCTAATCCTTGCTGTCATATTGTGTGCCTACCCATAGCTCCACATATTCTTCTGTCAGCATAGGTTCATCTTGCAACGGTTACCCACGCTTAACAACAGATTGCTTCGCCCTGTTTGGTTTCGTTAAAATTGCCAAAAAAATTCAATAAAATAAAGAAAATAAAATTGTCAATGTTTTTGCACGCTTTTCAGAGAACGTGCTGTATTTCTGTAGACCACATCCCACCTCAGTTGTAGGTGCCAATTTTTGTGGTTGCATCTTTTGTGATCCTTGTTCGGAGAAAAATATAAAAAATAGTGAAAAAATAAAAAAAAAATTGATTCCTACTAGTGCCTTTTGGAAAAATCAGGGAAAAATTCAGGAAAAAGGAAAAATCCAGGTTATTTGCTTGTTCTGTGCGTTCGTTCCATCGTCCTTTGTTTTCACCTTGTTGCGCTACGTCTCGACACGTCTTAGCCAGCAGCTATAATTTGTACTTTGGATCTGGATTGAACAATCGGTAATCTGCTTTCCTTAATTGCTAATCCTTGCTGTCATATTGTGTGCCTACCCATAGCTGCACATATTCTCAGCACAGGTTCATCTTGCAACTGTTACCCACGCTTAACAACAGATTGCTTCGCCCTATTTGGTTTCGTTAAAATTGCCAAAAAAATTCAGGAAAATAAAGAAAAAAATTGTCAAAGTTTTTGCACGCTTTTCAGAGAACGTGCTGTATTTCTGTAGACCACATCCCCACCTCAGTTGTAGGTGCCAATTTTTGTGGTTGCATCTTTTGTGATCCTTGTTCAGAGAAAAATATAAAAAATAGTGAAAAAATAAAAAAAATTGATTCCTACTAGTGCCTTTTGGAAAAATCAGGGAAAAATTCAGAAAAAAGGAAAAATCCAGGTTATTTGCTTGTTCTGTGCGTTCTTTCCATCGTCCTTTGTTTTCACCTTGTTGCGCTACGTCTCGACACGTCTTAGCCAGCAGCTGTGATTTGTACTTTGGATCTGGATTGAACAATCGCTAATCTGCTTTCGTTAATTGCTAATCCTTGCTGTCATATTGTGTGCCTACCCATAGCTCCACATATTCTTCTGTCAGCACAGGTTCATCTTGCAACGGTTACCCACGCTTAACAACAGATTGCTTTGCCCTGTTTGGTTTCGTTAAAATTGCCAAAAAAATTTAGGAAAATAAAAAAAAAAAATTTGTCAAAGTTTTTGCACGCTTTTCAGAGAACGTGCTGTATTTCTGTAGACCACATCCCACCTCAGTTGTAGGTGCCAATTTTTGTGGTTGCATCTTTTGTGATCCTTGTTCAGAGAAAAATATAAAAAAATAGTGAAAAAATAAAAAAAAATTGATTCCTACTAGTGCCTTTTGGAAAAATCAGGGAAAAATTCAGAAAAAAGAAAAAATCCAGGTTATTTGCTTGTTCTGTGCGTTCTTTCCATCGTCCTTTGTTTTCACCTTGTTGCGCTACGTCTCGACACGTCTTAGCCAGCAGCTGTAATTTGTACTTTGGATCTGGATTGAACAATCGGTAATCTGCTTTCCTTAATTGCTAATCCTTGCTGTCATATTGTGTGCCTACCCATAGCTGCACATATTCTCAGCACAGGTTCATCTTGCAACTGTTACCCATGCTTAACAACAGATTGCTTCGCCCTATTTGGTTTCGTTAAAATTGCCAAAAAAATTCAGGAAAATAAAGAAAAAAATTGTCAAAGTTTTTGCACGCTTTTCAGAGAACGTGCTGTATTTCTGTAGACCACATCCCACCTCAGTTGTAGGTGCCAATTTTTATGGTTGCATCTTTTGTGATCCTTGTTCAGAGAAAAATATAAAAAAATAGTGAAAAAATAAAAAAAATTGATTCCTACTAGTGCCTTTTGGAAAAATCAGGGAAAAATTCAGAAAAAAGGAAAAATCCAGGTTATTTGCTTGTTCTGTGCGTTCTTTCCATCGTCCTTTGTTTTCACCTTGTTGCGCTACGTCTCGACACGTCTTAGCCAGCAGCTGTGATTTGTACTTTGGATCTGGATTGAACAATCGCTAATCTGCTTTCGTTAATTGCTAATCCTTGCTGTCATATTGTGTGCCTACCCATAGCTCCACATATTCTTCTGTCAGCATAGGTTCATCTTGCAACGGTTACCCACGCTTAACAACAGATTGCTTCGCCCTGTTTGGTTTCGTTAAAATTGCCAAAAAAATTCAATAAAATAAAGAAAAAAAATTGTCAAAGTTTTTGCACGCTTTTCAGAGAACGTGCTGTATTTCTGTAGACCACATCCCACCTCAGTTGTAGGTGCCAATTTTTGTGGTTGCATCTTTTGTGATCCTTGTTCGGAGAAAAATATAAAAAAATAGTGAAAAAATAAAAAAAATTGATTCCTACTAGTGCCTTTTGGAAAAATCAGGGAAAAATTCAGGAAAAAGGAAAAATCCAGGTTATTTGCTTGTTCTGTGCGTTCGTTCCATCGTCCTTTGTTTTCACCTTGTTGCGCTACGTCTCGACACGTCTTAGCCAGCAGCTATAATTTGTACTTTGGATCTGGATTGAACAATCGGTAATCTGCTTTCCTTAATTGCTAATCCTTGCTGTCATATTGTGTGCCTACCCATAGCTGCACATATTCTCAGCACAGGTTCATCTTGCAACTGTTACCCACGCTTAACAACAGATTGCTTCGCCCTATTTGGTTTCGTTAAAATTGCCAAAAAAATTCAGGAAAATAAAGAAAAAAATTGTCAAAGTTTTTGCACGCTTTTCAGAGAACGTGCTGTATTTCTGTAGACCACATCCCACCTCAGTTGTAGGTGCCAATTTTTGTGGTTGCATCTTTTGTGATCCTTGTTCAGAGAAAAATATAAAAAAATAGTGAAAAAATAAAAAAAAATTGATTCCTACTAGTGCCTTTTGGAAAAATCAGGGAAAAATTCAGAAAAAAGGAAAATCCAGGTTATTTGCTTGTTCTGTGCGTTCTTTCCATCGTCCTTTGTTTTCACCTTGTTGCGCTACGTCTCGACACGTCTTAGCCAGCAGCTGTGATTTGTACTTTGGATCTGGATTGAACAATCGCTAATCTGCTTTCGTTAATTGCTAATCCTTGCTGTCATATTGTGTGCCTACCCATAGCTCCACATATTCTTCTGTCAGCACAGGTTCATCTTGCAACGGTTACCCACGCTTAACAACAGATTGCTTTGCCCTGTTTGGTTTCGTTAAAATTGCCAAAAAATTTAGGAAAATAAAGAAAAAAAATTTGTCAAAGTTTTTGCACGCTTTTCAGAGAACGTGCTGTATTTCTGTAGACCACATCCCACCTCAGTTGTAGGTGCCAATTTTTGTGGTTGCATCTTTTGTGATCCTTGTTCAGAGAAAAATATAAAAAAATAGTGAAAAAATAAAAAAAATTTGATTCCTACTAGTGCCTTTTGGAAAAATCAGGGAAAAATTCAGAAAAAAGGAAAAATCCAGGTTATTTGCTTGTTCTGTGCGTTCTTTCCATCGTCCTTTGTTTTCACCTTGTTGCGCTACGTCTCGACACGTCTTAGCCAGCAGCTGTAATTTGTACTTTGGATCTGGATTGAACAATCGGTAATCTGCTTTCCTTAATTGCTAATCCTTGCTGTCATATTGTGTGCCTACCCATAGCTGCACATATTCTCAGCACAGGTTCATCTTGCAACTGTTACCCACGCTTAACAACAGATTGCTTCGCCCTATTTGGTTTCGTTAAAATTGCCAAAAAAATTCAGGAAAATAAAGAAAAAAATTGTCAAAGTTTTTGCACGCTTTTCAGAGAACGTGCTGTATTTCTGTAGACCACATCCCACCTCAGTTGTAGGTGCCAATTTTTGTGGTTGCATCTTTTGTGATCCTTGTTCAGAGAAAAATATAAAAAAATAGTGAAAAAATAAAAAAAAATTGATTCCTACTAGTGCCTTTTGGAAAAATCAGGAAAAAATTCAGAAAAAAGGAAAAATCCAGGTTATTTGCTTGTTCTGTGCGTTCTTTCCATCGTCCTTTGTTTTCACCTTGTTGCGCTACGTCTCGACACGTCTTAGCCAGCAGCTATGATTTGTACTTTGGATCTGGATTGAACAATCGCTAATCTGCTTTCGTTAATTGCTAATCCTTGCTGTCATATTGTGTGCCTACCCATAGCTCCACATATTCTTCTGTCAGCACAGGTTCATCTTGCAACGGTTACCCACGCTTAACAACAGATTGCTTCGCCCTGTTTGGTTTCGTTAAAATTGCCAAAAAAATTCAGGAAAATAAAGAAAAAAAATTTGTCAAAGTTTTTGCACGCTTTTCAGAGAACGTGCTGTATTTCTGTAGACCACATCCCACCTCAGTTGTAGGTGCCAATTTTTGTGGTTGCATCTTTTGTGATCCTTGTTCAGAGAAAAATATAAAAAAATAGTGAAAAAATAAAAAAAATTTGATTCCTACTAGTGCCTTTTGGAAAAATCAGGGAAAAATTCAGAAAAAAGGAAAAATCCAGGTTATTTGCTTGTTCTGTGCGTTCTTTCCATCGTCCTTTGTTTTCACCTTGTTGCGCTACGTCTCGACACGTCTTAGCCAGCAGCTGTGATTTGTACTTTGGATCTGGATTGAACAATCGCTAATCTGCTTTCGTTAATTGCTAATCCTTGCTGTCATATTGTGTGCCTACCCATAGCTCCACATATTCTTCTGTCAGCATAGGTTCATCTTGCAACGGTTACCCACGCTTAACAACAGATTGCTTCGCCCTGTTTGGTTTCGTTAAAATTGCCAAAAAAATTCAATAAAATAAAGAAAAAAAAATTGTCAAAGTTTTTGCACGCTTTTCAGAGAACGTGCTGTATTTCTGTAGACCACATCCCACCTCAGTTGTAGGTGCCAATTTTTGTGGTTGCATCTTTTGTGATCCTTGTTCGGAGAAAAATATAAAAAAATAGTGAAAAAATAAAAAAAAAATTGATTCCTACTAGTGCCTTTTGGAAAAATCAGGGAAAAATTCAGGAAAAAGGAAAAATCCAGGTTATTTGCTTGTTCTGTGCGTTCGTTCCATCGTCCTTTGTTTTCACCTTGTTGCGCTACGTCTCGACACGTCTTAGCCAGCAGCTATAATTTGTACTTTGGATCTGGATTGAACAATCGGTAATCTGCTTTCCTTAATTGCTAATCCTTGCTGTCATATTGTGTGCCTACCCATAGCTGCACATATTCTCAGCACAGGTTCATCTTGCAACTGTTACCCACGCTTAACAACAGATTGCTTCGCCCTATTTGGTTTCGTTAAAATTGCCAAAAAAATTCAGGAAAATAAAGAAAAAATTGTCAAAGTTTTTGCACGCTTTTCAGAGAACGTGCTGTATTTCTGTAGACCACATCCCACCTCAGTTGTAGGTGCCAATTTTTGTGGTTGCATCTTTTGTGATCCTTGTTCAGAGAAAAATATAAAAAAATAGTGAAAAAATAAAAAAAAATTGATTCCTACTAGTGCCTTTTGGAAAAATCAGGGAAAAATTCAGAAAAAAGGAAAAATCCAGGTTATTTGCTTGTTCTGTGCGTTCTTTCCATCGTCCTTTGTTTTCACCTTGTTGCGCTACGTCTCGACACGTCTTAGCCAGCAGCTGTGATTTGTACTTTGGATCTGGATTGAACAATCGCTAATCTGCTTTCGTTAATTGCTAATCCTTGCTGTCATATTGTGTGCCTACCCATAGCTCCACATATTCTTCTGTCAGCACAGGTTCATCTTGCAACGGTTACCCACGCTTAACAACAGATTGCTTTGCCCTGTTTGGTTTCGTTAAAATTGCCAAAAAAATTTAGGAAAATAAAGAAAAAAAATTTGTCAAAGTTTTTGCACGCTTTTCAGAGAACGTGCTGTATTTCTGTAGACCACATCCCACCTCAGTTGTAGGTGCCAATTTTTGTGGTTGCATCTTTTGTGATCCTTGTTCAGAGAAAAATATAAAAAAATAGTGAAAAAATAAAAAAAATTTGATTCCTACTAGTGCCTTTTGGAAAAATCAGGGAAAAATTCAGAAAAAAGGAAAAATCCAGGTTATTTGCTTGTTCTGTGCGTTCTTTCCATCGTCCTTTGTTTTCACCTTGTTGCGCTACGTCTCGACACGTCTTAGCCAGCAGCTGTAATTTGTACTTTGGATCTGGATTGAACAATCGGTAATCTGCTTTCCTTAATTGCTAATCCTTGCTGTCATATTGTGTGCCTACCCATAGCTGCACATATTCTCAGCACAGGTTCATCTTGCAACTGTTACCCACGCTTAACAACAGATTGCTTCGCCCTATTTGGTTTCGTTAAAATTGCCAAAAAAATTCAGGAAAATAAAGAAAAAAATTGTCAAAGTTTTTGCACGCTTTTCAGAGAACGTGCTGTATTTCTGTAGACCACATCCCACCTCAGTTGTAGGTGCCAATTTTTGTGGTTGCATCTTTTGTGATCCTTGTTCAGAGAAAAATATAAAAAAATAGTGAAAAAATAAAAAAAAAATTGATTCCTACTAGTGCCTTTTGGAAAAATCAGGAAAAAATTCAGAAAAAAGGAAAAATCCAGGTTATTTGCTTGTTCTGTGCGTTCTTTCCATCGTCCTTTGTTTTCACCTTGTTGCGCTACGTCTCGACACGTCTTAGCCAGCAGCTATGATTTGTACTTTGGATCTGGATTGAACAATCGCTAATCTGCTTTCGTTAATTGCTAATCCTTGCTGTCATATTGTGTGCCTACCCATAGCTCCACATATTCTTCTGTCAGCACAGGTTCATCTTGCAACGGTTACCCACGCTTAACAACAGATTGCTTTGCCCTGTTTGGTTTCGTTAAAATTGCCAAAAAAATTTAGGAAAATAAAGAAAAAAAATTTGTCAAAGTTTTTGCACGCTTTTCAGAGAACGTGCTGTATTTCTGTAGACCACATCCCACCTCAGTTGTAGGTGCCAATTTTTGTGGTTGCATCTTTTGTGATCCTTGTTCAGAGAAAAATATAAAAAAATAGTGAAAAAATAAAAAAAATTTGATTCCTACTAGTGCCTTTTGGAAAAATCAGGGAAAAATTCAGAAAAAAGGAAAAATCCAGGTTATTTGCTTGTTCTGTGCGTTCTTTCCATCGTCCTTTGTTTTCACCTTGTTGCGCTACGTCTCGACACGTCTTAGCCAGCAGCTGTAATTTGTACTTTGGATCTGGATTGAACAATCGGTAATCTGCTTTCCTTAATTGCTAATCCTTGCTGTCATATTGTGTGCCTACCCATAGCTGCACATATTCTCAGCACAGGTTCATCTTGCAACTGTTACCCACGCTTAACAACAGATTGCTTCGCCCTATTTGGTTTCGTTAAAATTGCCAAAAAAATTCAGGAAAATAAAGAAAAAAATTGTCAAAGTTTTTGCACGCTTTTCAGAGAACGTGCTGTATTTCTGTAGACCACATCCCACCTCAGTCGTAGGTGCCAATTTTTGTGGTTGCATCTTTTGTGATCCTTGTTCAGAGAAAAATATAAAAAAATAGTGAAAAAATAAAAAAAATTGATTCCTACTAGTGCCTTTTGGAAAAATCAGGGAAAAATTCAGAAAAAAGGAAAAATCCAGGTTATTTGCTTGTTCTGTGCGTTCTTTCCATCGTCCTTTGTTTTCACCTTGTTGCGCTACGTCTCGACACGTCTTAGCCAGCAGCTGTGATTTGTACTTTGGATCTGGATTGAACAATCGCTAATCTGCTTTCGTTAATTGCTAATCCTTGCTGTCATATTGTGTGCCTACCCATAGCTCCACATATTCTTCTGTCAGCATAGGTTCATCTTGCAACGGTTACCCACGCTTAACAACAGATTGCTTCGCCCTGTTTGGTTTCGTTAAAATTGCCAAAAAAAATTCAATAAAATAAAGAAAAAAAATTGTCAAAGTTTTTGCACGCTTTTCAGAGAACGTGCTGTATTTCTGTAGACCACATCCCACCTCAGTTGTAGGTGCCAATTTTTGTGGTTGCATCTTTTGTGATTCTTGTTCGGAGAAAAATATAAAAAATAGTGAAAAAATAAAAAAAAAATTGATTCCTACTAGTGCCTTTTGGAAAAATCAGGGAAAAATTTAGGAAAAAGGAAAAATCCAGGTTATTTGCTTGTTCTGTGCGTTCGTTCCATCGTCCTTTGTTTTCACCTTGTTGCGCTACGTCTCGACACGTCTTAGCCAGCAGCTATAATTTGTACTTTGGATCTGGATTGAACAATCGGTAATCTGCTTTCCTTAATTGCTAATCCTTGCTGTCATATTGTGTGCCTACCCATAGCTGCACATATTCTCAGCACAGGTTCATCTTGCAACTGTTACCCACGCTTAACAACAGATTGCTTCGCCCTATTTGGTTTCGTTAAAATTGCCAAAAAAATTCAGGAAAATAAAGAAAAAAATTGTCAAAGTTTTTGCACGCTTTTCAGAGAACGTGCTGTATTTCTGTAGACCACATCCCACCTCAGTTGTAGGTGCCAATTTTTGTGGTTGCATCTTTTGTGATCCTTGTTCAGAGAAAAATATAAAAAAATAGTGAAAAAATAAAAAAAAATTGATTCCTACTAGTGCCTTTTGGAAAAATCAGGGAAAAATTCAGAAAAAAGGAAAAATCCAGGTTATTTGCTTGTTCTGTGCGTTCTTTCCATCGTCCTTTGTTTTCACCTTGTTGCGCTACGTCTCGACACGTCTTAGCCAGCAGCTGTGATTTGTACTTTGGATCTGGATTGAACAATCGCTAATCTGCTTTCGTTAATTGCTAATCCTTGCTGTCATATTGTGTGCCTACCCATAGCTCCACATATTCTTCTGTCAGCACAGGTTCATCTTGCAACGGTTACCCACGCTTAACAACAGATTGCTTTGCCCTGTTTGGTTTCGTTAAAATTGCCAAAAAAATTTAGGAAAATAAAGAAAAAAAATTTGTCAAAGTTTTTGCACGCTTTTCAGAGAACGTGCTGTATTTCTGTAGACCACATCCCACCTCAGTTGTAGGTGCCAATTTTTGTGGTTGCATCTTTTATGATCCTTGTTCAGAGAAAAATATAAAAAAATAGTGAAAAAATAAAAAAAATTTGATTCCTACTAGTGCCTTTTGGAAAAATCAGGGAAAAATTCAGAAAAAAGGAAAAATCCAGGTTATTTGCTTGTTCTGTGCGTTCTTTCCATCGTCCTTTGTTTTCACCTTGTTGCGCTACGTCTCGACACGTCTTAGCCAGCAGCTGTAATTTGTACTTTGGATCTGGATTGAACAATCGGTAATCTGCTTTCCTTAATTGCTAATCCTTGCTGTCATATTGTGTGCCTACCCATAGCTGCACATATTCTCAGCACAGGTTCATCTTGCAACTGTTACCCACGCTTAACAACAGATTGCTTCGCCCTATTTGGTTTCGTTAAAATTGCCAAAAAAATTCAGGAAAATAAAGAAAAAAATTGTCAAAGTTTTTGCACGCTTTTCAGAGAACGTGCTGTATTTCTGTAGACCACATCCCACCTCAGTTGTAGGTGCCAATTTTTGTGGTTGCATCTTTTGTGATCCTTGTTCAGAGAAAAATATAAAAAAATAGTGAAAAAATAAAAAAAAAATTGATTCCTACTAGTGCCTTTTGGAAAAATCAGGAAAAAATTCAGAAAAAAGGAAAAATCCAGGTTATTTGCTTGTTCTGTGCGTTCTTTCCATCGTCCTTTGTTTTCACCTTGTTGCGCTACGTCTCGACACGTCTTAGCCAGCAGCTATGATTTGTACTTTGGATCTGGATTGAACAATCGCTAATCTGCTTTCGTTAATTGCTAATCCTTGCTGTCATATTGTGTGCCTACCCATAGCTCCACATATTCTTCTGTCAGCACAGGTTCATCTTGCAACGGTTACCCACGCTTAACAACAGATTGCTTCGCCCTGTTTGGTTTCGTTAAAATTGCCAAAAAAATTCAGGAAAATAAAGAAAAAAAATTGTCAAAGTTTTTGCACGCTTTTCAGAGAACGTGCTGTATTTCTGTAGACCACATCCCACCTCAGTTGTAGGTGCTAATTTTTGTGGTTGCATCTTTTGTGATCCTTGTTCAGAGAAAAATATAAAAAAATAGTGAAAAAATAAAAAAAATTTGATTCCTACTAGTGCCTTTTGGAAAAATCAGGGAAAAATTCAGAAAAAAGGAAAAATCCAGGTTATTTGCTTGTTCTGTGCGTTCTTTCCATCGTCCTTTGTTTTCACCTTGTTGCGCTGTTTTCACCTTGTTGCGCTACGTCTCGACACGTCTTAGCCAGCAGCTATGATTTGTACTTTGAATCTGGATTGAACAATCGCTAATCTGCTTTCGTTAATTGCTAATCCTTGCTGTCATATTGTGTGCCTACCCATAGCTCCACATATTCTTCTATCAGCACAGGTTCATCTTGCAACGGTTACCCACGCTTAACAACAGATTGCTTCGCCCTGTTTGGTTTCGTTAAAATTGCCAAAAAAATTTAGGAAAATAAAGAAAAAAAAATTGTCAAAGTTTTTGCACGCTTTTCGGAGAATGTGCTGTATTTCTATAGACCACATCCCACCTCAGTTGTAGGTGCCAATTTTTGTGGTTGCATCTTTTGTGATCCTTGTTCAGAGAAAAATATAAAAAAAATAGTGAAAAAATAAAAAAAATTGATTCCTACTAGTGCCATTTGGAAAAATCAGGGAAAAATTCAGGAAAAAGAAAAAATCCAGGTTATTTGCTTGTTCTGTGCGTTCTTTCCATCGTCCTTTGTTTTCACCTTGTTGCGCTACGTCTCGACACGTCTTAGCCAGCAGCTGTGATTTGTACTTTGGATCTGGATTGAACAATCGCTAAACTGCTTTCGTTAATTGCTAATCCTTGCTATCATATTGTGTGCCTACCTATAGCTCCACATATTCTTCTGTCAGCACAGGTTCATCTTGCAACTGTTACCCACGCTTAACAACAGATTGCTTCACCCTGTTTGGTTTCGTTAAAATTGACAAAAAAATTCAGGAAAATAAAGAAAAGAAATTGTCAAAGTTTTTGCACGCTTTTCAGAGAACGTGCTGTATTTCTGTAGACAACATCCCACCTCAGTTGTAGGTGCCAATTTTTGTGGTTGCATCTTTTGTGATCCTTGTTCAGAGAAAAATATAAAAAATAGTAAAAAAATAAAAAAAAATTGATTCCTACAAGTGCCTTTTGGAAAAATCAGGGAAAAATTCAGGAAAAAGGAAAAATCCAGGTTATTTGCTTGTTCTGTGCGTTCTTTCCATCGCCCTTTGTTTTCACCTTGTTGCGCTACGTCTCGACACGTCTTAGCCAGCAGCTGTGATTTGTACTTTGTATCTAGATTGAACAATCGCTAATCTGCTTTCGTTAATTGCTAATCCTTGCTGTCATATTGTGTTTCTACCCATAGCTCCACATATTCTTCTGTCAGCACAGGTTCATCTTGCAACTGTTACCCATGCTTAACAATAGATTGCTTCGCCTTGTTTGGTTTCGTTAAAATTGCCAAAAAAATTCAGGAAAATAAAGAAAAAAAATTGTCAAAGTTTTTGCACGCTTTTCAGAGAACGTGTTGTATTTCTGTAGACCACATCCCACCTTAGTTGTAGGTGCCAATTTTTGTGGTTGCATGTTTTGTGATCCTTGTTCAGAGAAAAATATAAAAAAATAGTGAAAAAATAAAAAAAATTTGATTCCTACTAGTGCCTTTTGGAAAAATCAGGGAAAAATTCAGGAAAAAGGAAAAATCCAGGTTATTTGCTTGTTCTGTGCGTTCTTTCCATTGTCCTTTGTTTTCACCTTGTTGCACTACGTCTCGACACGTCTTAGCCAGCAGCTGTGATTTGTACTTTGGATCTAGATTGAACAATCGCTAATCTGCTTTCGTTAATTGCTAATCCTTGGTGTCATATTGTGTGCCTACCCATAGCTGCACATATTCTTCTGTCAGCACAGGTTCATCTTGCAACAGTTACCCACGCTTAACAACAGATTGCTTCACCCTGTTTGGTTTCGTTAAAATTGCCAAAAAAATTCAGGAAAAATAGAAAAAAAAATTATCAAAGTTTTTGCACGCTTTTCAGAGAACGTGCTGTATTTCTGTAGACCACATCCCACCTCAGTTGTAGGTGCCAATTTTTGTGGTTGCATCTTTTGTGATCCTTGTTCAGAGAAAAATATAAAAAAAATAGTGAAAAAATAAAAAAATTTGATTCCTACTAGTGCCTTTTGGAAAAATTAGGGAAAAATTTAGGAAAAAGGAAAAATCCAGGTTATTTGCTTGTTCTGTGCATTCTTTCCATCGTCCTTTGTTTTCACCTTGTTGCGCTACGTCTCGACACGTCTTAGCCAGCAGCTGTGATTTGTACTTTGGATCTATATTGAACAATCGCTAATCTGCTTTCGTTAATTGCTAATCCTTGCTGTCATATTGTGTGCCTACCCATAGCTCCACATATTCTTCTGTCAGCACAGGTTCATCTTGCAACTGTTACCCACGCTCAACAACAGATTGCTTCACCCTGTTTGGTTTCGTTAAAATTGCCAAAAAAATTCAGGAAAAAATAAAGGAAAGAAATTGTCAAAGTTTTTGCACGCTTTTCAGAGAACGTGCTGTATTTCTGTAGACCACATCCCACCTCAGTTGTAGGTGCCAATTTTTGTGGTTGCATCTTTTGTGATCCTTGTTCAGAGAAAAATATAAAAAAAAATAGTGAAAAAATAAAAAAAATAGATTGCTACTAGTGCCTTTTGGAAAAATCAGGGAAAAATTCAGGAAAAATGAAAAATCCAGGTTATTTGCTTGTTCTATGCGTTCTTTCCATCGTCCTTTGTTTTCACCTTGTTGCGCTACGTCTCGACACGTCTTAGCCAGCAACTGTGATTTGTACTTTGGATCTGGATTGAACAATCGCTAATCTGCTTTCGTTAATTGCTAATCCTTGCTGTCATATTGTGTGCCTACCCATAGCTCCACATATTTTTCTGTCTGCACAGGTTCATCTTGCAACGGTTACCCACGCTTAACAACAGATTGCTTCGCCCTGTTTGGTTTCGTTAAAATTGCCAAAAAAATTCAGGAAAATAAAGAAAAGAAATTGTCAAAGTTTTTGCACGCTTTTCAGAGAACGTGCTGTATTTCTGTAGACCACATCCCACCTCAGTTGTAGGTGCCAATTTTTGTGGTTGCATCTTTTGTGATCCTTGTTCAGAGAAAAATATAAAAAAATAGTGAAAAAATAAAAAAAAATTGATTCCTACTAGTGCCTTTTGGAAAAATCAGGGAAAAATTCAGAAAAAAGGAAAAATCCAGGTTATTTGCTTGTTCTGTGCGTTCTTTCCATCGTCCTTTGTTTTCACCTTGTTGCGCTACGTCTCGACACGTCTTAGCCAGCAGCTGTGATTTGTACTTTGGATCTGGATTGAACAATCGCTAATCTGCTTTCGTTAATTGCTAATCCTTGCTGTCATATTGTGTGCCTACCCATAGCTCCACATATTCTTCTATCAGCACAGGTTCATCTTGCAACGGTTACCCACGCTTAACAACAGATTGCTTCGCCCTGTTTGGTTTCGTTAAAATTGCCAAAAAAAATTTAGGAAAATAAAGAAAAAAAAATTGTCAAAGTTTTTGCACGCTTTTCAGAGAATATGTTGTATTTCTGTAGACCACATCCCACCTCAGTTGTAGGTGCCAATTTTTGTGGTTGCATCTTTTGTGATCCTTGTTCAGAGAAAAATATAAAAAAAAATAGTGAAAAAATAATAAAAAAATTGATTCCTACTAGTGCCTTTTGGAAAAATCAGGGAAAAATTTAGGAAAAAGAAAAAATCCAGGTTATTTGCTTGTTCTGTGCGTTCTTTCCATCGTCCTTTGTTTTCACCTTGTTGCGCTACGTCTCGACACGTCTTAGCCAGCAGCTGTGATTCGTACTTTGGATCTGGATTGAACAATCGCTAAACTGCTTTCGTTAATTGCTAATCCTTGCTGTCATATTGTGTGCCTACCTATAGCTCCACATATTCTTCTGTCAGCACAGGTTCATCTTGCAACTGTTACCCACACTTAACAACAGATTGCTTCACCCTGTTTGGTTTCGTTAAAATTGCCAAAAAAAATTTAGGAAAATAAAGAAAAGAAATTGTCAAAGTTTTTGCACGCTTTTCAGAGAACATGCTGTATTTCTGTAGACAACATCCCACCTCAGTTGTAGGTGCCAATTTTTGTAGTTGCATCTTTTGTGATCCTTGTTCAGAGAAAAATATAAAAATAGTGAAAAAATAAAAAAAATTTAATTCCTACAAGTGCCTTTTGGAAAAATCAGGGAAAAATTCAGGAAAAAGGAAAAATCCAGGTTATTTGCTTGTTCTGTGCGTTCTTTCCATCGCCCTTTGTTTTCACCTTGTTGCGCTACGTCTCGACACGTCTTAGCCAGCAGCTGTGATTTGTACTTTGTATCTAGATTGAACAATCGCTAATCTGCTTTCGTTAATTGCTAATCCTTGCTGTCATATTGTGTTTCTACCCATAGCTCCACATATTCTTCTGTCAGCACAGGTTCATCTTGCAACTGTTACCCATGCTTAACAACAGATTGCTTCGCCTTGTTTGGTTTCGTTAAAATTGCCAAAAAAATTCAGGAAAATAAAGAAAAAAAATTGTCAAAGTTTTTGCACGCTTTTCAGAGAACGTGTTGTATTTCTGTAGACCACATCCCACCTCAGTTGTAGGTGCCAATTTTTGTGGTTGCATGTTTTGTGATCCTTGTTCAGAGAAAAATATAAAAAAATAGTGAAAAAATAAAAAAAAAATTGATTCCTACTAGTGCCTTTTGGAAAAATCAGGGAAAAATTCAGGAAAAAGGAAAAATCCAGGTTATTTGCTTGTTCTGTGCGTTCTTTCCATTGTCCTTTGTTTTCACCTTGTTGCACTACGTCTCGACACGTCTTAGCCAGCAGCTGTGATTTGTACTTTGGATCTAGATTGAACAATCGCTAATCTGCTTTCGTTAATTGCTAACACTTGGTGTCATATTGTGTGCCTACCCATAGCTGCACATATTCTTCTGTCAGCACAGGTTCATCTTGCAACAGTTACCCACGCTTAACAACAGATTGCTTCACCCTGTTTGGTTTCGTTAAAATTGCCAAAAAAATTCAGGAAAAAAAGAAAAAAAAATTATCAAAGTTTTTGCACGCTTTTCAGAGAACGTGCTGTATTTCTGTAGACCACATCCCACCTCAGTTGTAGGTGCCAATTTTTGTGGTTGCATCTTTTGTGATCCTTGTTCAGAGAAAAATATAAAAAAATAGTGAAAAAATAAAAAAATTTGATTCCTACTAGTGCCTTTTGGAAAAATTAGGGAAAAATTCAGGAAAAAGGAAAAAATCCAGGTTATTTGCTTGTTCTGTGCATTCTTTCCATCGTCCTTTGTTTTCACCTTGTTGCGCTACGTCTCGACACGTCTTAGCCAGCAGCTGTGATTTGTACTTTGGATCTATATTGAACAATCGCTAATCTGCTTTCGTTAATTGCTAATCCTTGCTGTCATATTGTGTGCCTACCCATAGCTCCACATATTCTTCTGTCAGCACAGGTTCATCTTGCAACTGTTACCCACGCTCAACAACAGATTGCTTCACCCTGTTTGGTTTCGTTAAAATTGCCAAAAAAATTCAGGAAAATAAAGAAAAGAAATTGTCAAAGTTTTTGCACGCTTTTCAGAGAACGTGCTGTATTTCTGTAGACCACATCCCACCTCAGTTGTAGGTGCCAATTTTTGTGGTTGCATCTTTTGTGATCCTTGTTCAGAGAAAAATATAAAAAAAATAGTGAAAAAATAAAAAAATTTGATTCCTACTAGTGCCTTTTGGAAAAATCAGGGAAAAATTCAGGAAAAAGGAAAAATCCAGGTTATTTGCTAGTTCTGTGCGTTCTTTCCATCGTCCTTTGTTTTCACCTTGTTGCGCTACGTCTCGACACGTCTTAGCCAGCAACTGTGATTTGTACTTTGGATCTGGATTGAACAATCGCTAATCTGCTTTCGTTAATTGCTAATCCTTGCTGTCATATTGTGTGCCTACCCATAGCTCCACATATTTTTCTGTCTGCGCAGGTTCATCTTGCAACGGTTACCCATGCTTAACAACAGATTGCTTCGCCCTGTTTGGTTTCGTTAAAATTGCCAAAAAAATTCAGGAAAATAAAGAAAAAAAATTGTCAAAGTTTTTGCACGCTTTTCAGAGAACGTGCTGTATTTCTGTAGACCACATCCCACCTCAGTTGTAGGTGCCAATTTTTGTGGTTGCATCTTTTGTGATCCTTGTTCAGAGAAAAATATAAAAAAAATAGTGAAAAAATAAAAAAATTTGATTCCTACTAGTGCCTTTTGGAAAAATCAGGGAAAAATTCAGGAAAAAGGAAAAATCCAGGTTATTTGCTAGTTCTGTGCGTTCTTTCCATCGTCCTTTGTTTTCACCTTGTTGCGCTACGTCTCGACACGTCTTAGCCAGCAGCTGTGATTTGTACTTTGGATCTGGATTGAACAATCGCTAATCTGCTTTCCTTAATTGATAATCCTTGCTGTCATATTGTGTGCCTACCCATAGCTCCACATATTCTTCTGTCAGCACAGGTTCATCTTGCAACGGTTACCCATGCTTAACAACAGATTGCTTCGCCATGTTTGGTTTCGTTAAAATTGCCAAAAAACATTCAGGAAAATAAAGAAAAAAATTGTCAAAGTTTTTGCACGCTTTTTAGAGAACGTGCTGTATTTCTGTAGACCACATCCCACCTCAGTTGTAGGTGCCAATTTTTGTGGTTGCATCTTTTGTGATCCTTGTTCAGAGAAAAATATAAAAAAAATAGTGAAAAAATAAAAAAAATTTGATTCCTACTAGTGCCTTTTGGAAAAATCAGGGAAAAATTTAGGAAAAAGGAAAAATCCAGGTTATTTGCTTGTTCTGTCCGTTCTTTCCATCGTCCTTTGTTTTCACCATGTTGCGCTACGTCTCGACACGTCTTAGCCAGCAGCTGTGATTTGTACTTTGGATCTGGATTGAATAATCGCTAATCTGCTTTCGTTAATTGCTAATCCTTGCTGTCATATTGTGTGCCTACCCATAGCTCCACATATTCTTCTGTCAGCATAGGTTCATCTTGCAACGGTTACCCACGCTTAACAACAGATTGCTTCGCCCTGTTTGGTTTCGTTAAAATTGCCAAAAAAATTCAATAAAATAAAGAAAAAAAATTGTCAAAGTTTTTGCACGCTTTTCAGAGAACGTGCTGTATTTCTGTAGACCACATCCCACCTCAGTTGTAGGTGCCAATTTTTGTGGTTGCATCTTTTGTGATCCTTGTTCGGAGAAAAATATAAAAAAATAGTGAAAAAATAAAAAAAATTGATTCCTACTAGTGCCTTTTGGAAAAATCAGGGAAAAATTCAGGAAAAAGGAAAAATCCAGGTTATTTGCTTGTTCTGTGCGTTCTTTCCATCGCCCTTTGTTTTCACCTTGTTGCGCTACGTCTCGACACGTCTTAGCCAGCAGCTGTGATTTGTACTTTGGATCTGGATTGAACAATCGCTAATCTGCTTTCGTTAATTGCTAATCCTTGCTGTCATATTGTGTGCCTACCCATAGCTCCACATATTCTTCTGTCAGCACAGGTTCATCTTGCAACGGTTACCCACGCTTAACAACAGATTGCTTTGCCCTGTTTGGTTTCGTTAAAATTGCCAAAAAAATTTAGGAAAATAAAGAAAAAAAATTTGTCAAAGTTTTTGCACGTTTTTCAGAGAACGTGCTGTATTTCTGTAGACCACATCCCACCTCAGTTGTAGGTGCCAATTTTTGTGGTTGCATCTTTTGTGATCCTTGTTCAGAGAAAAATATAAAAAAATAGTGAAAAAATAAAAAAAATTTGATTCCTACTAGTGCCTTTTGGAAAAATCAGGGAAAAATTTAGGAAAAAGGAAAAATCCAGGTTATTTGCTTGTTCTGTGCGTTCTTTCCATCGTTCTTTGTTTTCACCTTGTTGCGCTACGTCTCGACACGTCTTAGCCAGCAGCTGTGATTTGTACTTTGGATCTGGATTGAACAATCTCTAATCTGCTTTCGTTAATTGCTAATCCTTGCTGTCATATTGTGTGCTTACCCATAGCTCCACATATTCTTCTGTCAGCACAGGTTGATCTTGCAACTGTTACCCTCGCTTAACAACAGATTGCTTCACCCTGTTTGGTTTCGTTAAAATTGCCAAAAAATTTTAGGAAAATAAAGAAAAGAAAAGTTTTTGCACGCTTTTCAGAGAACGTGCTATATTTCTGTAGACCACATCCCACCTCAGTTGTAGGTACCAATTTTTATGGTTGCATCTTTTGTGATCCTTGTTCAGAGAAAAATATAAAAAAATAGTGAAAAAATAAAAAAAATTGATTCCTACTAGTGCCTTTTGGAAAAATCAGGGAAAAATTCAGAAAAAAGGAAAAATCAGGTTATTTGCTTGTTCTGTGCGTTCTTTCCATCGTCCTTTGTTTTCACCTTGTTGCGCAACGTCTCAACACGTCTTAGCCAACAGCTGTGATTTGTACTTTAGATCTGGATTGAACAATCGCTAATCTGCTTTCGTTAATTGCTAATCCTTGTAGTCATATTGTGTGCCTACCCATAGCTCCACATATTCTTCTGTCAGCACAGGTTCATCTTGTAACTGTTACCCACGCTCAACAACAGATTGCTTCGCCCTGTTTGGTTTCGTTAAAATTGCCAAAAAAATTAAGGAAAATAAAGAAAAAAAATTGTCAAAGTTTTTGCACGCTTTTCAGAGAACGTGCTGTATTTCTGTAGACCACATCCCACCTCAGTTGTATGTGCCAATTTTTGTGGTTGCATATTTTGTGATCCTTGTTCAGAGAAAAATATAAAAAAAATAGTGAAAAAATAAAAAAAATTTGATTCCTACTAGTGCCTTTTGGAAAAATCAGGGAAAAATTCAGAAAAAAGGAAAAATCAAGGTTATTTGCTTGTTCTGAGCGTTCTTTCCATCGTCCTTTGTTTTCACCTTGTTGCGCTACGTCTCGACACGTCTTAGCCAGCAGCTGTGATTTGTACTTTGGATCTGGATTGAACAATCGCTAATCTGCTTTCGTTAATTGCTAATCCTTGCTGTCATATTGTGTGCCTACCCATAGCTCCACATATTCTTCTGTCAGCACAGGTTCATCTTGCAACGGTTACCCATGCTTAACAACAGATTGCTTCGCCCTGTTTGGTTTCGTTAAAATTGCCAAAAAAATTCAGGAAAATAAAGAAAAAAAATTGTCAAAGTTTTTGCACGCTTTTCAGAGAACGTGCTGTATTTCTGTAGACCACATCCCACCTCAGTTGTAGGTGCCAATTTTTGTGGTTGCATCTTTTGTGATCCTTGTTCAGAGAAAAATATAAAAAAATAGTGAAAAAATAAAAAAAATTTGATTCCTACTAGGGCCTTTTGAAAAAATCAGGGAAAAATTCAGGAAAAAGCAAAAATCCAGGTTATTTGCTTGTTCTGTGCGTTCTTTCCATCGTCCTTTGTTTTCACCTTGTTGTGCTACGTCTCGACACGTCTTAGCCAGCAGCTGTGATTTGTACTTTGGATCTGGATTGAACAATCGCTAATCTGCTTTCGTTAATTGCTAATCCTTGCTGTCATATTGTGTGCCTACCCATAGCTCCACATATTCTTCTGTCAGCACAGGTTCATCTTGCAACGGTTACCCATGCTTAACAACAGATTGCTTCGCCCTGTTTGGTTTCGTTAAAATTGCCAAAAAAAAATTCAGGAAAATAAAGAAAAAAATTGTCAAAGTTTTTGCACGCTTTTCAGAGAATGTGCTGTATTTCTGTAGACCACATCCCACCTCAGTTGTAGGTGCCAATTTTTGTGGTTGCATCTTTTGTGATCCTTGTTCAGAGAAAAATATAAAAAAATAGTGAAAAAATAAAAAAAAATTTGATTCCTACTAGTGCCTTTTGGAAAAATCAGGGAAAAATTCAGGAAAAAGGAAAAATCCAGGTTATTTGCTTGTTCCGTGCGTTCTTTCCATCGTCCTTTGTTTTCACCTTGTTGCGCTACGTCTCGACACGTCTTAGCCAGCAACTGTGATTTGTACTTTGGATCTGGATTGAACAATCGCTAATCTGCTTTCGTTAATTGCTAATCCTTGTTGTCATATTGTGTGCCTACCCATAGCTCCACATATTCTTCTGTCAGCACAGGTTCATCTTGCAACGGTTACCCACGCTTAACAACAGATTGCTTCGCCCTGTTTGGTTTCGTTAAAATTGCCAAAAAAATTCAGGAAAATAAAGAAAAAAAATGTCAAAGTTTTTGCACGCTTTTCAGAGAACGTGCTGTATTTCTGTAGACCACATCCCACCTCAGTCGTAGGTGCCAATTTTTGTGGTTGCATCTTTTGTGATCCTTGTTCAGAGAAAAATATAAAAAAATAGTGAAAAAATAAAAAAAATTTGATTCCTACTAGTGCCTTTTGGAAAAATCAGGGAAAAATTCAGGAAAAAGGAAAAATCTAGGTTATTTGCTTGTTCCGTGAGTTCTTTCCATCGTCCTTTGTTTTCACCTTGTTGCGCTACGTCTCGACACGTCTTAGCCAGCAGCTGTGATTTGTACTTTGGATCTGGATTGAACAATCGCTAATCTGCTTTCGTTAATTGCTAATCCTTGTTGTCATATTGTGTGCCTACCCATAGCTCCACATATTCTTCTGTCAGCACAGGTTCATCTTGCAACGGTTACCCACGCTTAACAATAGATTTCTTCGCCCTATTTGGTTTCGTTAAAATTGCCAAAAAAATTCAGGAAAATAAAGAAAAAAATTGTCAAAGTTTTTGCACGCTTTTCAGAGAACGTGCTGTATTTCTGTAGACCACATCCCACCTCAGTTGTAGGTGCCAATTTTTGTGGTTGCATCTTTTGTGATCCTTGTTCAGAGAAAAATATAAAAAAATAGTGAAAAAATAAAAAAATTTGATTCCTACTAGTGCCTTTTGGAAAAATCAGGGAAAAATTCAGAAAAAGGAAAAATCCAGGTTATTTGCTTGTTCTGTGCGTTCTTTCCATCGTCCTTTGTTTTCACCTTGTTGCGCTACGTCTCGACACGTCTTAGCCAGCAGCTGTGATTTGTACTTTGGATCTGGATTGAACAATCGCTAATCTGCTTTCGTTAATTGCTAATCCTTGCTGTCATATTGTGTGCCTACCCATAGCTCCACATATTCTTCTTTCAGCACAGGTTCATCTTGCAACGGTTACCCACGCTTAACAACAGATTGCTTCGCCCTGTTTGGTTTCGTTAAAATTGCCAAAAAAATTCACGAAAATAAAGAAAAAAAATTGTCAAAGTTTTTGCACGCTTTTCAGAGAACGTGCTGTATTTCTGTAGACCACATCCCACCTCAGTTGTAGGTGCCAATTTTTGTGGTTGCATCTTTTCTGATCCTTGTTCAGAGAAAAATATAACAAAATAGTGCAAAAATAAAAAAAATTTGATTCCTACTAGTGCCTTTTGGAAAAATTAGGGAAAAATTCAGGAAAAAGGAAAAATCCAGGTTATTTACTTGTTCTGTGCGTTCTTTCCATCGTCCTTTGTTTTCACCTTGTTGTGCTACGTCTCGACACGTCTTAGCCAGCAGCTGTGATTTGTACTTTGGATCTGGATTGAACAATCGCTAATCTGCTTTCGTTAATTGCTAATCCTTGCTGTCATATTGTGTGCCTACCCATAGCTCCACATATTCTTCTGTCAGCACAGGTTCATCTTGCAACGGTTACCCACGCTTAATAACAGATTGCTTTACCCTGTTTGGTTTCGTTAAAATTGCCAAAAAAATTCAGGAAAATAAAGAAAAAAAATTGTCAAAGTTTTTACACGCTTTTCAGAGAACGTGCTGTATTTCTGTAGACCACATCCCACCTCAGTTGTAGGTGCCAATTTTTGTGGTTGCATCTTTTGTGATCCTTGTTCAGAGAAAAATATAAAAAAATAGTGAAAAAATAAAAAAAAATTGATTCCTGCTAGTGCCTTTTGGAAAAATCAGGGAAAAATTCAGAAAAAGGAAAAATCCAGGTTATTTGCTTGTTCTGTGCGTTCTTTCCATCGTCCTTTGTTTTCACCTTGTTGCGCTACGTCTCGACACGTCTTAGCCAGCAGCTGTGATTTGTACTTTGGATCTGGATTGAACAATCGCTAATCTGCTTTCGTTAATTGCTAATCCTTGCTGTCATATTGTGTGCCTACCCATAGCTCCACATATTCTTCTGTCAGCACAGGTTCATCTTGCAACGGTTACCCACGCTTAACAACAGATTGCTTCGCCCTGTTTGGTTTCGTTAAAATTGCCAAAAAAATTCAGGAAAATAAAGAAAAAAAATTGTCAAAGTTTTTGCACGCTTTTCAGAGAACGTGCTTTATTTCTGTAGACCACATCCCACCTCAGTTGTAGGTGCCAATTTTTGTGGTTGCATCTTTTGTGATCCTTGTTCAGAGAAAAATATAAAAAAATAGTGAAAAAATAAAAAAAATTTGATTCCTACTAGTGCCTTTTGGAAAAATCAGGGAAAAATTCAGAAAAAGGAAAAATCTAGGTTATTTGCTTGTTCTGTGCGTTCTTTCCATCGTCCTTTGTTTTCACCTTGTTGCGCTACGTCTCGACACGTCTTAGCGAGCAGCTGTGATTTGTACTTTGGATCTGGATTGAACAATCGCTAATCTGCTTTCGTTAATTGCTAATTCTTGCTGTCATATTGTGTGCCTACCCATAGCTCCACATATTCTTTTGTCAGCACAGGTTCATCTTGCAACGGTTACCCACGCTTAACAACAGATTGCTTCGCCCTGTTTGGTTTCGTTAAAATTGCCAAAAAAATTCAGGAAAATAAAGAAAAAAAATTGTCAAAGTTTTTGCACGCTTTTCAGAGAACGTGCTGTATTTCTGTAGACCACATCCCACCTCAGTTGTAGGTGCCAATTTTTGTGGTTGCATCTTTTGTGATCCTTGTTCAGAGAAAAATATAAAAAAAATAGTGAAAAAATAAAAAAAAATTTGATTCCTACTAGTGCCTTTTGGAAAAATCAGGGAAAAATTCAGAAAAAAGGAAAAATCCAGGTTATTTGCTTGTTCTGTGCGTTCTTTCCATCGTCCTTTGTTTTCACCTTGTTGCGCTACGTCTCGACACGTCTTAGCCAGCAGCTGTGATTTGTACTTTGGATCTGGATTGAACAATCGCTAATCTGCTTTTGTTAATTGCTAATCCTTGCTGTCATATTGTGTGCCTACCCATAGCTCCACATATTCTTCTGTCAGCACAGGTTCATCTTGCAACGGTTACCCACGCTTAACAACAGATTGCTTCGCCCTGTTTGGTTTCGTTAAAATTGCCAAAAAAATTCAGGAAAATAAAGAAAAAAAATTGTCAAAGTTTTTGCACGCTTTTCAGAGAACGTGCTGTATTCTGTAGACCACATCCCACCTCAGTGTAGGTGCCAATTTTTGTGGTTGCATCTTTTGTGATCCTTGTTCAGAGAAAATATAAAAAAATAGTGAAAAAATAAAAAATTTGATTCCTACTAGTGCCTTTTGGAAAAATCAGGGAAAAATTCAGAAAAAGGAAAATCTAGGTTATTTGCTTGTCTGTGCGTTCTTTCCATCGTCCTTGTTTTCACCTTGTTGCGCTACGTCTCGACCCGTCCTTAGCCAGCAGCTGTGATTTGTACTTTGGATCTGGATTGAACAATCGCTAATCTGCTTTCGTTAATTGCTAATTCTTGCTGTCATATTGTGTGCCTACCCATAGCTCACATATTCTTTGTCAGCACAGGTTCATCTTGCACGGTTACCCACGCATAACAACAGATTGCTTCGCCCTGTTTGGTTTCGTTAAAATTGCCAAAAAAATTTAGAAAAATAAAGAAAAAAATTGTCAAAGTTTTTGCACGCTTTTCAGAGAACGTGCTGTATTCTGTAGACCACATCCCACCTCAGTTGTAGGTGCCAATTTTTGTGGTTGCATCTTTTGTGATCCTTGTTCAGAGAAAAATATAAAAAAATAGAGAAAAAATAAAAAAAAATTTGATTCCTACTAGTGCCTTTTGGAAAAATCAGGGGAATAATTCAGGAAAAAGGAAAAATCCAGTTATTTGCTTGTTCTGTGCGTTCTTTCCATCGTCCTTTGTTTTCAGCTTGTTGCGCTATGTCTCGACACGTCTTAGCCAGCAGCTATGATTTGTACTTTGGATCTGGATTGAACAATCGCTAATCTGCTTTCGTTAATTGCTAATCCTTGCTGTCATATTGTGTGCCTACCCATAGCTCCACATATTCTTCTGTCAGCACAGGTTCATCTTGCAACAGGTTACCCACGCTTAACAACAGATTGCTGCTTCGCCCTGTTTGGTTTCGTTAAAATTGCCAAAAAAATTCAGGAAAATAAAGAAAAAAAATTGTCAAAGTTTTTGCACGCTTTTCAGAGAACGTGCTGTATTTCTGTAGACCACATCCCACCTCAGTTGTAGGCCAATTTTTGTGGTTGCATCTTTTGTGATCCTTGTTCAGAGAAAAATATAAAAAAATAGTGAAAATAAAAAAAATTTGATTCCTACTAGTGCCTTTTGGAAAAATCAGGGAAAAATTCAGGAAAAAGGAAAAATCCAGGTTATTTGCTTGTTCTGTGCGTTCTTTCCATCGTCCTTTGTTTTCACCTTGTTGCGCTACGTCTCGACACGTCTTAGCCAGCAGCTGTGATTTGTACTTTGGATCTGGATTGAACAATCGCTAATCTGCTTTTGTTAATTGCTAATCCTTGCTGTCATATTGTGTGCCTACCCATAGCTCCACATATTCTTCTGTCAGCACAGGTTCATCTTGCAACGAAAGTTTTTGCACGCTTTTCAGAGAACGTGCTGTATTTCTGTAGACCACATCCCACCTCAGTTGTAGGTGCCAATTTTTGTGGTTGCATCTTTTGTGATCCTTGTTCAGAGAAAAATATAAAAAAATAGTGAAAAAAATAAAAAAAATTTGATTCCTACTAGTGCCTTTTGGAAAAAATCAGGGAAAAAATTCAGAAAGAAAGGAAAAAATCTAGGTTATTTGCTTGTTCTGTGCGTTCTTTCCATCGTCCTTTGTTTTCACCTTGTTGCGCTACGTCTCGACACGTCTTAGCCAGCAGCTGTGATTTGTACTTTGGATCTGGATTGAACAATCGCTAATCTGCTTTCGTTAATTGCTAATTCTTGCTGTCATATTGTGTGCCTACCCATAGCTCCACATATTCTTTTGTCAGCACAGGTTCATCTTGCAACGGTTACCCACGCTTAACAACAGATTGCTTCGCCCTGTTTGGTTTCGTTAAAATTGCCAAAAAATTTAGGAAAATAAAGAAAAAAAATTGTCAAAGTTTTTGCATGCTTTTCAGAGAACGTGCTGTATTTCTGTAGACCACATCCCACCTCAGTTGTAGGTGCCAATTTTTGTGGTTGCATCTTTTGTGATCCTTGTTCAGAGAAAAATATAAAAAAAATAGAGAAAAAATAAAAAAAATTTGATTCCTACTAGTGCCTTTTGGAAAAATCAGGGAAAAAATTCAGGAAAAAAGGAAAAATCCAGGTTATTTGCTTGTTCTGTGCGTTCTTTCCATCGTCCTTTGTTTTCAGCTTGTTGCGCTATGTCTCGACACGTCCTTAGCCAGCAGCTATGATTTGTACTTTGGATCTGGATTGAACAATCGCTAATCTGCTTTCGTTAATTGCTAATCCTTGCTGTCATATTGTGTGCCTACCCATAGCTCCACATATTCTTCTATCAGCACAGGTTCATCTTGCAACGGTTACCCACGCTTAACAACAGATTGCTTCACCCTGTTTGGTTTCGTTAAAATTGCCAAAAAAATTCAGGAAAATAAAGAAAAAAAATTGTCAAAGTTTTTGCACGCTTTTCAGAGAACGTGCTGTATTTCTGTAGACCACATCCCACCTCAGTTGTAGGTGCCAATTTTTGTGGTTGCATCTTTTGTGATCCTTGTTCAGAGAAAAATATAAAAAAAATAGTGAAAAAATAAAAAAAAATTTGATTCCTACTAGTGCCTTTTGGAAAAATCAGGGAAAAATTCAGAAAAAAGGAAAAATCCAGGTATTTGCTTGTTCTGTGCGTTCTTTCCATCGTCCTTTGTTTTCACCTTGTTGCGCTACGTCTCGACACGTCTTAGCCAGCAGCTGTGATTTGTACTTTGGATCTGGGATTGAACAATCGCTAATCTGCTTTTGTTAATTGCTAAGTCCTTGCTGTCATATTGTGTGCCTACCCATAGCTCCACATATTCTTCTGTCAGCACAGGTTCATCTTGCAACGGTTACCCACGCTAACAACAGATTGCTTCGCCCTGTTTGGTTTCGTTAAAATTGCCAAAAAAATTCAGGAAAATAAAGAAAAAAAATTGTCAAAGTTTTTGCAACGCTTTTCAGAGAACGTGCTGTATTTCTGTAGACCACATCCCACCTCAGTTGTAGGTGCCCAATTTTTGTGGTTGCATCTTTTGTGATCCTTGTTCAGAGAAAAATATAAAAAAATAGTGAAAAAATAAAAAAATTTGATTCCTACTAGTGCCTTTTGGAAAAATCAGGGCAAAATTCAGAAAAAGGAAAAATCTAGGTTATTTGCTTGTTCTGTGCGTTCTTTCCATCGTCCTTTGTTTCACCTTGTTGCGCTACGTCTCGACACGTCTTAGCCAGCAGCTGTGATTTGTACTTTGGATCTGGATTGAACAATCGCTAATCTGCTTTCGTTAATTGCTAATTCTTGCTGTCATATTGTGTGCCTACCCATAGCTCCACATATTCTTTTGTCAGCACAGGTTCATCTTGCAACGGTTACCCACGCTTAACAACAGATTGCTTCGCCCTGTTTGGTTTCGTTAAAATTGCCAAAAAAATATAGAAAAATAAAGAAAAAAATTGTCAAAGTTTTTGCACGCTTTTCAGAGAACGTGCTGTATTTCTGTAGACCACATCCCACCTCAGTTGTAGGTGCCAATTTTTGTGGTTGCATCTTTTGTGATCCTTGTTCAGAGAAAAATATAAAAAAATAGAGAAAAAATAAAAAAAATTTGATTCCTACAAGTGCCTTTTGGAAAAATCAGGGAAAAATTCAGGAAAAAGGAAAAATCCAGGTTATTTGCTTGTTCTGTGCGTTCTTTCCATCGTCCTTTGTTTTCAGCTTGTTGCGCTATGTCTCGACACGTCTTAGCCAGCAGCTATGATTTGTACTTTGGATCTGGATTGAACAATCGCTAATCTGCTTTCGTTAATTGCTAATCCTTGCTGTCATATTGTGTGCCTACCCATAGCTCCACATATTCTTCTGTCAGCACAGGTTCATCTTGCAACGGTTACCCACGCTTAACAACAGATTGCTTCACCCTGTTTGGTTTCATTAAAATTGCCAAAAAAAATTCAGGAAAATAAAGAAAAAAAATTGTCAAAGTTTTTGCACGCTTTTCAGAGAACGTGCTGTATTTCTGTAGACCACATCCCACCTCAGTTGTAGGTGCCAATTTTTGTGGTTGCATCTTTTGTGATCCTTGTTCAGAGAAAAATATAAAAAAAATAGTGAAAAATAAAAAAAATTTGATTCCTACTAGTGCCTTTTGGAAAAATCAGGGAAAAATTCAGGAAAAAGGAAAAATCCAGGTTATTTGCTTGTTCTGTGCGTTCTTTCCATCGTCCTTTGTTTTCACCTTGTTGCGCTACGTCTCGACACGTCTTAGCCAGCAGCTGTGATTTGTACTTTGGATCTGGATTGAACAATCGCTAATCTGCTTTTGTTAATTGCTAATCCTTGCTGTCATATTGTGTGCCTACCCATAGCTCCACATATTCTTCTGTCAGCACAGGTTCATCTTGCAACGGTTACCCACGCTTAACAACAGATTGCTTCGCCCTGTTTGGTTTCGTTAAAATTGCCAAAAAAATTCAGGAAAATAAAGAAAAAAAATTGTCAAAGTTTTTGCACGCTTTTCAGAGAACGTGCTGTATTTCTGTAGACCACATCCCACCTCAGTTGTAGGTGCCAATTTTTGTGGTTGCACCTTTTGTGATCCTTGTTCAGAGAAAAATATAAAAAAATAGTGAAAAAATAAAAAAAATTTGATTCCTACTAGTGCCTTTTGGAAAAATCAGGGAAAAATTCAGAAAAAGGAAAAATATAGGTTATTGCTTGTTCGTGTGCGTTCTTTCCATCGTCCTTTGTTTTTCACCTTGTTGCGCTAACGTCTCGACACGTCTTAGCCAGCAGCTGTGATTTGTACTTTGGATCTGGATTGAACAATCGCTAATCTGCTTTCGTTAATTGCTAATTCTTGCTGTCATATTGTGTGCCTACCCATAGCTCCACATATTCTTTTGTCAGCACAGGTTCATCTTGCAACGGTTACCCACGCTTAACAACAGATTGCTTCGCCCTGTTTGGGTTTCGTTAAAATTGCCAAAAAAATTTAGGAAAATAAAGAAAAAATTGTCAAAGTTTTTGCATGCTTTTCAGAGAACGTGCTGTATTTCTGTAGACCACATCCCACCTCAGTTGTAGGTGCCAATTTTTGTGGTTGCATCTTTTGTGATCCTTGTTCAGAGAAAAATATAAAAAAAATAGAGAAAAAATAAAAAAAATTTGATTCCTACTAGTGCCTTTTGGAAAAATCAGGGGAAAAATTCAGGAAAAAGGAAAAATCCAGGGTATTTGCTTGTTCTGTGCGTTCTTTCCATCGTCCTTTGTTTTCAGCTTGTTGCGCTATGTCTCGACACGTCTTAGCCAGCAGCTATGATTTGTACTTTGGATCTGGATTGAACAATCGCTAATCTGCTTTCGTTAATTGCTAATCCTTGCTGTCATATTGTGTGCCTACCCATAGCTCCACATATTCTTCTGTCAGCACAGGTTCATCTTGCAACGGTTACCCACGCTAACAACAGATTGCTTCACCCTGTTTGGTTTCGTTAAAATTGCCAAAAAAATTCAGGAAAATAAAGAAAAAAAATTGTCAAAGTTTTTGCACGCTTTTCAGAGAACGTGCTGTATTTCTGTAGACCACATCCCACCTCAGTTGTAGGTGCCAATTTTTGTGGTTGCATCTTTGTGATCCTTGTTCAGAGAAAAATATAAAAAAATAGTGAAAAAATAAAAAAATTTGATTCCTACTAGTGCCTTTTGGAAAAATCAGGGAAAAATTCAGAAAAAGGAAAAATCTAGGTTATTTGCTTGTTCTGTGCGTTCTTTCCATCGTCCTTTGTTTTCACCTTGTTGCGCTACGTCTCGACACGTCTTAGCCAGCAGCTGTGATTTGTACTTTGGATCTGGATTGAACAATCGCTAATCTGCTTTCGTTAATTGCTAATTCTTGCTGTCATATTGTGTGCCTACCCATAGCTCCACATATTCTTTTGTCAGCACAGGTTCATCTTGCAACGGTTACCCACGCTTAACAACAGATTGCTTCGCCCTGTTTGGTTTCGTTAAAATTGCCAAAAAAATTTAGGAAAATAAAGAAAAAAATTGTCAAAGTTTTTGCATGCTTTTCAGAGAACGTGCTGTATTTCTGTAGACCACATCCCACCTCAGTTGTAGGTGCCAATTTTTGTGGTTGCATCTTTTGTGATCCTTGTTCAGAGAAAAATATAAAAAAATAGAGAAAAAATAAAAAAAATTTGATTCCTACTAGTGCCTTTTGGAAAAATCAGGGAAAAATTCAGGAAAAAGGAAAAATCCAGGTTATTTGCTTGTTCTGTGCGTTCTTTCCATCGTCCTTTGTTTTCAGCTTGTTGCGCTATGTCTCGACACGTCTTAGCCAGCAGCTATGATTTGTACTTTGGATCTGGATTGAACAATCGCTAATCTGCTTTCGTTAATTGCTAATCCTTGCTGTCATATTGTGTGCCTACCCATAGCTCCACATATTCTTCTGTCAGCACAGGTTCATCTTGCAACGGTTACCCACGCTTAACAACAGATTGCTTCACCCTGTTTGGTTTCGTTAAAATTGCCAAAAAAATTCAGGAAAATAAAGAAAAAAAATTGTCAAAGTTTTTGCACGCTTTTCAGAGAACGTGCTGTATTTCTGTAGACCACATCCCACCTCAGTTGTAGGTGCCAATTTTTGTGGTTGCATCTTTTGTGATCCTTGTTCAGAGAAAAATATAAAAAAAATAGTGAAAAAATAAAAAAAATTTGATTCCTACTAGTGCCTTTTGGAATAATCAGGGAAAAATTCAGGAAAAAGGAAAAATCCAGGTTATTTGCTTGTTCTGTGCGTTCTTTCCATCGTTCTTTGTTTTCACCTTGTTGCGCTACGTCTCGACACGTCTTAGCCAGCAGCTGTGATTTGTACTTTGGATCTGGATTGAACAATCGCTAATCTGCTTTTGTTAATTGCTAATCCTTGCTGTCATATTGTGTGCCTACCCATAGCTCCACATATTCTTCTGTCAGCACAGGTTCATCTTGCAACGGTTACCCACGCTTAACAACAGATTGCTTCGCCCTGTTTGGTTTCGTTAAAATTGCCAAAAAAATTCAGGAAAATAAAGAAAAAAAATTGTCAAAGTTTTTGCACGCTTTTCAGAGAACGTGCTGTATTTCTGTAGACCACATCCCACCTCAGTTGTAGGTGCCAATTTTTGTGGTTGCATCTTTTGTGATCCTTGTTCAGAGAAAAATATAAAAAAATAGTGAAAAAATAAAAAAAATTTGATTCCTACTAGTGCCTTTTGGAAAAATCAGGGAAAAATTCAGAAAAAGGAAAAATCTAGGTTATTTGCTTGTTCTGTGCGTTCTTTCCATCGTCCTTTGTTTTCACCTTGTTGCGCTACGTCTCGACACGTCTTAGCCAGCAGCTGTGATTTGTACTTTGGATCTGGATTGAACAATCGCTAATCTGCTTTCGTTAATTGCTAATTCTTGCTGTCATATTGTGTGCCTACCCATAGCTCCACATATTCTTTTGTCAGCACAGGTTCATCTTGCAACGGTTACCCACGCTTAACAACAGATTGCTTCGCCCTGTTTGGTTTCGTTAAAATTGCCAAAAAAATTTAGGAAAATAAAGAAAAAAATTGTCAAAGTTTTTGCATGCTTTTCAGAGAACGTGCTGTATTTCTGTAGACCACATCCCACCTCAGTTGTAGGTGCCAATTTTTGTGGTTGCATCTTTTGTGATCCTTGTTCAGAGAAAAATATAAAAAAATAGAGAAAAAATAAAAAAAATTTGATTCCTACTAGTGCCTTTTGGAAAAATCAGGGAAAAATTCAGGAAAAAGGAAAAATCCAGGTTATTTGCTTGTTCTGTGCGTTCTTTCCATCGTCCTTTGTTTTCAGCTTGTTGCGCTATGTCTCGACACGTCTTAGCCAGCAGCTATGATTTGTACTTTGGATCTGGATTGAACAATCGCTAATCTGCTTTCGTTAATTGCTAATCCTTGCTGTCATATTGTGTGCCTACCCATAGCTCCACATATTCTTCTGTCAGCACAGGTTCATCTTGCAACGGTTACCCACGCTTAACAACAGATTGCTTCACCCTGTTTGGTTTCGTTAAAATTGCCAAAAAAATTCAGGAAAATAAAGAAAAAAAATTGTCAAAGTTTTTGCACGCTTTTCAGAGAACGTGCTGTATTTCTGTAGACCACATCCCACCTCAGTTGTAGGTGCCAATTTTTGTGGTTGCATCTTTTGTGATCCTTGTTCAGAGAAAAATATAAAAAAAATAGTGAAAAAATAAAAAAAATTTGATTCCTACTAGTGCCTTTTGGAATAATCAGGGAAAAATTCAGGAAAAAGGAAAAATCCAGGTTATTTGCTTGTTCTGTGCGTTCTTTCCATCGTTCTTTGTTTTCACCTTGTTGCGCTACGTCTCGACACGTCTTAGCCAGCAGCTGTGATTTGTACTTTGGATCTGGATTGAACAATCGCTAATCTGCTTTCGTTAATTGCTAATCCTTGCTGTCATATTGTGTGCCTACCCATAGCTCCACATATTCTTCTGTCAGCACAGGTTCATCTTGCAACGGTTACCCACGCTTAACAACAGATTGCTTCGCCCTGTTTGGTTTCGTTAAAATTGCCAAAAAAATTTAGGAAAATAAAGAAAAAAATTATCAAAGTTTTTGCACGCTTTTCAGAGAACGTGCTGTATTTCTGTAGACCACATCCCACCTCAGTTGTAGGTGCCAATTTTTGTGGTTGCATCTTTTGTGATCCTTGTTCAGAGAAAAATATAAAAAAATAGTGAAAAAATAAAAAAAATTTGATTCCTACTAGTGCCTTTTGGAAAAATCAGGGAAAAATTCAGAAAAAGGAAAAATCCAGGTTATTTGCTTGTTCTGTGCGTTCTTTCCATCGTCCTTTGTTTTCACCTTGTTGCGCTACGTCTCGACACGTCTTAGCCAGCAGCTGTGATTTGTACTTTGGATCTATATTGAACAATCGCTAATCTGCTTTCGTTAATTGCTAATCCTTGCTGTCATATTGTGTTTCTACCCATAGCTCCACATATTCTTCTGTCAGCACAGGTTCATCTTGCAACTGTTACCCATGCTTAACAACAGATTGCTTCGCCTTGTTTGGTTTCGTTAAAATTGCCAAAAAAATTCAGGAAAATAAAGAAAAAAAATTGTCAAAGTTTTTGCACGCTTTTCAGAGAACGTGTTGTATTTCTGTAGACCACATCCCACCTCAGTTGTAGGTGCCAATTTTTGTGGTTGCATGTTTTGTGATCCTTGTTCAGAGAAAAATATAAAAAAATAGTGAAAAAATAAAAAAAATTTGATTCCTACTAGTGCCTTTTGGAAAAATCAGGGAAAAATTCAGGAAAAAGGAAAAATCCAGGTTATTTGCTTGTTCTGTGCGTTCTTTCCATTGTCCTTTGTTTTCACCTTGTTGCACTACGTCTCGACACGTCTTAGCCAGCAGCTGTGATTTGTACTTTGGATCTAGATTGAACAATCGCTAATCTGCTTTCGTTAATTGCTAATCCTTGCTGTCATATTGTGTGCCTACCCATAGCTGCACATATTCTTCTGTCAGCACAGGTTCATCTTGCAACAGTTACCCACGCTTAACAACAGATTGCTTCACCCTGTTTGGTTTCGTTAAAATTGCCAAAAAAATTCAGAAAAAAAAGAAAAAAAATTATCAAAGTTTTTGCACGCTTTTCAGAGAACGTGCTGTATTTCTGTAGACCACATCCCACCTCAGTTGTAGGTGCCAATTTTTGTGGTTGCATCTTTTGTGATCCTTGTTCAGAGAAAAATATAAAAAAATAGAGAAAAAATAAAAAAAATTTGATTCCTACTAGTGCCTTTTGGAAAAATCAGGGAAAAATTCAGGAAAAAGGAAAAATCCAGGTTATTTGCTTGTTCTGTGCGTTCTTTCCATCGTCCTTTGTTTTCAGCTTGTTGCGCTATGTCTCGACACGTCTTAGCCAGCAGCTATGATTTGTACTTTGGATCTGGATTGAACAATCGCTAATCTGCTTTCGTTAATTGCTAATCCTTGCTGTCATATTGTGTGCCTACCCATAGCTCCACATATTCTTCTGTCAGCACAGGTTCATCTTGCAACGGTTACCCACGCTTAACAACAGATTGCTTCACCCTGTTTGGTTTCGTTAAAATTGCCAAAAAAATTCAGGAAAATAAAGAAAAAAAATTGTCAAAGTTTTTGCACGCTTTTCAGAGAACGTGCTGTATTTCTGTAGACCACATCCCACCTCAGTTGTAGGTGCCAATTTTTGTGGTTGCATCTTTTGTGATCCTTGTTCAGAGAAAAATATAAAAAAAATAGTGAAAAAATAAAAAAAATTTGATTCCTACTAGTGCCTTTTGGAATAATCAGGGAAAAATTCAGGAAAAAGGAAAAATCCAGGTTATTTGCTTGTTCTGTGCGTTCTTTCCATCGTTCTTTGTTTTCACCTTGTTGCGCTACGTCTCGACACGTCTTAGCCAGCAGCTGTGATTTGTACTTTGGATCTGGATTGAACAATCGCTAATCTGCTTTCGTTAATTGCTAATCCTTGCTGTCATATTGTGTGCCTACCCATAGCTCCACATATTCTTCTGTCAGCACAGGTTCATCTTGCAACGGTTACCCACGCTTAACAACAGATTGCTTCGCCCTGTTTGGTTTCGTTAAAATTGCCAAAAAAATTTAGGAAAATAAAGAAAAAAATTATCAAAGTTTTTGCACGCTTTTCAGAGAACGTGCTGTATTTCTGTAGACCACATCCCACCTCAGTTGTAGGTGCCAATTTTTGTGGTTGCATCTTTTGTGATCCTTGTTCAGAGAAAAATATAAAAAAATAGTGAAAAAATAAAAAAAATTTGATTCCTACTAGTGCCTTTTGGAAAAATCAGGGAAAAATTCAGAAAAAGGAAAAATCCAGGTTATTTGCTTGTTCTGTGCGTTCTTTCCATCGTCCTTTGTTTTCACCTTGTTGCGCTACGTCTCGACACGTCTTAGCCAGCAGCTGTGATTTGTACTTTGGATCTATATTGAACAATCGCTAATCTGCTTTCGTTAATTGCTAATCCTTGCTGTCATATTGTGTTTCTACCCATAGCTCCACATATTCTTCTGTCAGCACAGGTTCATCTTGCAACTGTTACCCATGCTTAACAACAGATTGCTTCGCCTTGTTTGGTTTCGTTAAAATTGCCAAAAAAATTCAGGAAAATAAAGAAAAAAAATTGTCAAAGTTTTTGCACGCTTTTCAGAGAACGTGTTGTATTTCTGTAGACCACATCCCACCTCAGTTGTAGGTGCC
This sequence comes from Saccharum spontaneum, assembly GCA_022457205.1. Taxonomy (NCBI): domain Eukaryota; kingdom Viridiplantae; phylum Streptophyta; class Magnoliopsida; order Poales; family Poaceae; genus Saccharum; species Saccharum spontaneum. Next base: position 32,282,644 of record CM039618.1, read on the forward strand.
AATTTTTGTGGTTGCATGTTTTGTGATCCTTGTTCAGAGAAAAATATGAAAAAATAGTGAAAAAATAAAAAAAATTTGATTCCTACTAGTGCCTTTTGGAAAAATCAGGGAAAAATTCAGGAAAAAGGAAAAATCCAGGTTATTTGCTTGTTCTGTGCGTTCTTTCCATTGTCCTTTGTTTTCACCTTGTTGCACTACGTCTCGACACGTCTTAGCCAGCAGCTGTGATTTGTACTTTGGATCTAGATTGAAAAATCGCTAATCTGCTTTCGTTAATTGCTAATCCTTGGTGTCATATTGTGTGCCTACCCATAGCTGCACATATTCTTCTGTCAGCACAGGTTCATCTTGCAACAGTTACCCACGCTTAACAACAGATTGCTTCACCCTGTTTGGTTTCGTTAAAATTGCCAAAAAAATTCAGAAAAAAAAGAAAAAAAATTATCAAAGTTTTTGCACGCTTTTCAGAGAACGTGCTGTATTTCTGTAGACCACCTCCCACCTCAGTTGTAGGTGCCAATTTTTGTGGTTGCATCTTTTGTGATCCTTGTTCAGAGAAAAATATAAAAAAATAGTGAAAAAATAAAAAAAATTTGATTCCTACTAGTGCCTTTTGGAAAAATTAGGGAAAAATTCAGGAAAAAGGAAAAAATCCAGGTTATTTGCTTGTTCTGTGCATTCTTTCCATCGTCCTTTGTTTTCACCTTGTTGCGCTACGTCTCGACACGTCTTAGCCAGCAGCTGTGATTTGTACTTTGGATCTATATTGAACAATCGCTAATCTGCTTTCGTTAATTGCTAATCCTTGCTGTCATATTGTGTGCCTACCCATAGCTCCACATATTCTTCTGTCAGCACAGGTTCATCTTGCAACTGTTACCCACGCTCAACAACAGATTGCATCACCCTGTTTGGTTTCGTTAAAATTGCCAAAAAAATTCAGGAAAATAAAGAAAAGAAATTGTCAAAGTTTTTGCACGCTTTTCAGAGAACGTGCTGTATTTCTGTAGACCACATCCCACCTCAGTTGTAGGTGCCAATTTTTGTGGTTGCATCTTTTGTGATCCTTGTTCAGAGAAAAATATAAAAAAATAGTGAAAAAATAAAAAAATTTGATTCCTACTAGTGCCTTTTGGAAAAATCAGGGAAAAATTCAGGAAAAAGGAAAAATCCAGGTTATTTGCTAGTTCTGTGCGTTCTTTCCATCGTCCTTTGTTTTCACCTTGTTGCGCTACGTCTCGACACGTCTTAGCCAGCAGCTGTGATTTGTACTTTGGATCTGGATTGAACAATCGCTAATCTGCTTTCGTTAATTGCTAATCCTTGCTGTCATATTGTGTGCCTACCCATAGCTCCACATATTTTTCTGTCTGCACAGGTTCATCTTGCAACGGTTACCCATGCTTAACAACAGATTGCTTCGCCCTGTTTGGTTTCGTTAAAATTGCCAAAAAAATTCAGGAAAATAAAGAAAAAAAATTGTCAAAGTTTTTGCACGCTTTTCAGAGAACGTGCTGTATTTCTGTAGACCACATCCCACCTCAGTTGTAGGTGCCAATTTTTGTGGTTGCATCTTTTGTGATCCTTGTTCAGAGAAAAATATAAAAAAAATAGTGAAAAAATAAAAAAATTTGATTCCTACTAGTGCCTTTTGGAAAAATCAGGGAAAAATTCAGGAAAAAGGAAAAATCCAGGTTATTTGCTAGTTCTGTGCGTTCTTTCCATCGTCCTTTGTTTTCACCTTGTTGCGCTACGTCTCGACACGTCTTAGCCAGCAGCTGTGATTTGTACTTTGGATCTGGATTGAACAATTGCTAATCTGCTTTCCTTAATTGATAATCCTTGCTGTCATATTGTGTGCCTACCCATAGCTCCACATATTCTTCTGTCAGCACAGGTTCATCTTGCAACGGTTACCCATGCTTAACAACAGATTGCTTCGCCATGTTTGGTTTCGTTAAAATTGCCAAAAAAAATTCAGGAAAATCAAGAAAAAAAATTGTCAAAGTTTTTGCACGCTTTTTAGAGAACGTGCTGTATTTCTGTAGACCACATCCCACCTCAGTTGTAGGTGCCAATTTTTGTGGTTGCATCTTTTGTGATCCTTGTTCAGAGAAAAATATAAAAAAAATAGTGAAAAAATAAAAAAAATTTGATTCCTACTAGTGCCTTTTGGAAAAATCAGGGAAAAATTTAGGAAAAAGGAAAAATCCAGGTTATTTGCTTGTTCTGTCCGTTCTTTCCATCGTCCTTTGTTTTCACCATGTTGCGCTACGTCTCGACACGTCTTAGCCAGCAGCTGTGATTTGTACTTTGGATCTGGATTGAATAATCGCTAATCTGCTTTCGTTAATTGCTAATCCTTGCTGTCATATTGTGTGCCTACCCATAGCTCCACATATTCTTCTGTCAGCATAGGTTCATCTTGCAACGGTTACCCACGCTTAACAACAGATTGCTTCGCCCTGTTTGGTTTCGTTAAAATTGCCAAAAAAATTCAATAAAATAAAGAAAAAAAATTGTCAAAGTTTTTGCACGCTTTTCAGAGAACGTGCTGTATTTCTGTAGACCACATCCCACCTCAGTTGTAGGTGCCAATTTTTGTGGTTGCATCTTTTGTGATCCTTGTTCGGAGAAAAATATAAAAAAATAGTGAAAAAATAAAAAAAATTGATTCCTACTAGTGCCTTTTGGAAAAATCAGGGAAAAATTCAGGAAAAAGGAAAAATCCAGGTTATTTGCTTGTTCTGTGCGTTCTTTCCATCGCCCTTTGTTTTCACCTTGTTGCGCTACGTCTCGACACGTCTTAGCCAGCAGCTGTGATTTGTACTTTGGATCTGGATTGAACAATCGCTAATCTGCTTTCGTTAATTGCTAATCCTTGCTGTCATATTGTGTGCCTACCCATAGCTCCACATATTCTTCTGTCAGCACAGGTTCATCTTGCAACGGTTACCCACGCTTAACAACAGATTGCTTTGCCCTGTTTGGTTTCGTTAAAATTGCCAAAAAAATTTAGGAAAATAAAGAAAAAAAATTTGTCAAAGTTTTTGCACGTTTTTCAGAGAACGTGCTGTATTTCTGTAGACCACATCCCACCTCAGTTGTAGGTGCCAATTTTTGTGGTTGCATCTTTTGTGATCCTTGTTCAGAGAAAAATATAAAAAAATAGTGAAAAAATAAAAAAAATTTGATTCCTACTAGTGCCTTTTGGAAAAATCAGGGAAAAATTCAGGAAAAAGGAAAAATCCAGGTTATTTGCTTGTTCTGTGCGTTCTTTCCATCGTTCTTTGTTTTCACCTTGTTGCGCTACGTCTCGACACGTCTTAGCCAGCAGCTGTGATTTGTACTTTGGATCTGGATTGAACAATCTCTAATCTGCTTTCGTTAATTGCTAATCCTTGCTGTCATATTGTGTGCTTACCCATAGCTCCACATATTCTTCTGTCAGCACAGGTTGATCTTGCAACTGTTACCCTCGCTTAACAACAGATTGCTTCACCCAGTTTGGTTTCGTTAAAATTGCCAAAAAATTTTAGGAAAATAAAGAAAAGAAAAGTTTTTGCACGCTTTTCAGAGAACGTGCTGTATTTCTGTAGACCACATCCCACCTCAGTTGTAGGTACCAATTTTTATGGTTGCATCTTTTGTGATCCTTGTTCAGAGAAAAATATAAAAAAATAGTGAAAAATTAAAAAAAATTGATTCCTACTAGTGCCTTTTGGAAAAATCAGGGAAAAATTCAGAAAAAGGAAAAATCAGGTTATTTGCTTGTTCTGTGCGTTCTTTCCATCGTCCTTTGTTTTCACCTTGTTGCGCAACGTCTCAACACGTCTTAGCCAACAGCTGTGATTTGTACTTTAGATCTGGATTGAACAATCGCTAATCTGCTTTCGTTAATTGCTAATCCTTGTAGTCATATTGTGTGCCTACCCATAGCTCCACATATTCTTCTGTCAGCACAGGTTCATCTTGTAACTGTTACCCACGCTCAACAACAGATTGCTTCGCCCTGTTTGGTTTCGTTAAAATTGCCAAAAAAATTAAGGAAAATAAAGAAAAAAAATTGTCAAAGTTTTTGCACGCTTTTCAGAGAACGTGCTGTATTTCTGTAGACCACATCCCACCTCAGTTGTATGTGCCAATTTTTGTGGTTGCATATTTTGTGATCCTTGTTCAGAGAAAAATATAAAAAAATAGTGAAAAAATAAAAAAAAATTTGATTCCTACTAGTGCCTTTTGGAAAAATCAGGGAAAAATTCAAAAAAAAGGAAAAATCAAGGTTATTTGCTTGTTCTGAGCGTTCTTTCCATCGTCCTTTGTTTTCACCTTGTTGCGCTACGTCTCGACACGTCTTAGCCAGCAGCTGTGATTTGTACTTTGGATCTGGATTGAACAATCGTTAATCTGCTTTCGTTAATTGCTAATCCTTGCTGTCATATTGTGTGCCTACCCATAGCTCCACATATTCTTCTGTCAGCACAGGTTCATCTTGCAACGGTTACCCATGCTTAACAACAGATTGCTTCGCCCTGTTTGGTTTCGTTAAAATTGCCAAAAAAAATTCAGGAAAATAAAGAAAAAAAATTGTCAAAGTTTTTGCACGCTTTTCAGAGAACGTGCTGTATTTCTGTAGACCACATCCCACCTCAGTTGTAGGTGCCAATTTTTGTGGTTGCATCTTTTGTGATCCTTGTTCAGAGAAAAATATAAAAAAATAGTGAAAAAATAAAAAAAAATTTGATTCCTACTAGGGCCTTTTGAAAAAATCAGGGAAAAATTCAGGAAAAAGCAAAAATCCAGGTTATTTGCTTGTTCTGTGCGTTCTTTCCATCGTCCTTTGTTTTCACCTTGTTGTGCTACGTCTCGACACGTCTTAGCCAGCAGCTGTGATTTGTACTTTGGATCTGGATTGAACAATCGCTAATCTGCTTTCGTTAATTGCTAATCCTTGCTGTCATATTGTGTGCCTACCCATAGCTCCACATATTCTTCTGTCAGCACAGGTTCATCTTGCAACGGTTACCCATGCTTAACAACAGATTGCTTCGCCCTGTTTGGTTTCGTTAAAATTGCCAAAAAAAAATTCAGGAAAATAAAGAAAAAAATTGTCAAAGTTTTTGCACGCTTTTCAGAGAATGTGCTGTATTTCTGTAGACCACATCCCACCTCAGTTGTAGGTGCCAATTTTTGTGGTTGCATCTTTTGTGATCCTTGTTCAGAGAAAATATAAAAAAATAGTGAAAAAATAAAAAAAAATTTGATTCCTACTAGTGCCTTTTGGAAAAATCAGGGAAAAATTCAGGAAAAAGGAAAAATCCAGGTTATTTGCTTGTTCCGTGCGTTCTTTCCATCGTCCTTTGTTTTCACCTTGTTGCGCTACGTCTCGACACGTCTTAGCCAGCAACTGTGATTTGTACTTTGGATCTGGATTGAACAATCGCTAATCTGCTTTCGTTAATTGCTAATCCTTGTTGTCATATTGTGTGCCTACCCATAGCTCCACATATTCTTCTGTCAGCACAGGTTCATCTTGCAACGGTTACCCACGCTTAACAACAGATTGCTTCGCCCTGTTTGGTTTCGTTAAAATTGCCAAAAAAATTCAATAAAATAAAGAAAAAAAATTGTCAAAGTTTTTGCACGCTTTTCAGAGAACATGCTGTATTTCTGTAGACCACATCCCACCTCAGTTGTAGGTGCCAATTTTTGTGGTTGCATCTTTTGTGATCCTTGTTCGGAGAAAAATATAAAAAAATAGTGAAAAAATAAAAAAAATTGATTCCTACTAGTGCCTTTTGGAAAAATCAGGGAAAAATTCAGGAAAAAGGAAAAATCCAGGTTATTTGCTTGTTCTGTGCGTTCTTTCCATCGCCCTTTGTTTTCACCTTGTTGCGCTACGTCTCGACAAGTCTTAGCCAGCAGCTGTGATTTGTACTTTGGATCTGGATTGAACAATCGCTAATCTGCTTTCGTTAATTGCTAATCCTTGCTGTCATATTGTGTGCCTACCCATAGCTCCACATATTCTTCTGTCAGCACAGGTTCATCTTGCAACGGTTACCCACGCTTAACAACAGATTGCTTTGCCCTGTTTGGTTTCGTTAAAATTGCCAAAAAAATTTAGGAAAATAAAGAAAAAAAATTTGTCAAAGTTTTTGCACGTTTTTCAGAGAACGTGCTGTATTTCTGTAGACCACATCCCACCTCAGTTGTAGGTGCCAATTTTTGTGGTTGCATCTTTTGTGATCCTTGTTCAGAGAAAAATATAAAAAAAATAGTGAAAAAATAAAAAAAATTTGATTCCTACTAGTGCCTTTTGGAAAAATCAGGGAAAAATTCAGGAAAAAGGAAAAATCCAGGTTATTTGCTTGTTCTGTGCGTTCTTTCCATCGTTCTTTGTTTTCACCTTGTTGCGCTACGTCTCGACACGTCTTAGCCAGCAGCTGTGATTTGTACTTTGGATCTGGATTGAACAATCTCTAATCTGCTTTCGTTAATTGCTAATCCTTGCTGTCATATTGTGTGCTTACCCATAGCTCCACATATTCTTCTGTCAGCACAGGTTGATCTTGCAACTGTTACCCTCGCTTAACAACAGATTGCTTCACCCAGTTTGGTTTCGTTAAAATTGCCAAAAAATTTTAGGAAAATAAAGAAAAGAAAAGTTTTTGCACGCTTTTCAGAGAACGTGCTGTATTTCTGTAGACCACATCCCACCTCAGTTGTAGGTACCAATTTTTATGGTTGCATCTTTTGTGATCCTTGTTCAGAGAAAAATATAAAAAAATAGTGAAAAATTAAAAAAAATTGATTCCTACTAGTGCCTTTTGGAAAAATCAGGGAAAAATTCAGAAAAAGGAAAAATCAGGTTATTTGCTTGTTCTGTGCGTTCTTTCCATCGTCCTTTGTTTTCACCTTGTTGCGCAACGTCTCAACACGTCTTAGCCAACAGCTGTGATTTGTACTTTAGATCTGGATTGAACAATCGCTAATCTGCTTTCGTTAATTGCTAATCCTTGTAGTCATATTGTGTGCCTACCCATAGCTCCACATATTCTTCTGTCAGCACAGGTTCATCTTGTAACTGTTACCCACGCTCAACAACAGATTGCTTCGCCCTGTTTGGTTTCGTTAAAATTGCCAAAAAAATTAAGGAAAATAAAGAAAAAAAATTGTCAAAGTTTTTGCACGCTTTTCAGAGAACGTGCTGTATTTCTGTAGACCACATCCCACCTCAGTTGTATGTGCCAATTTTTGTGGTTGCATATTTTGTGATCCTTGTTCAGAGAAAAATATAAAAAAAATAGTGAAAAAATAAAAAAAAATTTGATTCCTACTAGTGCCTTTTGGAAAAATCAGGGAAAAATTCAAAAAAAAGGAAAAATCAAGGTTATTTGCTTGTTCTGAGCGTTCTTTCCATCGTCCTTTGTTTTCACCTTGTTGCGCTACGTCTCGACACGTCTTAGCCAGCAGCTGTGATTTGTACTTTGGATCTGGATTGAACAATCGTTAATCTGCTTTCGTTAATTGCTAATCCTTGCTGTCATATTGTGTGCCTACCCATAGCTCCTCATATTCTTCTGTCAGCACAGGTTCATCTTGCAACGGTTACCCATGCTTAACAACAGATTGCTTCGCCCTGTTTGGTTTCGTTAAAATTGCCAAAAAAAATTCAGGAAAATAAAGAAAAAAAATTGTCAAAGTTTTTGCACGCTTTTCAGAGAACGTGCTGTATTTCTGTAGACCACATCCCACCTCAGTTGTAGGTGCCAATTTTTGTGGTTGCATCTTTTGTGATCCTTGTTCAGAGAAAAATATAAAAAAATAGTGAAAAAATAAAAAAAAAAATTGATTCCTACTAGGGCCTTTTGAAAAAATCAGGGAAAAATTCAGGAAAAAGCAAAAATCCAGGTTATTTGCTTGTTCTGTGCGTTCTTTCCATCGTCCTTTGTTTTCACCTTGTTGTGCTACGTCTCGACACGTCTTAGCCAGCAGCTGTGATTTGTACTTTGGATCTGGATTGAACAATCGCTAATCTGCTTTCGTTAATTGCTAATCCTTGCTGTCATATTGTGTGCCTACCCATAGCTCCACATATTCTTCTGTCAGCACAGGTTCATCTTGCAACGGTTACCCATGCTTAACAACAGATTGCTTCGCCCTGTTTGGTTTCGTTAAAATTGCCAAAAAAAAAATTCAGGAAAATAAAGAAAAAAATTGTCAAAGTTTTTGCACGCTTTTCAGAGAATGTGCTGTATTTCTGTAGACCACATCCCACCTCAGTTGTAGGTGCCAATTTTTGTGGTTGCATCTTTTGTGATCCTTGTTCAGAGAAAATATAAAAAAATAGTGAAAAAATAAAAAAAAATTTGATTCCTACTAGTGCCTTTTGGAAAAATCAGGGAAAAATTCAGGAAAAAGGAAAAATCCAGGTTATTTGCTTGTTCCGTGCGTTCTTTCCATCGTCCTTTGTTTTCACCTTGTTGCGCTACGTCTCGACACGTCTTAGCCAGCAACTGTGATTTGTACTTTGGATCTGGATTGAACAATCGCTAATCTGCTTTCGTTAATTGCTAATCCTTGTTGTCATATTGTGTGCCTACCCATAGCTCCACATATTCTTCTGTCAGCACAGGTTCATCTTGCAACGGTTACCCACGCTTAACAACAGATTGCTTCGCCCTGTTTGGTTTCGTTAAAATTGCCAAAAAAATTCAGGAAAATAAAGAAAAAAAATGTCAAAGTTTTTGCACGCTTTTCAGAGAACGTGCTGTATTTCTGTAGACCACATCCCACCTCAGTCGTAGGTGCCAATTTTGTGGTTGCATCTTTTGTGATCCTTGTTCAGAGAAAAATATAAAAAAATAGTGAAAAAATAAAAAAAAATTGATTCCTACTAGTGCCTTTTGGAAAAATCAGGGAAAAATTCAGGAAAAAGGAAAAATCTAGGTTATTTGCTTGTTCCGTGCGTTCTTTCCATCGTCCTTTGTTTTCACCTTGTTGCGCTACGTCTCGACACGTCTTAGCCAGCAGCTGTGATTTGTACTTTGGATCTGGATTGAACAATCGCTAATCTGCTTTCGTTAATTGCTAATCCTTGTTGTCATATTGTGTGCCTACCCATAGCTCCACATATTCTTCTGTCAGCACAGGTTCATCTTGCAATGGTTACCCACGCTTAACAACAGATTTCTTCGCCCTATTTGGTTTCGTTAAAATTGCCAAAAAAATTCAGGAAAATAAAGAAAAAAATTGTCAATGTTTTTGCACGCTTCAGAGAACGTGCTGTATTTCTGTAGACCACATCCCACCTCAGTTGTAGGTGCCAATTTTTGTGGTTGCATCTTTTGTGATCCTTGTTCAGAGAAAAATATAAAAAAATAGTGAAAAAATAAAAAAATTTGATTCCTACTAGTGCCTTTTGGAAAAATCAGGGAAAAATTCAGAAAAAGGAAAAATCCAGGTTATTTGCTTGTTCTGTGCGTTCTTTCCATCGTCCTTTGTTTTCACCTTGTTGCGCTACGTCTCGACACGTCTTAGCCAGCAGCTGTGATTTGTACTTTGGATCTGGATTGAACAATCGCTAATCTGCTTTCGTTAATTGCTAATCCTTGCTGTCATATTGTGTGCCTACCCATAGCTCCACATATTCTTCTTTCAGCACAGGTTCATCTTGCAACGGTTACCCACGCTTAACAACAGATTGCTTCGCCCTGTTTGGTTTCGTTAAAATTGCCAAAAAAATTCACGAAAATAAAGAAAAAAAATTGTCAAAGTTTTTGCACGCTTTTCAGAGAACGTGCTGTATTTCTGTAGACCACATCCCACCTCAGTTGTAGGTGCCAATTTTTGTGGTTGCATCTTTTGTGATCCTTGTTCAGAGAAAAATATAACAAAATAGTGCAAAAATAAAAAAAATTTGATTCCTACTAGTGCCTTTTGGAAAAATTAGGGAAAAATTCAGGAAAAAGGAAAAATCCAGGTTATTTACTTGTTCTGTGCGTTCTTTCCATCGTCCTTTGTTTTCACCTTGTTGTGCTACGTCTCGACACGTCTTAGCCAGCAGCTGTGATTTGTACTTTGGATCTGGATTGAACAATCGCTAATCTGCTTTCGTTAATTGCTAATCCTTGCTGTCATATTGTGTGCCTACCCATAGCTCCACATATTCTTCTGTCAGCACAGGTTCATCTTGCAACGGTTACCCACGCTTAACAACAGATTGCTTTACCCTGTTTGGTTTCGTTAAAATTGCCAAAAAAATTCAGGAAAATAAAGAAAAAAAAATTGTCAAAGTTTTTACACGCTTTTCAGAGAACGTGCTGTATTTCTGTAGACCACATCCCACCTCAGTTGTAGGTGCCAATTTTTGTGGTTGCATCTTTTGTGATCCTTGTTCAGAGAAAAATATAAAAAAATAGTGAAAAAATAAAAAAAAATTGATTCCTGCTAGTGCCTTTTGGAAAAATCAGGGAAAAATTCAGAAAAAGGAAAAATCCAGGTTATTTGCTTGTTCTGTGCGTTCTTTCCATCGTCCTTTGTTTTCACCTTGTTGCGCTACGTCTCGACACGTCTTAGCCAGCAGCTGTGATTTGTACTTTGGATCTGGATTGAACAATCGCTAATCTGCTTTCGTTAATTGCTAATCCTTGCTGTCATATTGTGTGCCTACCCATAGCTCCACATATTCTTCTGTCAGCACAGGTTCATCTTGCAACGGTTACCCACGCTTAACAACAGATTGCTTCGCCCTGTTTGGTTTCGTTAAAATTGCCAAAAAAATTCAGGAAAATAAAGAAAAAAAAATTGTCAAAGTTTTTGCACGCTTTTCAGAGAACGTGCTGTATTTCTGTAGACCACATCCCACCTCAGTTGTAGGTGCCAATTTTTGTGGTTGCATCTTTTGTGATCCTTGTTCAGAGAAAAATATAAAAAAATAGTGAAAAAATAAAAAAAATTTGATTCCTACTAGTGCCTTTTGGAAAAATCAGGGAAAAATTCAGAAAAAGGAAAAATCTAGGTTATTTGCTTGTTCTGTGCGTTCTTTCCATTGTCCTTTGTTTTCACCTTGTTGCGCTACGTCTCGACACGTCTTAGCGAGCAGCTGTGATTTGTACTTTGGATCTGGAATGAACAATCGCTAATCTGCTTTCGTTAATTGCTAATTCTTGCTGTCATATTGTGTGCCTACCCATAGCTCCACATATTCTTTTGTCAGCACAGGTTCATCTTGCAACGGTTACCCACGCTTAACAACAGATTGCTTCGCCCTGTTTGGTTTCGTTAAAATTGCCAAAAAAATTCAGGAAAATAAAAAAAAAATTGTCAAAGTTTTTGCACGCTTTTCAGAGAACGTGCTGTATTTCTGTAGACCACATCCCACCTCAGTTGTAGGTGCCAATTTTTGTGGTTGCATCTTTTGTGATCCTTGTTCAGAGAAAAATATAAAAAAAATAGTGAAAAAATAAAAAAAATTTGATTCCTACTAGTGCCTTTTGGAAAAATCAGGGAAAAATTCAGGAAAAAGGAAAAATCCAGGTTATTTGCTTGTTCTGTGCGTTCTTTCCATCGTCCTTTGTTTTCACCTTGTTGCGCTACGTCTCGACACGTCTTAGCCAGCAGCTGTGATTTGTACTTTGGATCTGGATTGAACAATCGCTAATCTGCTTTTGTTAATTGCTAATCCTTGCTGTCATATTGTGTGCCTACCCATAGCTCCACATATTCTTCTGTCAGCACAGGTTCATCTTGCAACGGTTACCCACGCTTAACAACAGATTGCTTCGCCCTGTTTGGTTTCGTTAAAATTGCCAAAAAAATTCAGGAAAATAAAGAAAAAAAATGTCAAAGTTTTTGCACGCTTTTCAGAGAACGTGCTGTATTTCTGTAGACCACATCCCACCTCAGTCGTAGGTGCCAATTTTGTGGTTGCATCTTTTGTGATCCTTGTTCAGAGAAAAATATAAAAAAATAGTGAAAAAATAAAAAAAATTTGATTCCTACTAGTGCCTTTTGGAAAAATCAGGGAAAAATTCAGGAAAAAGGAAAAATCTAGGTTATTTGCTTGTTCCGTGCGTTCTTTCCATCGTCCTTTGTTTTCACCTTGTTGCGCTACGTCTCGACACGTCTTAGCCAGCAGCTGTGATTTGTACTTTGGATCTGGATTGAACAATCGCTAATCTGCTTTCGTTAATTGCTAATCCTTGTTGTCATATTGTGTGCCTACCCATAGCTCCACATATTCTTCTGTCAGCACAGGTTCATCTTGCAATGGTTACCCACGCTTAACAACAGATTTCTTCGCCCTATTTGGTTTCGTTAAAATTGCCAAAAAAATTCAGGAAAATAAAGAAAAAAATTGTCAAAGTTTTTGCACGCTTTTCAGAGAACGTGCTGTATTTCTGTAGACCACATCCCACCTCAGTTGTAGGTGCCAATTTTTGTGGTTGCATCTTTTGTGATCCTTGTTCAGAGAAAAATATAAAAAAATAGTGAAAAAATAAAAAAATTTGATTCCTACTAGTGCCTTTTGGAAAAATCAGGGAAAAATTCAGAAAAAGGAAAAATCCAGGTTATTTGCTTGTTCTGTGCGTTCTTTCCATCGTCCTTTGTTTTCACCTTGTTGCGCTACGTCTCGACACGTCTTAGCCAGCAGCTGTGATTTGTACTTTGGATCTGGATTGAACAATCGCTAATCTGCTTTCGTTAATTGCTAATCCTTGCTGTCATATTGTGTGCCTACCCATAGCTCCACATATTCTTCTTTCAGCACAGGTTCATCTTGCAACGGTTACCCACGCTTAACAACAGATTGCTTCGCCCTGTTTGGTTTCGTTAAAATTGCCAAAAAAATTCACGAAAATAAAGAAAAAAAATTGTCAAAGTTTTTGCACGCTTTTCAGAGAACGTGCTGTATTTCTGTAGACCACATCCCACCTCAGTTGTAGGTGCCAATTTTTGTGGTTGCATCTTTTGTGATCCTTGTTCAGAGAAAAATATAAAAAAATAGTGAAAAAATAAAAAAAATTTGATTCCTACTAGTGCCTTTTGGAAAAATCAGGGAAAAATTCAGAAAAAGGAAAAATCTAGGTTATTTGCTTGTTCTGTGCGTTCTTTCCATTGTCCTTTGTTTTCACCTTGTTGCGCTACGTCTCGACACGTCTTAGCGAGCAGCTGTGATTTGTACTTTGGATCTGGAATGAACAATCGCTAATCTGCTTTCGTTAATTGCTAATTCTTGCTGTCATATTGTGTGCCTACCCATAGCTCCACATATTCTTTTGTCAGCACAGGTTCATCTTGCAACGGTTACCCACGCTTAACAACAGATTGCTTCGCCCTGTTTGGTTTCGTTAAAATTGCCAAAAAAATTCAGGAAAATAAAAAAAAAATTGTCAAAGTTTTTGCACGCTTTTCAGAGAACGTGCTGTATTTCTGTAGACCACATCCCACCTCAGTTGTAGGTGCCAATTTTTGTGGTTGCATCTTTTGTGATCCTTGTTCAGAGAAAAATATAAAAAAAATAGTGAAAAAATAAAAAAAATTTGATTCCTACTAGTGCCTTTTGGAAAAATCAGGGAAAAATTCAGGAAAAAGGAAAAATCCAGGTTATTTGCTTGTTCTGTGCGTTCTTTCCATCGTCCTTTGTTTTCACCTTGTTGCGCTACGTCTCGACACGTCTTAGCCAGCAGCTGTGATTTGTACTTTGGATCTGGATTGAACAATCGCTAATCTGCTTTTGTTAATTGCTAATCCTTGCTGTCATATTGTGTGCCTACCCATAGCTCCACATATTCTTCTGTCAGCACAGGTTCATCTTGCAACGGTTACCCACGCTTAACAACAGATTGCTTCGCCCTGTTTGGTTTCGTTAAAATTGCCAAAAAAATTCAGGAAAATAAAGAAAAAAAATGTCAAAGTTTTTGCACGCTTTTCAGAGAACGTGCTGTATTTCTGTAGACCACATCCCACCTCAGTCGTAGGTGCCAATTTTGTGGTTGCATCTTTTGTGATCCTTGTTCAGAGAAAAATATAAAAAAATAGTGAAAAAATAAAAAAAATTTGATTCCTACTAGTGCCTTTTGGAAAAATCAGGGAAAAATTCAGGAAAAAGGAAAAATCTAGGTTATTTGCTTGTTCCGTGCGTTCTTTCCATCGTCCTTTGTTTTCACCTTGTTGCGCTACGTCTCGACACGTCTTAGCCAGCAGCTGTGATTTGTACTTTGGATCTGGATTGAACAATCGCTAATCTGCTTTCGTTAATTGCTAATCCTTGTTGTCATATTGTGTGCCTACCCATAGCTCCACATATTCTTCTGTCAGCACAGGTTCATCTTGCAATGGTTACCCACGCTTAACAACAGATTTCTTCGCCCTATTTGGTTTCGTTAAAATTGCCAAAAAAATTCAGGAAAATAAAGAAAAAAATTGTCAAAGTTTTTGCACGCTTTTCAGAGAACGTGCTGTATTTCTGTAGACCACATCCCACCTCAGTTGTAGGTGCCAATTTTTGTGGTTGCATCTTTTGTGATCCTTGTTCAGAGAAAAATATAAAAAAATAGTGAAAAAATAAAAAAATTTGATTCCTACTAGTGCCTTTTGGAAAAATCAGGGAAAAATTCAGAAAAAGGAAAAATCCAGGTTATTTGCTTGTTCTGTGCGTTCTTTCCATCGTCCTTTGTTTTCACCTTGTTGCGCTACGTCTCGACACGTCTTAGCCAGCAGCTGTGATTTGTACTTTGGATCTGGATTGAACAATCGCTAATCTGCTTTCGTTAATTGCTAATCCTTGCTGTCATATTGTGTGCCTACCCATAGCTCCACATATTCTTCTTTCAGCACAGGTTCATCTTGCAACGGTTACCCACGCTTAACAACAGATTGCTTCGCCCTGTTTGGTTTCGTTAAAATTGCCAAAAAAATTCACGAAAATAAAGAAAAAAAATTGTCAAAGTTTTTGCACGCTTTTCAGAGAACGTGCTGTATTTCTGTAGACCACATCCCACCTCAGTTGTAGGTGCCAATTTTTGTGGTTGCATCTTTTGTGATCCTTGTTCAGAGAAAAATATAACAAAATAGTGCAAAAATAAAAAAATTTGATTCCTACTAGTGCCTTTTGGAAAAATTAGGGAAAAATTCAGGAAAAAGGAAAAATCCAGGTTATTTACTTGTTCTGTGCGTTCTTTCCATCGTCCTTTGTTTTCACCTTGTTGTGCTACGTCTCGACACGTCTTAGCCAGCAGCTGTGATTTGTACTTTGGATCTGGATTGAACAATCGCTAATCTGCTTTCGTTAATTGCTAATCCTTGCTGTCATATTGTGTGCCTACCCATAGCTCCACATATTCTTCTGTCAGCACAGGTTCATCTTGCAACGGTTACCCACGCTTAACAACAGATTGCTTTACCCTGTTTGGTTTCGTTAAAATTGCCAAAAAAATTCAGGAAAATAAAGAAAAAAAAATTGTCAAAGTTTTTACACGCTTTTCAGAGAACGTGCTGTATTTCTGTAGACCACATCCCACCTCAGTTGTAGGTGCCAATTTTTGTGGTTGCATCTTTTGTGATCCTTGTTCAGAGAAAAATATAAAAAAATAGTGAAAAAATAAAAAAAAAATTGATTCCTGCTAGTGCCTTTTGGAAAAATCAGGGAAAAATTCAGAAAAAGGAAAAATCCAGGTTATTTGCTTGTTCTGTGCGTTCTTTCCATCGTCCTTTGTTTTCACCTTGTTGCGCTACGTCTCGACACGTCTTAGCCAGCAGCTGTGATTTGTACTTTGGATCTGGATTGAACAATCGCTAATCTGCTTTCGTTAATTGCTAATCCTTGCTGTCATATTGTGTGCCTACCCATAGCTCCACATATTCTTCTGTCAGCACAGGTTCATCTTGCAACGGTTACCCACGCTTAACAACAGATTGCTTCGCCCTGTTTGGTTTCGTTAAAATTGCCAAAAAAATTCAGGAAAATAAAGAAAAAAAAATTGTCAAAGTTTTTGCACGCTTTTCAGAGAACGTGCTGTATTTCTGTAGACCACATCCCACCTCAGTTGTAGGTGCCAATTTTTGTGGTTGCATCTTTTGTGATCCTTGTTCAGAGAAAAATATAAAAAAATAGTGAAAAAATAAAAAAAATTTGATTCCTACTAGTGCCTTTTGGAAAAATCAGGGAAAAATTCAGAAAAAGGAAAAATCTAGGTTATTTGCTTGTTCTGTGCGTTCTTTCCATTGTCCTTTGTTTTCACCTTGTTGCGCTACGTCTCGACACGTCTTAGCGAGCAGCTGTGATTTGTACTTTGGATCTGGAATGAACAATCGCTAATCTGCTTTCGTTAATTGCTAATTCTTGCTGTCATATTGTGTGCCTACCCATAGCTCCACATATTCTTTTGTCAGCACAGGTTCATCTTGCAACGGTTACCCACGCTTAACAACAGATTGCTTCGCCCTGTTTGGTTTCGTTAAAATTGCCAAAAAAATTCAGGAAAATAAAAAAAAAATTGTCAAAGTTTTTGCACGCTTTTCAGAGAACGTGCTGTATTTCTGTAGACCACATCCCACCTCAGTTGTAGGTGCCAATTTTTGTGGTTGCATCTTTTGTGATCCTTGTTCAGAGAAAAATATAAAAAAAATAGTGAAAAAATAAAAAAAATTTGATTCCTACTAGTGCCTTTTGGAAAAATCAGGGAAAAATTCAGGAAAAAGGAAAAATCCAGGTTATTTGCTTGTTCTGTGCGTTCTTTCCATCGTCCTTTGTTTTCACCTTGTTGCGCTACGTCTCGACACGTCTTAGCCAGCAGCTGTGATTTGTACTTTGGATCTGGATTGAACAATCGCTAATCTGCTTTTGTTAATTGCTAATCCTTGCTGTCATATTGTGTGCCTACCCATAGCTCCACATATTCTTCTGTCAGCACAGGTTCATCTTGCAACGGTTACCCACGCTTAACAACAGATTGCTTCGCCCTGTTTGGTTTCGTTAAAATTGCCAAAAAAATTCAGGAAAATAAAGAAAAAAAATTGTCAAAGTTTTTGCACGCTTTTCAGAGAACGTGCTGTATTTCTGTAGACCACATCCCACCTCAGTTGTAGGTGCCAATTTTTGTGGTTGCATCTTTTGTGATCCTTGTTCAGAGAAAAATATAAAAAAATAGTGAAAAAATAAAAAAAATTTGATTCCTACTAGTGCCTTTTGGAAAAATCAGGGAAAAATTCAGAAAAAGGAAAAATCTAGGTTATTTGCTTGTTCTGTGCGTTCTTTCCATCGTCCTTTGTTTTCACCTTGTTGCGCTACGTCTCGACACGTCTTAGCCAGCAGCTGTGATTTGTACTTTGGATCTGGATTGAACAATCGCTAATCTGCTTTCGTTAATTGCTAATTCTTGCTGTCATATTGTGTGCCTACCCATAGCTCCACATATTCTTTTGTCAGCACAGGTTCATCTTGCAACGGTTACCCACGCTTAACAACAGATTGCTTCGCCCTGTTTGGTTTCGTTAAAATTGCCAAAAAAATTTAGAAAAATAAAGAAAAAAATTGTCAAAGTTTTTGCACGCTTTTCAGAGAACGTGCTGTATTTCTGTAGATCACATCCCACCTCAGTTGTAGGTGCCAATTTTTGTGGTTGCATCTTTTGTGATCCTTGTTCAGAGAAAAATATAAAAAAATAGAGAAAAAATAAAAAAAAATTTGATTCCTACTAGTGCCTTTTGGAAAAATCAGGGAAAAATTCAGGAAAAAGGAAAAATCCAGGTTATTTGCTTGTTCTGTGCGTTCTTTCCATCGTCCTTTGTTTTCAGCTTGTTGCGCTATGTCTCGACACGTCTTAGCCAGCAGCTATGATTTGTACTTTGGATCTGGATTGAACAATCGCTAATCTGCTTTCGTTAATTGCTAATCCTTGCTGTCATATTGTGTGCCTACCCATAGCTCCACATATTCTTCTGTCAGCACAGGTTCATCTTGCAACGGTTACCCACGCTTAACAACAGATTGCTTCGCCCTGTTTGGTTTCGTTAAAATTGCCAAAAAAATTCAGGAAAATAAAGAAAAAAAAATTGTCAAAGTTTTTGCACGCTTTTCAGAGAACGTGCTGTATTTCTGTAGACCACATCCCACCTCAGTTGTAGGTGCCAATTTTTGTGGTTGCATCTTTTGTGATCCTTGTTCAGAGAAAAATATAAAAAAATAGTGAAAAAATAAAAAAATTTGATTCCTACTAGTGCCTTTTGGAAAAATCAGGGAAAATTCAGAAAAAGGAAAAATCTAGGTTATTTGCTTGTTCTGTGCGTTCTTTCCATTGTCCTTTGTTTTCACCTTGTTGCGCTACGTCTCGACACGTCTTAGCGAGCAGCTGTGATTTGTACTTTGGATCTGGAATGAACAATCGCTAATCTGCTTTCGTTAATTGCTAATTCTTGCTGTCATATTGTGTGCCTACCCATAGCTCCACATATTCTTTTGTCAGCACAGGTTCATCTTGCAACGGTTACCCACGCTTAACAACAGATTGCTTCGCCCTGTTTGGTTTCGTTAAAATTGCCAAAAAAATTCAGGAAATAAAAAAAAAATTGTCAAAGTTTTTGCACGCTTTTCAGAGAACTGCTGTATTTCTGTAGACCACATCCCACCTCAGTTGTAGGTGCCAATTTTGTGGTTGCATCTTTTGTGATCCTTGTTCAGAGAAAAATATAAAAAAATAGTGAAAAAATAAAAAAAATTTGATTCCTACTAGTGCCTTTTGGAAAAATCAGGGAAAAAATTCAGGAAAAAGGAAAAATCCAGGTTATTTGCTTGTTCTGTGCGTTCTTTCCATCGTCCTTTGTTTTCACCTTGTTGCGCTACGTCTCGACACGTCTTAGCCAGCAGCTGTGATTTGTACTTTGGATCTGGATTGAACAATCGCTAATCTGCTTTTGTTAATTGCTAATCCTTGCTGTCATATTGTGTCCTACCCATAGCTCCACATATTCTTCTGTCAGCACAGGTTCATCTTGCAACGGTTTGCCCACGCTTAACACAGATTGCTTCGCCCTGTTTGGTTTCGTTAAAATTGCCAAAAAAATTCAGGAAAATAAAGAAAAAAAATTGTCAAAGTTTTTGCACGCTTTTCAGAGAACGTGCTGTATTTCTGTAGACACATCCCACCTCAGTTGTAGGTGCCAATTTTTGTGGTTGCATCTTTTGTGATCCTTGTTCAGAGAAAAATATAAAAAAATAGTGAAAAAATAAAAAAAATTTGATTCCTACTAGTGCCTTTTGGAAAAATCAGGGAAAAATTCAGAAAAAGGAAAAATCTAGGTTATTTGCTTGTTCTGTGCGTTCTTTCCATCGTCCTTTGTTTTCACCTTGTTGCGCTACGTCTCGACACGTCTTAGCCAGCAGCTGTGATTTGTACTTTGGATCTGGATTGAACAATCGCTAATCTGCTTTCGTTAATTGCTAATTCTTGCTGTCATTTGTGTGCCTACCCATAGCTCCACATATTCTTTTGTCAGCACAGGTTCATCTTGCAACGGTTACCCACGCTTAACAACAGATTGCTTCGCCCTGTTTGGTTTCGTTAAAATTGCCAAAAAAATTTAGAAAAATAAAGAAAAAAATTGTCAAAGTTTTTGCACGCTTTTCCAGAGAACGTGCTGTATTTCTGTAGATCACATCCCACCTCAGTTGTAGGTGCCAATTTTGTGGTTGCATCTTTTGTGATCCTTGTTCAGAGAAAAATATAAAAAAATAGAGAAAAAATAAAAAAAAATTTGATTCCTACTAGTGCCTTTTGGAAAAATCAGGGAAAAATTCAGGAAAAAGGAAAAATCCAGGTTATTTGCTTGTTCTGTGCGTTCTTTCCATCGTCCTTTGTTTTCAGCTTGTTGCGCTATGTCTCGACACGTCTTAGCCAGCAGCTATGATTTGTACTTTGGATCTGGATTGAACAATCGCTAATCTGCTTTCGTTAATTGCTAATCCTTGCTGTCATATTGTGTGCCTACCCATAGCTCCACATATTCTTCTGTCGGCACAGGTTCATCTTGCAACGGTTACCCACGCTTAACAACAGATTGCTTCGCCCTGTTTGGTTTCGTTAAAATTGCCAAAAAAATTCAGGAAAATAAAGAAAAAAAATTGTCAAAGTTTTTGCACGCTTTTCAGAGAACGTGCTGTATTTCTGTAGACCACATCCCACCTCAGTTGTAGTGCCAATTTTTGTGGTTGCATCTTTTGTGATCCTTGTTCAGAGAAAAATATAAAAAAAATAGTGGAAAAAAAAAAAAAATTTGATTCCTACTAGTGCCTTTTGGAAAAATCAGGGAAAAATTCAGGAAAAGGAAAAAATCCAGGTTATTTGCTTGTTCTGTGCGTTCTTTCCATCGTCCTTTGTTTTCACCTTGTTGCGCTACGTCTCGACACGTCTTAGCCAGCAGCTGTGATTTGTACTTTGGATCTGGATTGAACAATCGCTAATCTGCTTTCGTTAATTGCTAATTCTTGCTGTCATATTGTGTGCCTACCCATAGCTCCACATATTCTTTTGTCAGCACAGGTTCATCTTGCAACGGTTACCCACGCTTAACAACAGATTGCTTCGCCCTGTTTGGTTTCGTTAAAATTGCCAAAAAAATTTAGGAAAATAAAGAAAAAAATTGTCAAAGTTTTTGCACGCTTTTCAGAGAACGTGCTGTATTTCTGTAGACCACATCCCACCTCAGTTGTAGGTGCAAATTTTGTGGTTGCATCTTTTGTGATCCTTGTTCAGAGGAAAAATATAAAAAAATAGAGAAAAAATAAAAAAAATTTGATTCCTACTAGTGCCTTTTGGAAAAATCAGGGAAAAATTCAGGAAAAGGGAAAAATCCAGGTTATTTGCTTGTTCTGTGCGTTCTTTCCATCGTCCTTTGTTTTCAGCTTGTTGCGCTATGTCTCGACACGTCTTAGCCAGCAGCTATGATTTGTACTTTGGATCTGGATTGAACAATCGCTAATCTGCTTTCGTTAATTGCTAATCCTTGCTGTCATATTGTGTGCCTACCCATAGCTCCACATATTCTTCTGTCAGCACAGGTTCATCTTGCAACGGTTACCCACGCTTAACAACAGATTGCTTCACCCTGTTTGGTTTCGTTAAAATTGCCAAAAAAATTCAGGAAAATAAAGAAAAAAATTGTCAAAGTTTTTGCACGCTTTTCAGAGAACGTGCTGTATTTCTGTAGACCACATCCCACCTCAGTTGTAGGTGCCAATTTTTGTGGTTGCATCTTTTGTGATCCTTGTTCAGAGAAAAATATAAAAAAATAGTGAAAAAATAAAAAAAATTTGATTCCTACTATTGCCTTTTGGAAAAATCAGGAAAAAATTCAGGAAAAAGGAAAAATCCAGGTTATTTGCTTGTTCTGTGCGTTCTTTCCATCGTCCTTTGTTTTCACCTTGTTGCGCTACGTCTCGACACGTCTTAGCCAGCAGCTGTGATTTGTACTTTGGACCTGGATTGAACAATCGCTAATCTGCTTCGTTAATTGCTAATCCTTGCTGTCATATTGTGTGCCTACCCATAGCTCCACATATTCTTCTGTCAGCACAGGTTCATCTTGCAACGGTTACCCACGCTTAACAACAGATTGCTTCGCCCTGTTTGGTTTCGTTAAATTGCCAAAAAAATTCAGGAAAATAAAGAAAAAAATTGTTAAAGTTTTTGCACGCTTTTCAGAGAAACGTGCTGTATTTCTGTAGACCACATCCCACCTCAGTTGTAGGGTGCCAATTTTTGTGGTTGCATCTTTTGTGATCCTTGTTCAGAGAAAAATATAAAAAATAGTGGAAAAATAAAAAAAATTGATTCCTACTAGTGCCTTTTGGAAAAATCAGGGAAAAAATTCAGAAAAAGGAAAAATCCAGGTTATTTGCTTGTTCTGTGCGTTCTTTCCATCGTCCTTTGTTTTCACCTTGTTGCGCTACGTCTCGACACGTCTTAGCCAGCAGCTGTGATTT